>JAFEMH010000937.1:0-577576 GCA_022495995.1 Adenophora triphylla var. japonica
ATCAATTAGGTTTCAAGTTTCATTGATTTTTAATCGAGTGAAACTCATTATTCATACGTTTTGAGGTGAGTTTCGTATCACAATTGTTGTTGTTTTTTTATTTTTAATTGAATTATTGTTATTGGTTTTTGATCCGTGTTTTCAAAGTGATTCTGCTGCTTGTTCATGATATTCAGATGATTAACTCTGTTATATATTTGTTGTATTTTTGAGCATCTTGATCTGTGGTTTCAAACTTGATTTTTTTTATTGTTGAACAATTTAGAACTTAAGGAATCAGTTGTATGTCTCAGTTAAATGATGGCTGATCCTTGCTGTTTGTTTATATTTGCAGATTCATTATCAGTTATATTAGTAATATGGATGATGCTGTGATGGCTTTGTTCAAGTTTGGTGGAGTTAGTGCAGTTTATAGAATTACTAAGTTTTCATCTTTTGAATCATTGGTTGACTTTGCATGTAAGAGGGGGTCGTGCCTGCAGAAATATTTTCTTATTTTTTCATACTCTTTTCGTGATAATTCTAATTGTCTACTAACAAATGAAGATGATTATGTGAACATGGGATTTATGGTATGGAAATTTTCAATTCAGCTTATTCAGATTGATGTAAAACAGTGTGGTAGTTTGGACGTTGTTGATTCATCTTCATTGACCATTGTTAGTGGATTGTCATCTGATATTGAACGTAGTACGTGCTCTAGTGTTGATTTGCCTATTAGTTTTTTTCGTCATATAAGCAGTTTAAAAGTGCAAAGTGGGCTACTGATATTCAAGGTGTTGGGCAGGTTTTTGAAGGCGAAATTAGTGAGTTTAGAATTGTTTTGTGCAAATATGCCACAACTATTGGTTTTAATTTTGTCTATGTGAAAAATGACAAAGTGCGTCTTACTGCCAAGTGTGTACACAGTGAAACAAGAGGTTGTCGTTGGAGAATTCATGCTTCAGTTGAAAATGCCAATGGTTTCGCGTATAAGGACCTATGAAAAGAATCATAGTTGTGGTGATATTTACGTGAATGGAATTAGAAAAAAGTTGAGTTCTGAGGTTATTTCAAGTATTATTCTTGAAGCAGTTCGTTCTAAGCCATCCACAGGTGTCGGTGAAGTTTTGCGTTTTCTCAAGGCAGATTATGGTGTTTCTGTTACTTACAGGGTTGCTTGGATTGCCGTTGAGAAATCAAGGGATGTGGTGTTTGGTGAAGAGAGTTAGCTTATGATAAGCTGAGATCTTACTTTGATAAGATGAGGCAATTGGACCCAACTAGTCATTTCGTTCTTGATTATGACCCGATATCTCATCACTTTAAGAGGTGTTTTGTTTCGTTTGGGGCTTGTCTATTTGATTTCATTCTTGTTGTCCTCTGTTGTTTCTTGACGGGGCGCAATTGCGGGGAAAATATAAGGGCGTGTTATTGGCTGCAACAGCTAAAGATGGAAACAATGGTAATTCACTTGATCTCTTTGTTTTTAGTACTTTTTAGCATGTTTGGAATATGTTTCTCTGTTGTTTTGCTAAATCAAACAATTGAGAACTTATTAGTTCTCAATTGTCTTATGAGGAAACCCAACTTTTCCTCATAAAAACAATTGAGAACTTACTAATTCTCCCTGCTTTCATTCCTTCTGCTTATGTCATTTGAGGAACAATTTGAGGGATAAAATGAGGAGGTTTACTGCAGACCTTCGGCGAAAAATGATTTTTAAACTATGTCAATGTGAATTTGCTCCAACGAAAGAAATTTTTCACACTCTTTTGGATGAAATGAAGCATGAAGGTGGGGATAAAGTATCTGATTTTTTAGATAAACTTCCTCACGAGAATTATGCGAATGCATATTTTAAAGGAAAGAGATATGGTGAGATGACTTCAAATGCGGTAGAATCTTTTAATTCTCAGTTTAAAGATGCTCGCTCACTTCCTGTTTTTTTTATTTTTGTTATTTCATGTTTTAACAGTACTATGACCTTTTTACATTTTGAAGATGTGAACAATTATTAGATTTTTTGAATACTTGATAAAATAAGTTCTCAATCGTTTCAATGAAAAGTCAGAAGACGTTATTATGTACAATCCCAAACTGCTGTAAACATTAGTTCTCAATTGTTTTAAAAACACTTTTTTTTTTCTGTTTTTTGTTATTATAATTGATAACTTAAGACATCAGTTGTGATAATTGACACATAATCATGATCAAGTGCATGCTATACACAATTAATAATATAAGTTCTCAATTGTCAGAAAATTCTAGAACATGCCTTTTAATGTATAGGAAACTGCTCAAATTCTAATTTAGATAACAAAATTATATACGAATATTTTGAACAACCGCCTTTAACACCACTTGCATTCATGAACATCAATTACAATTTTAAACCAAAAACGTTAAAATGTTAAACTAAACCCATTAACTGTATCAATACACTTTCTAACATCACTTCACCAAATACAACTTGTTTGATCGTGACTAGTAGTATAGGCTGAATGTACCATCCTTAATTTTGATGAAAACTTGTATTAAAAGGCATGATTATTTGATAAATAAACGATTGTTCGAGTCCCAACTCCGAGAATACCTTCGTCTGATAAGAATTCAATTAAAGTGATCTGTGTATGTTTTTAGTATTTTCATAAACCAAAGCATATTTTCCCACAATCTTATTTCTATAAATCTATATAAAAACAAATATCTTTCTATGTAAACCCTGTCTCTGTGGGATCGACCCGTACTTGCACTTGCTATACTATTATAACCCGTACACTTGTGGTATAAAAAGAACCGTTAGGTTCTGAGACAAACAAGTTTTTTGTGCCGTCGTCGGGGACAACGGTTTACTTTTTTAATATTTGTCTTTACTACATTTTTTTTTGTTAAATATTCTTTCCGAAGATTTGTTGCGTTTAATTTCTTTCTTGAGTATTCTTTGCAATTTATGAAAAGAACTGGATCTTTCTTGATAATTTCGATCCGTAACCCGAAAGAACTTTTCACGAAAGATTAAGAAGACTCAAAGAAGTACTAGAAAAACAAATGGCGGAAGGAGAACCCGCAATACCACCTAGAACCTTAAGGGACTTTGTTAATCCAAGTACCCCGGGAACTAGATCACCTATAGTTGTGCTGAACGCTAATGCGACCAACTTTGAGATAAAATTGCAGCTACTACACATGGTTATGAATAACCAATATAGCGGTTCAGCATTTGAAGATCCTCACCTCCATGTGCAAACATTCCTAGAATATCGTGACACCACCCGAATCCAAGGTGTCACGTCGGAGGCAATAAGGATGTGCCTTTTCCGTTTATTTTTGAAGGGTAAGAAAAAACAGTGGCTGAACTCGATCCCCAGAATTCCTTAACAACAGGGGACCAAGTTCAAGAAGCTTTCCTAGGGCGTTTCTTCCCACCAAGTAAGAACGCCCAAATTCGTACTAAAATTACAAACTTCAGCCAAACAGGAAGTGAGTCACTGTATGACGCTTGGGAGCGGTTCAAATAGCTCCTAATGATGTGCCCTCACCACGGGCTTGAAAAGTGGTTAATTGATCATACTTTCTACAATGGTCTCACATTTAAAACAAGAGAGACCATAGACACTGCTGCAGTAGGAGCACTTATGAACAAGACGGTGGGACGAGGCATATGATCTCATTGAGAACATAGCCATAAACCACTATCAATGGTCGAATGAAAGGGAGCAAGTAAATTTTGTTAATTCTTATGGACAAAAAGGGGGTATGTATTCAAATACATACAATCCTGTGTGGAGAAATCACTCCAATTTTTCCTATAAGAATAACAATGTTTTAAACTCACAACCTTCCGCACAACCACCGGGATTCACACAAAAGAATTTCAATTCTAATTCTAATGCTTTCCCTCCCCCTAAATCTAAGTTAGATCTTTTTATGGATTTTGTTGTTCAAAGTAAAAATGCTCAAGAAAAGATCAACAATGAATTTAGGGAAATTTCAAGCAGTTGAATACTAGGTTCGATAACCTAGATGCGCACAATAGGATGCTTGAAAACTAACAAGCTCAACAGGCCAATACTTCAAATAGACCACAAGGGAGTCTTCCCGGTCAACCTCAAAGACCTAATGAGAATGTTAACATGTTAAACACTAGGAGTAATAATGAATTGATAGATGTATGCCCTAGTGAAAAGGATATTAGTCCAACCCTACCGATGGTTGAGACTAATACGGACATTGAAAAGGGGACAGAATCCTCTAGGCTTGCTAGAAATTTTGACCCACCAATACCATATCCTCAAAGGTTGGTCAAAATAGAAGTGAACGAGGAGTATACATAATTTTTAGAAGTTTTGGACTCTATAAATGTAAACGTTCCATTTTCAGAAAATATACAAGAAATGCCTCCCCATGCTAGACCTTTAAAACAAATGCTTTCAGATAAGGATAAATTAGAAGAATTTGAGAATGTTATTTTGGCAGAAGACGTAAGTGTTATTTTGCAAAAGAAACTGCCCCCAAAGCTCAAAGATCCCGAAACTTTCTCAATCCCGTGTTGCATTGGCAGGTGTAATATACACATTTCCATGCTTGATTTAGGGGCTAGCGTTAGCCTAATGCCATTATCGGTTAGTGAGAGATTAGGTGTGGGGAAACTCAAACCTACCACCATTTCTCTCCAATTGGCAGACCGCTTCACACAATACCCCATAGGTATAATGGAAAATATGCCTTGTCGAATAGGGAACTTAATTATCCATGTCGATTTTGTAGTTCTCGAGATAGAAGAAGACCAATAAATCCCGGTCATTCTAGGGAGACCATTTCTTGCCACCGTAGGGGCAATAATAGACGTAAAAAATGGTACTCTCTCACTAAATGTCGGAAAAGAAAAAGTTGAATTTGATATGCAAAACATGAATCTCGAGGACACTTTCCAAGAAATCGCCACCCCTGAAAATAACAATGAAAAGGGTGAAGAGTCACAACCTAAAGATCGGATAGTAAATCATTTTATAAATGAAAAATATTTAGATTGTGATAATAGTAGTGATGTGTTCAAGTATTCTATGCATCCTGTTACTAACCATGCAGTCAAAGACGCAAATCTTGAAGGAACAAAGGAACCAAACAAGAAAAACATGTCGAAATATCGAATGTGTAAAGACTATAGACAACTTTTTCCACCAAGAAAAAGTACGGGATGATGTGTAAAAACTCGAACACTCCAAGGGGCATAAGATGGCAAGTTGTTAAAGACAACATGCCATCACAATACCATTCATTGCCCGTATTGATTAAAGGAAAGGGGTCGAGCTAATGACCTTAAACAAGCATCATCGGTATAGTAAACCGATCGATTATTTTTCTTTTATATTTTTAATTAATTATTTAATTATTTAAAAATTTCAGAAAAAGTGCTCGGCCGAGCACCTCACATGACTCGGCCGAGCAAGGTGGAACAGAAGAAGCATCAGTCTGAAGCCAAGTGCTCGGCCAAGGCAAGGCCTATGCTCGGCCGAGCAAAGCACACTGAGGGACATAATTTTTTGGTCAAAAACGGGATTTTTAACAAAACCCTCACTCTTCCACCTCCCTAGATCCCTCTCTCTCTCTCTCTAAAACCCTCAAAACCTCTGCCCCCTACCACCATAAATCCACCAAATCCACCATTGATTCCGGCCAAACAACCTTCCTCCACCCTAATTCCATCTTCTAAACATTACCTAAACTATCCACTACCCAAAAATCACCCCCAATTCCTCCAATTTTCAAAAAACCTAGTTCTTCCCCCAAACCCAAAAAACTCAAATTTGCTCAAGTTGGTGATTTCATTGAAGTACTCAAGCTACAATCAAAGAAGAAACACAAGATCACAAGGCATTACTCGGGTAACTCGAAATCTCCCTCATTCCTTTTTGTTGAAAATTGTTGGGTTTTGTTTCTAAGTTGTTATTAGTTCATCATGGACAAAAGATGAAAGGGAAAAACAACAACTAGGGCACCAAAAAGATCTCGTAAGGATGACTCTTCTAGCTCTAGATTAACCCCAACACTTAATACTTTGGGGATTGATTTCCAATCCGAGTCTGAAACTGCTAGATTTGCTAAGATTTGTGGGAAGAATATCAAACCCACACAATTCCCTGACTCAGACACAATGAGAGTCTTAGGAATTAGAGGCAATATTCGGGCTTTACACCAAGGGTTAAATGGCGAGGAATTCTTGCTAACTAAGGCAAAAACATACGAAAACCTCACCCTAGAATTCCTAAGTTTCATGACCAAGAGAACAAGAACCTTTATTGATAATGAAACGGGTGAAGAGTTTGAGGACATAGAAATAGGATTCCGATTGCTAAACACTTACCACACCCTTGACCTTGAGGAGATCAACGATATTCTTGGTTGGCCTTCCCCCAGGAACGTCCCGAATATACCCCCTCCACATTATAATGCAGACATCTTTTGGATGCAAATCACTGGCCATACAAATTTCCTCCCCAAAACATCCAAAGCTTCCTTGATAATTCATCCCGTCCTCCGTCATATCCATAGAATTTATGCTTGCACCATTTTTGCAAGAGAAGATAAGGGGACGATCAACAGGAATGAATTATTCCTTTTATGGGCGTTTGTCACGGGGTATATAGAGATAAGTTTGGGAAAGTGATTCATTGACCGACTTTGGGATCACATTTCCCCTAGATTTTCCGGTGACATTCACATATGAGGGATGATAATGCTCCTTGCGATTTATGTATGTATTCAATTACATGAAGAAGGTCCCGACGCTTGGGTACCAGTTAGAGGATCAATAACTCTTGATATAGCGGCCCTAAAGGTAATGAATATGATTTCTGAAGTTTAACAAGGAGGATACACATGGTTTGTTGGAGGTGGAGCAAATAAAACACCTTACGCCATTTTGCCCAATGCCAATATCCCCGTAGTATCAATAAGCCAACCGAATACTTGGATTTTCCCTCGTATCTTAGGTTAAGTTGAAGAAAGTGGCCAGAGCACTGGGACACCAACACGGAGGTCCTGGGTTCGACTCCCCCCAGGAGTTAGAGTGAATGTTTATCCCTCCCTAGTTTATATTAGGCACTTCTGGGGTGGGGATTTTAAGGAAATTTCAGTGAATTGATGGACTTATTAGCGAATTGACTTAAAAAGGGCTTGCCTTGAGGTAGGCAAGCCTAAAAAAAAAAAAAGTTGAAGAAAGGAATGTAAGAGTTAGTTTGGGCAAGAAGAAGGGAATGAGGAAGAACAACAAAAACCAACAAACCTCAACCAAAACCAATTACCACCCGAATTCTACACCAGATTTGACCAATTGACCCTCCAAAATAATCAAATTCTCTAACACCTATCACAGTTTTCTCAAGAATTTCGTAAATTCCGAACTGATATCCAAGGTCGAGTAAATACAGTCCAAGGACAAGTAGACTCCATCTATAATTACGGGATCAATCATTGGGACAACTTTCCACCACTACCGCCACTGCCACCATTTCTGTAAGTTTATCCTTTTTCCCATCATTTTATTGTCCTTAAAACATTGAGGACAATATTTATTTTAAGTGTGGGGGAGACTTATTTCCATATTATAGTTGCATTGCTTGCATTTTAGTTTAGTTTTATTTCATGTTTCTTTATTTTAAGCTTAGTCATGCTTTTTCCTTTTTTTCATTTTTCTTGTAAGCATTAGAAGCATGTTTTTCTTTCAAAAAAATAAATAAAAATAAAATAAAAATCCGTATGATGATGAAGTGTTCTAAGCATTAAAAGGTTATTTAATTGCCTTTAAAACCAATATCTATTCCTTGATTCATATTTTCTCAAAAATTTGAAAAGATTTCCTAGAAATTGAATTTAGGGGTGTATTGGGAGATAGATAAAATAGTTATAAATTAATATAGTATAAATAAAATTGCTCTAAAAAGCATTATTTTTGTGAAAATTTTGGAGCATTAGATACTATTATTATTTTCGAAAAGATTAATTTTTCACTTCGGGACTTTCAACTTTGAAATTCATTTTTCGAAGGGCACTCATCTCTTTATGCACCATTTTTGGATTACTTTTACCTCCATTCCATCTTCAAGGCTAATTAAGCATAAAATTGAGCACGTCTTGCTTCAATAAACTTCTCCACTCGAAAATCAAAATAAATAAATCATTATTAGAGTGAGAAAATAAAAAAGCAAGGTGTGATTGAACGAATAACCACCTGCAAGCATAAAATAAGAGACAGACGCTAAAGAGGAAGAGATATGACCGAGAGAGAATATACAGAAAATAGAGAGAGAAGACAACAAATTTAGAAGAGAACCCAACTTGGGTTTTTCTCTGGACTCTTTTTCAATATATAGAATATGTGCCATACCTATTTACAAGGAAAGGTAAATATTATTCTAATCAAAATCCCTATAACAAAAGAGGGAGGATAAATTACAATATTCACAATATTCACATAATCTTGGAGTCTTTGGAGATATTGAACACGTGAGTCTTTGGACTCACGTAATAGGTCTTTCACCCTCCCTCAAGCTAAGCGGAGAATGACGAAGCTGCAGCTTGTCGGATAATAAATGGAACCTCGGTTTAGCAAGGCTCTTGGTGAAGATATCAGCAAGTTGGTCGGAGGATGAAATGTGATGAAGTAGTAAGAAACCACGTTGGTGCAAGTCACGAACGAAATGGAGATCAATTTCAATGTGACGAGTGCGAGCATGAAAAATGGGGTTTTTCGACATATGAAGAGCAGAGATATTGTCACAATACAGGTGTGGGGGAAGAAGAACAAGGCCGAGCTCACGGTAAAGATAGGAGAACCACCTGAGTTCGGCTGCTGTAGATGCTAATGCCCGATATTCTGCATCACTAGAAGAACGGGCTACAATATGTTGCTTCTTTGCCATACATGCTACTATGTTTGGACCAATAAATACACAAGCACCCGTAGTTGATCGACGAGTATCAGGCGAACCTGCCCAATCCGCATCACAAAATGTCATGAGTGTAGTGTCCGGAGAAGCTTGAAAGGATAGTCCCAAAGAAATCGTGCCTTTAAGAAATCTGAATATCCGTTTGACAGCTTGAAGATGAGAGGTGCAAGGTGCGTGCATAAACTGACAAATTTGATTTACCGCAAATGATAAATCTGGACGTGTAAGTGTAGCATATTGAAGACCGCCTACCATGCTGCAATATAGATAAGCATCCGGCATAGGATCACCGTCAAGGGCGGACAAGTGGCTACCTGGAGCAAGTGGGGTGGATGCCGGTTTACACAGGTTCTTGTTGAACTTGTGTAAAAGATCGGAAACATAACGGGATTGATTTAGTATAAGATGGGAAGCGGTGCGTGTTGCCTCTATACCAAGAAAGTAGCTGAGATGTCCCAGCCTTCTACTCTCAAAAGTCGAACAAATGGATTCGATTACCGAATTAACCGAAGAAGCAAGGGACCCGATTACGATGATATCGTCCACATAAACAAGTATGGCGACGACAGTACCTTGGTGATGCCGAATAAATAAAGACGAATCAGCTTGACTATTGAAGAAGCCAAGAGTAAGGAGATAATCATGTAACCGACGAAACCAAGCCCGTGGTGATTGCTTAAGACCATAGAGTGCACGATGGAGACGGCAAACAAAGTGTGGATGAGAAGAATCAACAAAACCCGGGGGTTGGGTCATATAAACTTCCTCATTAAGAATACCGTTGAGGAAGGCATTTCAGACATCTAACTGTTCAATAGGCCAACCACGAGAGTGGGCAAGAGAAAGGATGCTGCGAATGGTAGCCGGTTTAATGACCGGACTAAAAGTTTCCTCATAATCTACACCTTCCTGTTGAGTGTAACCTTGTGCAACCAAACGAGCCTTGTACCTTTCTATTGACCCATCTGCCTTCCGTTTAATTTTATATATCCATTTACTACCCACGATGTTGTGCCGAGGAGGGGGAGGGACAAAGGACCACGTGCCATTTTTATGAATCGCCAAGAGCTCTTCATGCATTGCCTGCTGCCAGTGTGGGAACGGAGCAGCTTGACGGAAAGTTCGTGGTTCAAAGTTGTCAGAGTTCGTTTGAGCAGCAGTGAGTGCAAAGGGATGTTTGGGACAAAAAATCCCTGCCTTAGCACGTGTGACCATGGGGTGTCTGCCAAGAAGAGTAGAAGCAGGCTGAGAAGATGATGGGCTGCTGTTTGGAGAGGTGGACTGTGAACTACTAGGAGTAGTGGGCTGGACAGGCCCATCCGGTCCAACCCCAGATGACGCGGTCTGGTCCAGCGAGAAAGGGAGAGGATCATTCACGAACATAGGCCTGGATGGGTGTGGCCCAGTAGTCGGATTAGGCAGTGCAGCAGCTGGACTGGAGCTTGAGAGAGAGTCCGCAATAATGGGCTGCGACTCAGATGATGATATTGCAAGAGGCAGTGGAGTGGAGTCCAAATGTGTCGGATCAGGAGGGACCGAAGGAGCAGGACTAATGGGTATATTTCTGACCAAAGTCGAACTTGTGGTAGTAGCTTTAGGCACCCATTTTTGTACCTGAGATGGTGAGTTCGCAGCAGGTATAGCAGTAGCAAAAGATTTTGCAACATAGTAAAAATGGCTTTCGTCAAACAAAACATGGCGAGATATATAAATACGCCCAGTCAAGGGATTAAAACATCGGTACCCTTTCCTCATTAGATCATATCCTAAAAACACACATGGGACGGACTTAAGCATAAGTTTGTGTTTATTGTAGGGTACAAGGTTAGGGAAGCATGTACACCCAAAAGTTTTCAAAAACTTATAATCCGGCTTTCGTTGCCATAGTTTTTCATACGGAGACATGAATTTTAGTTGACGCATAGGCAAGCGGTTTATGAGAAAAACAGCTGTGGAAAAAGCTTCTAACCAGAACGATTGAGGAACTTGTGACTGAGCTAATAAACATAAACCCATTTCATTAATGTGCCGGTGTTTTCTTTCAACGACTCCATTTTGTTGGGGAGTATAGGCACAGGAAGAACGATGACCTATACCATTTTTCCGCAAGTACTCAGCAAACTGACGATTAATGAATTCCCCTCCCCCATCAGTTTGGATAGTTTTAACAGTATGTATAGCTGAGATTTTTCGTGTTAGCTGATTTTCAATGAAAGTTTTAAAATCAGTAAAAACACTAAACACATCAGACTTATGGAATAAAGGATATAGCCATACATAACGAGAAAAATCATCTACGATTGATAAATAAAACTTAAATCCAGAAACTGATGAAACCGGGGAAGGTCCCCAAACATCCAAATGAAGCAAGTCTAAAGGTTTAGCAGAATTAAAAGATCGAAGTTCAAAAGGAAGATTACAAGATTTTCCTAACGGGCGAATATGACACATCTCCCTACACTTGACCGAACCACTAACAGGAATTTTAGCTTTATTGACTAAACAACCAAAAATATGAGAGGACGGATGACCTAAGCGAGCATGCCATGTAGAGGATGAAGCATGCTCCCCAATTAATGCCAAGGAGTTGATACGCGAATTGGGAATGAAAGACAATGTGTAAAGATCTCCCGCATTACTGCCAGAAAGAATGATCTTCTTGGTACAGTTGTCCTTTACACAAAACCCGAAAGCCGTCAGTTCAAAGAAGAAATTATTGTCAAGACAAAATTTACGAATAAAAAGTAATGAATGACTAAGCTTGGGTACATGCAAAACAGTATTCATAGAAAAGGTATGATCATTAGCTGAAAAAGTTGTAGAGCCAACATGGGCAATAGGAATTGAAGACCCATTTGCTACAATAATAGAGTCATTACATGGATAAGGGGAATACTGTTGCAAGACATCCGGAGTGGATGTCATGTGGTTAGTCGCTCCGGAATCAAGGACAAACGATACGGGAGCCATGGGTGAAGAACCAGCATAAGGTGGACCCGGACTAGGATAGTATTGTGCAGCATAAGCAAAATTACCTCATTGATAGCATGTAGATGCCTCATGCCCGTTCTTTTTACAGAGTTGACAGTTCACAATGGTTGGATCCGGGCTCAAGAAGGGGTTTTGAGGAGCATATGGAACCGGGGCAGTGGGATATGGTGGTGGTCGAAACTGTTGGGGCATGGCAGAAGGTTGGAGGTGTGTGGGAGTAGGCAAAATTCCTCGGCCTTGGTTCCTATTTCTGTTTTTGTTTTGGTTTCGACGCCCACCCCCTTTGTTTTGATGTGGCATGAAGTAAAAACCTCCTTGTTGATACTGGCTATTAGGGCGAAACCCACCCGGATGACTAAGGAGAGGTGCGGCCGAAGGCTGAGGGGCTGGAGTGGTAGAAACAAATTTTTCGGGGTTCTTTGTGGCTGCAAGTGCAGTTAGGCTAGGTTGGGTCTGAGAAGAAAATTTCAGTTGGAGGGCCTCCTCTTAAAGAAGAAGGTATTTAAGATCCTCAATAGAAGTATCACCTTTAGAATTTTGAGTGGTGATAAATTCTTTGTATGTGTGTCCTAACCCACCAAGGATACGACTAGGTAGGGTTTGGTTAGAAACTGCTTCACCAGCACGAGTGAGAGAGTAGGCAATGGTTTTAGCTCGAAGCACATAATCTTGAATTGTCATACCTGTAGACAAGGAGAGATCATGTAGTTCTTCTTGGATTTTTTGTATGTGGATGGCGGAAGCTACTCCAAATTCTTTTGCTAAAAGATCCCAAGCCTCAGGAGCAGAGGAACAATGATTTACATGCGGTTGAACTTCTGATGTAACCATTGCTTTTATCCAACCTAGGACAAACCTAGAGGTGTGAATGAAAGCTTGGTAGGCCGGGTTTGGGGTGGTGGCAGGGGCAATAGTTTCTGGTGGTGGGTTTTTGTCCGACACAACATGAGTGAGGGAATGGGTTTCAAGCATGGAGAGGAACAAAGAACTCCAATTTTGATAGTTCTCGTTGGACAATATGCAATGTCCCATATATGATTGAACATTGAAGTGGGTTGGAAGGCCATATTTGGTGGTGGGTAGGTTACCTTGATCTGAATCGTTTGTAGCCACGGTGCCGGAAGATTTATTAGTCTCGTCACCCATGGCTTTTAGTGAGCTCTTGATACCATGAACGAATAACCACCTGCAAGCATAAAATAAGAGACAGACGCTAAAGAGGAAGAGATATGACCGAGAGAGAAAACACAGAAAATAGAGAGAGAAGACAGCAGATTTAGAAGAGAACCCAACATGGGTTTTTCTCTGGACTCTTTTTCAATATATAGAATATGTGCCATACCTATTTACAAGGAAAGGTAAATATTATTCTAATTAAAATCCCTATAACAAAGGAGGGAGGATAAATTACAATATTCACAATATTCACATAATCTTGGAGTCTTTGGAGATATTGAACACGTGAGTCTTTGGACTCACGTAATAGGTCTTTCAGTGATGGCATTTCAAAAACTTATATCATCTTTTAAGAATGATTACTTAAAATACTTGCCTTGACCCCTTCCTTTCCACTTCCATTAACACATCCATCAATTGTGATCCAAGAATGTTGTGCTAAAATCTTTAAAGTGTTTTTTCTAAAGTGAAAATCATCATTTTAAATCCTTAAAGTTGCATAACAAATCTTTTCTCATTTTAAAATTCTTTTTCAATCCAAGCATCTTCATTTCCAAAATTTTGCTTAGAAAAACATTTATTTATGCAAGGTTAATTTTTAGTTCTTTTATCTAGACTCCAATATGCCTTAAAGATCTTTTTAGGAAACACTTTCAAATTTTGGATGATATAAATCAATGTCGAAAATGGTTTTCTTAAAGGCAATATCTTTAACGACACATCAAATCGGAAAGGGAGCCACTTATTTATTTGGAATAATGTTTTTTTTATTTCATGTTTTAACAGTATTATGTCCTTTTTACAGTTTGAAGATGTGAACAATTATTAGATTTTTTGAATACTTGATAAAATAAGTTCTCAATCGTTTCAATGAAAAGTCAGAAGACGTTATTATGTACAATCCCAAACTACTGTAAACATTAGTTCTCAATTGTTTTTAAAACACTTTTTTTTTCTTATGTTTTTTGTTATTGTAATTGATAACTTAAGACATCAGTTGTGATAATTGACACATAATCATGATCAAGTGCATGTTATACACAGTTAATAATATAAGTTCTCAATTGTCAGGAAATTCTAGAACATGTCTTTTAATGTATAGGAAACTGCTCAAATTCTAATTTAGAAAACGAAATTATATACGACATATTTTGAACAACCACCTTTAACACCACTTGCATTCATGAACATCAGTTACAATTATAAATCAAAAACATTAAAATGTTAAACTAAACTCATTAACTGTATCAATACACTTTCTAACATCACTTCATCAAACAAAACCAATTGAACTTTCTAATGTTTAAACCAACAAAACCATATTCGAACCTTCACCACTATTCTTACTAACCTTCAACCAAAAACCATTTACCAACTTTACCAAGAAATTTAAACCAAAAGAACCATAACTTTGTACCTGTTTATAAATTTCAAATAAAAACCATCACAACATAGTAAACTTGTCTTTCAGAAAATCTTCAAACATCTTTGCTCTATAGAGATAGACATCATTTGTGTCATATTTTGTACTGATAAGTCTGATAAATGGCTATTTTATAGTCATTTATAGCATTTTTATTACATTATTTACTTTAAATTTAGTGTCAATTAAGTATAAATTAGCTTATTTTATTTTATATCTTCGATTTTACGCTTGGTTGGTATTTTGTGTAAATATACAGGTTTTGGGTTCATATTTTGAAGTACAAGGGGCTTAAGTAAAAGCTATGGAAATAGAGGGGTCAAAGCTGAAAATTCCAGAAGTCAGTCCAAAGCTGATGCTGCTCGGCCGAGCACTCCCTTGACTCGGCCGAGCATGAGGGACCAGAATGGAGTATTTGCTATGAATATCTTGCTCGGCCGAGCACCTCCCTTGCCTCGGCCGAACACTCCTCTCTTCAACCAAAGGATTCCTTTTCCAAGAGATGCAACCCTCAGCCAAAATGGCTATATAAAGAGGCCTTGTACTCAGTTTTAGACATGGAAAATCATCTGAAAAAACACACAAAAACATATCAAAATACTCTAGCAATTCATTTATACACAATTCATCGATTGTTCTTAGAGTTATTTTTGAAGATCGAAGCAATAAAATTTCTGAAGTTTACTTTCAGCCCTTGTTTCTCCTACAAGTACAAGTCTTTCTATTCCTATCTTCGTTTATTTATTTTATGCTTGTTTTAATTATGGGTTGTGAGTAATCTCCTAAATTCTTGGGATTGGAAACTCAACACTTTTATTCATCACTTTTAAATCATGCAATCTCTCTTCATCTTAACAATTCTTTCGTATCAAACTGAAAAGACTTACATTTTGGAGACGTCCAACTTGTATGATTCTAATTAACCGAGAGAATGACGTAGCTGTAAATCTCGACGTCCAACTTGTATGATTCTAATTAATCGATAGAATGACGTAGCTGTAAATCTTGAATGGAAAGTACGTAGACTTTATAAACATTAATGGATTCTTACTAATTATGGGTTATCGAGAAATATGACATAAATAGTGAAGAATACAAATACTACATGCTTGATCGTGAGAAGTAGTATAGGCTGAATATACCATCCTTGATTTTGATGAAAACTTTTATTCAAAGGCATGATTATTTGATGAATAAACGATTGTTCGAATCCCAACCCCGAGAATACCTTCATCTTATAAGAATTCAATTAAAGTGATCTGTGTATGTTTTTAGTATTTTCATAAACCAAAACATATTTTCCCCCAATCTTATTTCTATAAATTTATATAAAAACAATTATCTTTCGAAGTAAACCATGTCTCTGTGTGACCGACCCGTACTTGCACTTGCTATACTATTACAATCCGTGCACTTGCGGTATAAAAAGAACCGTTAGGTTCTGAGACGAACAAAGTCCAGTTTGAAGAAGTTCCTCCACTTCCTTTGGCACTATTATCCCGCAATCATCACTTCCTTTATTGTGGTGCGTCCTTTAATTCAACAAATTCCAAATGTTCAACAGAGGGAGACAATGATTCTGGTACCAAGGCCTGTGTAAATTCAAACTGAAAAAAATAAAATAAAAATTAGAAAACCGTAATTTGGAAATAGTTTTTAAAACTAATTGTAATGCATTTAAATATGTACCATCTTTCTTGCATCAACAACATACTTGTCTTTTGCATTTTTTCTGTTTATACGCAAGGAGTTGTAATATATGTATTTCCTTCCTCCTTGTCAAGCACCAGCAGAGTCCAATGTCGAACAATTTTACTGGTTAATGGTGTATGAATTGGGAAAATGATAAACTTTGTTCCTTCACCTATTAACTTCAAGAAATGATCTGCAATTTGGACTTTTCTGTTATCCTCATTAAAATCAGGGTTGGTCAAATAGTCCTGCATAATTTAATAAGATCTCAATTAAAGTATTCCTATAGGGCATATAAATTGTTATTAACAAATTTGAATAGCTAACAATTATTATGTTTCATACCGTCTCATTTGCTGCAATGATTCCAAAGGTCAATTCAGCATTGTTGTTCTTGTATATTCTCTCCAAGATATCCAAATAACCATTCATGACCTGTTAAAACAAAATTAATAGAACATTTTCAACTAAAAATATTTTAGAACTTATAGAACAATACCAAACAAAAAAAAACGGATATAAATGAGAACTTACAGAATCTTCAGTTTCCATATCATATGCTATCACTTTCAATTGTTGAAGGTCCATATGAATCATATTTGTACTCCCCCTTGCACCCTCTCCAAACTTCTCCCACAGAAGGCCACTGTAATATAATTTAAATGAAATTATAAATATAACAATATTTAACTTTAAATACTACAAAAATATATTTCTAAAATATAATTGAGAACTTATCTATACTTAGATTCTAAAAGGCAATTGAGAACTTTCAAAAAAAAAATGAGATGTTACACAGATTACACAACAATAATTGAAAATAACTGAGAACCTCCAAATAATAAAAGATTTTAACAGAATATAACTGAGAACTTATACTTGTAATTACTTACCTTAATTCTTTATCTCTAACAAGTTGCACAAAAAGATGAGAACTTGATTCATTGATTGTTTTTGTTCTCAAGCTGTGATTCACATAAAAAACAGGACTGGGGACTGCATGTTTGTCAACCTGAAAATCATCGTATTCATCGACTGTCTTTTCAGTTGATTTTTTCTTCCCAACAATTTTTTTCTTTTGTGTTGATTGTTTCTTCTCCGCAACAGTTTTCATTTTCTTTATTGCTGGTTCCTTTTTTTCCTCACCAGTTTTTTTTTCTCGCATCTCCAAACTCAAAGTCTTCACACTACAAGAAACAGGCTTATTTACGGCGAATTTTAACCGCCGTATATAGAACGTGCCACGCCGTATATGTTATTTACGGCGGACAATCTGTCGTATATAGTGCACCGTATAAAACATCGCCGTATATAGTATATACGGCGGATATCCCGCCGTAAATAGTATTTACGGCGGAAATACTACCGCCGTATATAATTAAATACAAATACACCGTATGTATAACAGGCGTATTTGAGGAAGCTTTTTACGGCGGTATATAACTGCCGTATATAATGAAAATTATATACGGTGGATATACACCGCCGTATATAATAGACGAGTCGTCCAATAAAGCACGAGTCGTCCCATTTGCACCCCACCCAGATTCCCTCGTCCCCCCTTCGGGGACGAGTCGTCCAATATGCTTATATACGGCGGATGTAGGGTTCCGCCGTAAATGACTAGTTATGAGACGAGTCGTTCAACAGGGCACGAGTCGTCCCATTTGCACTCCACCCAGAATCCCTCGTCCCCCTTTGGGCACGAGACGTCTAATGGACTATTTACGGTGAATTTTTGAAACCACCATAAATAACTATATATTTTTTTTCCCAGGCAGCTCTATATAATTCACTTTCCCCAAAAATACACCCGAAAAAACCAAATTCAACCTGTACACACACAAATGCAATTTGTATATAATCAAAAATACACCTGCAGAAACCAAATTCAACCTGTATATAAAATAACTAGACTTCGTAAATGTATATACAACAAAATATCAACATAATAAGCATTAACACAAAAAAGATAGTTGAATGTATCCAAAACTCAATCAATGTTTACAATCCACAACACATACCACCGCCTATTCATTACTGCCATTTCCACGTTCCATAAAACAAAGTTTCAAATCTTCTAGTTGCTTTTGAAAATTTGATGTGATCTGTTGGCGTTGATCATCAAGTTGCTTTTGAATATCTGTTTTGAGGGATGACACCGTCTCCTCAAGTTCAGCAATACGGGCTGCAGAAGCGCTTTGAGAAGTTGAAGCTTTACCAAACA
This sequence comes from Adenophora triphylla var. japonica, assembly GCA_022495995.1. Lineage (NCBI taxonomy): Eukaryota > Viridiplantae > Streptophyta > Magnoliopsida > Asterales > Campanulaceae > Adenophora > Adenophora triphylla. Next base: position 18,440 of record JAFEMH010000937.1, read on the forward strand.
CTCTAGTTTTGGTAAGACCGCCTCCCATACAACGCACTCTCCCATGGTCATCATTTCCCATCAAATATGTAAATATTTGTTCTCGCTTGCTGGGAGAGTTTTGTTCCTCCTCTGGTAGCTCTTCAATTGCATCATTTAACGTTAACTGTAACAAAAACAACATGTTCAATATAATTGTTTTAACTTTAATTAATATTATGAAAATGAAGTTAGAAATGAAAAAAGTATTCTATACAAGAACAAAACTGAAACAGAAAATGTTGAAACTTTAACTTACGATGATACGAGAGGTGGTATCATCTGCAGCCTGACCACTTTTGTTCGTGAGCGTAGCTATGAACAAGCTTACGCAATCGGTTGGTAATCCCTCGTCTCCTCTCTACCATTTATAATAGAATCATTTGACCAAAAAAAATATATTTATATACGATACAAAAAGAAACATTAATTGACAACTGAGAACTAAATTGAACGATGACAAACCTCTTTTATGATAGAGGGATGGGACTTTTTTCCAGTCCTGTTCAAGCACTCTTGCTTTCCTCGATTCGCTTGATTTATTTGTGATAATTCCTGAAAAAAAAAGAAGATAATATTAGTATTAATTTGACTACTTATATAAGACATTCACGTAATAGATTGAGATTAATTTGAAATATATCCGAGCCTTATCTTTACCCCCACACTGCAACAAGTTCAGCCCATTGATTCGCAACGCACACATGGGGTGGGTGAGCCAATGCGTCCTGGTCGGATTCATACCTATTATACATACATTTCACCTGACATTTCCATATTACAAAGTCATAATCATAAATGTGAGTAAAATTGCATAGTAAGCAAATGAGATCTAAACAAATACATATTACAAGTAAATAAAGTCGTCTGTTGCATACTTATTATATGCTTGTCTCACCTGATATTTCCAGTCACGCCATTGTTTATTGAGAGCTAGATTCATAACTGAGTAATACTCCGGAGGCGCATTGGTATTATCCTATATACACAATTCAACAAAGAAAAAGAACAATTGTTAGAGAATCATAAGACTTTTGACTACTTACTAGAGATTTATGTAAGGAATATGGATTACAACTTACTAGAACGTCTCTCCATACGGCATCTATAACTGCACGTTCCATCTGAGGCCACTCTCTAGTTAATGGGAAATGTTCCCCAGTTCTAACAAAATGTCCTAGCTGAGTAGCTAGTTTTGCATGTTCCCCACCAACGGGTTGTCCATATTCATTCCATATTATATTTAATTTTTCTTTACCCCATTTTTTTGTTGATTTTGCCAGCCCTCTTCCTTTATTTTTTGAGGCCTCACCTGTTAATTCCTTCCTTGGCGGCATATCTGACAAAAAAAACTTCATAAAACAATTTGAGTTGTAATAATGGATTCAATACAAACACAATTTAACAATCCATACATGCAATAATGGATTCAATACTCCGCTACATGAAAATTATAACGATCATTCATGTCAAACAGGATGAGAATCAACGGATAAAGATACTATTAATAAATACTAAATACTCTGTCACTAAATGATATTCCATTTTCCAACAACTGTTTCCCTAAATGAGAGACCATTTTTAAGTAAGTCTATACCTTTAACAAATACTCCCTCCGTCCCAGGAAAAGTGTCACCCATTTAGGGGTGGCACGCAAATTAAGGAAAAAAGTGGGAAGAAAAAATGTTGTGAGTGTAATTTGAAAATAGGAGAGAGAATTAGTGGAGGAAATAGTGAATTTAAAAAGTGTTGTGAGTGTAATTTGAAAAGAGGAGAGAGAATTAGTGGAGGGAATAGTTAGTGGGATAATAGAATATTAATAAAATATTTCCTTTTTAGGAAAAGTGACGCTTCAAACGGGATGTCATTTTGGGTAAAAAGTGACGAAAATCCTGGGACGGAGGGAGTATCATATGCCAATGTACAATTGTAATACTACAAGTTATAAGGTGGATGATAAGGTTACTAATAGCATTGGTTACAATATTGCTTACAAGTCAACTTTCTGAAGTTTCAATCAAAGATCAAAACAGGCCAATCATTTAAGGACGGGGGGAGTGATAAGGAAAACATGATTAAACAAACAAGCTTGATAGGAAACAATTGCATTTACAATGAAAAAATTAGTAATATAAGTTCATCTTTACTTAGAAAAAATTGTCTTATAACTAAACTATAAAAGGGAAATTGGACTTATGAATTGTCTTTTAATATAGGTATAAGACCTATAAATTTATTATAGGTCTTATACCTATAACAACAGCAGCAACAACAACAATAGCAACAACAGCAACAACAACAACAGCAGCAACAACAACAACAAAAAACAACCATCTAATAGTGGGCACCAAAACTAAAGGGAGCAGGGGGGAAGAGGGGTGAGAAATTTTCTTTCAAAAACCTCCCACTATCTTCAAATTAATCTTTAACTAGTTATAATGGTATCAAAGTGTCAGAAACAGGGGGGGGAAGAGGGGTGACACTTCTACAATTTGTTATGAGTACAACATTAAAAGTACTACCAATAAGAATTTTTATAAATAAATTAACATAAAATTATTGGTCAAAATTAAATAAAGGTATCTCGCATTCCAAAAGAGTGTCTAATAGCCTTCAGCTAACTCTTAAATAAAATGGCTTGACTAAAAAGCAAAGGACCAACAGTTTCTTGCATTGGATAAGTATAATGGTACTAGTATAGCTCAAGGAACCTAATTTAACTCATTCATAATCTGGGTCCAATATCTAGTGGAATAACAAAGAGTAAGGGTTACTGCTAAAGACATATAGCAACCATCCCATATTGATGCTTGATCGTTAAGAGGAATATGGGATGGATGTCACAATTCAAGTCAAGGTCGACCCTTAGTTAGAATTAGTTGCACAAAAGGAAACCACTAAGCAAAAGCATTAAGTGCTTGATGTTATCAAACACAACCTAAGTATGACTGTAGTTAGATTACAACCAAATCTTCTCACATAGCACAACGGAGCAGTCATCATTAATGCAACAGTACAGTTCCGTTTTGACTGTAAACTTGGAACTTACAGACACGCAACAGTACAGTTCCGTTATAACTCAAATACTATATATCACAACAACAGCAACAGCAACAACAACAACAACAAAAGCAACAAAGAACAATAGCAAATGTAAACAAGAATAACAACAAAGAATAAAGAATAAGAATAAAGAATAACAACAGTGTTGCTACAAGGGCAAGAATGAACCAAGTAAAAATAAGTAGTCAGAAGTAAGAAAGACATGGGCATTTTTGCCCATCAATATCCATAATTTTACACATGTAAGTATAACCACGTGCTTTAGCTATGGAGGCCTCGGGGTGGGCTCGATTGGACTTTGTCTCAATGTCATCCAAATATTGCGTACAAAAAGTCATGCATTCTTCAGCCACAATTGCCTTAGCTATGGAGGCATCGGGGCGGGCTCGATTTCGAACATATAATTTTAATGTAAGTAGAAACCTACAAAAACATTTACTTATGCTAAACCAAATGTAAAAAGGAATTTAAATTTTTTCAAAGTAAATTTAATATGGATGTACCTCTCTACCGGATACATCCAACAAAATTGTATTGGGCCTGCTAGGAAGGCCTCCTCGGCTAAATGCACCGGCAAGTGCTCCATAACATCAAAGAAAGCTGGTGGGAATATTTTCTCGAGAGCGCATAGTGTGACAGCCATTCGATCTTGTATCTTTTTGAGATCAGCAAGTGTATTCACCTTTGAGAATAATTGCCTAAAGAAATTTACCAACTCAATGATGGCTTTTACAACAGAAGTAGGCAACGCTTTTCGAACAGCTAAAGGGAGTAGTTGTTGGAGCAAAATATGACTATCATGGCTCTTAAGACCCCAAATAGCTCTTTCCTCTTGATGTACACAACGAGATATGTTTGACGAGCATCAGGGACTTTGACTCCCTTTAGAACTTTCAAGAATGTGTCTTTATGGTTATTACTCATTGTGAACTGAGCCGAAGGCATAATTTCTTTGAGAGATGGAAGCATTTGTAGATGCAATGGTTTTCGAATGTTCATCTCTTTTAGGTCTCTTCTTGCTTTATAATTATCTTTTGATTTCCCCGCAGTACCTAAAGAGTATGTAGCACATTATTACACACATTTTTTTCAATGTGCATAACATCAAGATTATGACGAACATGATTATTTGCCCAATATGGCAACTCAAAGAAGATACTCCTCTTTTTCCAATTGTGATACAACTTAGGAATCTTTCTCTTCTCCAACTTGGCTTGTTGCTTCTCACCCTCTTCTCTTTTCCTCTTTTTAATAACATCTTCTATTTTATACTCTGTTTCCATATTTTCAACTTGTTTAAGCAATTTTGTTCCAAACAATAACTTGGGCTTATCTCTCACTTCATGAGTACCATCAAAAGAGATTTTATCCTTACGAAAAGCATGACTCCTAGGAAAGAAGAGTCGATGACCAATATAACAATACTTGCCATCATGATCCAACCATCGTGCTTGAGGTCTCACATTGCAACAAGGGCAAGCATATTCACCTTTAGTGCTCCATCCAGACAACATTGCATATGCAGGAAAGTCATTTATTGTCCATAATAGTGAAGCTCGTAAAGTAAACAACTCGTTCCTTGATGCATCATAAGTTGATATACCATCTTCCCACAATTCCTTCAACTCATCAATTAACGATTGGAGATACACATATATCTTGTTGCCCGACCCTTTTGGGCCTTGAGTAAGCACCGACAAGAAGAAATTTGGTTGTTTCATGCATAACCAATGTGGAAGATTGTATGGCATAAGCACAACCGGCCAAGTACTGTGAGATATAGTCATTGTTCTGAAAGGATTAAATCCATCAGATGCTAATCCCAATCTAACATTCCGAATTTCACTTGAAAATAATGGATAACGTTCATCGAATCCCTTCCACGTACGAGAGTCTGCAGGATGCCTCAGCACACCATCGTTTATTCTTTTCTCGGCATGCCATCTCATGAGTGTCGCGGTCTTAGATGACCAATACAACCTTTGCAACCTTGGCTTTAAGGAAAAATACCATACTTTCTTCATCGCTACCTGCTTGGAAATTTTATTCTTGCCACTTGTTTTCGCACCTTCACCGCTACCCCTTTCTTCTTGTTGCTTATATCTAGAGGCTCCACAAATTTCACATTTAGTAAGTTTTTCAGTTTCATTTCGAAACAACATACAATGATTAATGCACGCGTCCCATGTTTTATAACTGAAATCCAAATCTGCAGTCATCTTGTACGCCTCACGATAGGAACTTGGCACTTTTGCTGACTGAGGCAATGCCCTAATGAATTTTTTTAATAAAGAAGTAAATCCCATATCGACCACTCGATAATTAGCCTTCCAGTGCATAATTTCTACAATAAATGAGAGTACTGTAAACTTATCACACCCTTCCCACAAGGCTTGATCAGCATCTCTCAAAAGTCTAAGAAACTTTGCGGTGGATGTATCTGATTGTACGATTTCTTCAATTCCTGGCTGGTTACTATCCAGCATACCCATCCCTTCATGTACCATTCGCCTCATACAATCTTGCACGCCCAATTCAATTTCAATGCCATCTTCAGTTGTCCTATCATTATTATCATTCTTATACGCCGAAATGTACTCTTCCCCGTGCCTAGTCCAATTCTTGTAATCTTTTTGAAATCCCACTTCAATACAATGTGATTTCACGGTTGCACGGTCCTTTTGGTAACGATTTGCGTATTTTTTACAAGGACAATATATTTCTTTAACACCAACAGACTTTTTTGAGAATGCAAAATCGAGAAAGTTGTCAACCCCAGACATATACTCATTTGAAATCCGATTACCCAAATCAATCCAACTTTTGTCCATATATGACTTGATATTTTTAACGTTAAAATACAACCTATATATAAAATCGAGAGACACAAATTTTAGAATAAAAATAAACTCATAAACAAACATAGTCTAAATATGTACAACTTTTGGCTCGATATAGATAATATACATTGTTGGAGCCTAGTCTATTAGTCGAGCTTGGGGCCATGATATAGTATAACCCCATGACAGCATTCATTCGTTCTCTCTCACAAGCCCCCCCCCTAATTAAGAAGCCAATAATATGTAACGTGATATAAATGATTCATGTAGTAGCATTAAGGGATGATTTCAAATCCAATGACTAGCTATATGATTACTACAAGGATGAACCCAATCCAGAATATGAACTATAAAAGAAAATACCTAGTAAACCGATCTCCGAGTACCCACCGAGTTTCTGCCGAAATCTAAGTCACCAACCCATCTCCGACCATCCACAGTTAAACTGGAATTAGTCCCACAATTTATCAAAAACTGATTTATCTGAGCTTCCCCAACTATGGCAAAGATGAAAATCAAGATCAAAACCCCAATTCCCTGTACATTTATCATCATTCACAAAATCCCAACAAAACCCTTTTGATTATTCTTAAAATTTCAGCACACAAACTACAGATTCAGTTGAGAACAACAACAACAAGAATAAAGAATAACACAACAACAAAGAACAACACAACAAAGAATACAACGAAAAAATTAAAAGTAAATCAGAAAAGGGGGAAAGAAATTTATACCTGCTGATTCGTTGTTCTAAGAAAACACGTCGCTAGGTTTTGGAGCTGAGGCGATTAGAGAGAGAGGAAGACCGGAGAAATCGAACTTTAAGAATTCCGGCAAGGTGATTTCGAGCGTTGTTGGTGGCGGTGAACGGAGAGAGAGGGAACGCCGATTTGGGGAGAGGAGAGAGAGAGAACAGAGCTAGAGCTAGGAAGGGGATTGTTGGATTGCCCTAGAGGAGAGAAAGGAGAGAAGAGAGATGGTTTTTGCGCGAAACTGAGAGTTGGAAATTTGGATTCCCGATATTTATTACTATATACGGCGGATATTATACGCCGCCGTAAATATTGTGCACTATTTACGGCGGACGCGTGTCAACCGACGAATATACTTAACTATTACGGCGGATACTAATATACCGCCGTATATACCTTCAATCTCATATACATATATGTCAAACGTACGTATACAACGTATTTACGGCGGCTTACACCGCCGTATATAAGAAATATATACGGCGGTTGTGTATTCCGCCGTATATATTAATTATATACGGCGGACGCGTATCACTCGCCGTAAATGAGTGCCGTAATAACCAACTTTCTTGTAATGTCATCTACCTCCTTTGCTATTCTTTTCCTTACTTTCACTCTTAGAATTCGAGAAAGAACACTGTCTTTTGCAGCTTCTCTCTCCACAGAAACACCAACAATCATCCTTTTTCTAAGTTCACACTTCAAATCCTCATTTTCCTTTTCAAGCCTCTCTACCTTTTCTTGAAATTCTTTCAATAGTTTTTCAAAAACTTTTTTCATTTCTTCTTTTTCTGCAAAAATTGTAAATTTCCTATTACGTGTTCAAATCCTTCGTAAATTTCATCTCTTCATTAGCAGCTTTCAACTTCTCATCATTGCTTAATTCTGCATAACTTTTTTCCACATTCTGAACCCATTCTTCATGAACAATCCTCAACTCATCCATCTCTCTTTCCTTTTGAATTTCCTTCTCCTTCATTTCCTTCTCCAAATCTGTAATTCTTTCATAAGCATCTTCCATTTTTTTCTCAAATTCTTCCTTCTTTTCCTTCAAAATATCGGACCATTTCTTCTCGATTTCAACCTTTGAAGTAAAAATCTCCTTCATCTCATCAACCAATTTTTTCTTTTCATTTGTAAGATCCCTGATTTCATTTTCTTATTTTTCTGAAGTCTCAAAACGAATAGTTTCAACTTCAACATTGATATTGAAAACTGAGAAAACAGTTGAGAACTTATGCATAAAACACACTAATATAAAACAAAATCACTAAAAACACCAAAATAAGCTTTTACTAATGAAAATAATAGAGAATTAAAAAAAAAAAAAAAAAAGAGAGAGAACTTCCTAGTTCTCATTATTTTTATGAAGAAACCAGACTTTTTACTCATAAAAACTATAAAAACAATTGAGAACTTATAAAAATATTGATTTATTCATAAAAACTGTTGAGAACTTACCAGTTCTCATTTTTTTTATGAGGAAATCAGACTTTTCCTCAAAAAAAAATTGAGAAAACAACTGAGATCTTACAAATAGAACACAACTTAGAACTTATAACTTCAAAAGCAGATAATGATTTTAACAACAAATAACTGAGAAAAAAATCTGAAAACATTTGAGAACTCATACACAATATTAAACAAATACTCTTACATTTATGACCAAAATGTATTTTTAAACAAAATAACTGAGAATAAAATAGGTCTAGTCATTTCTCACTCATATTTGAAAATTTATTCACAAAAAAACACTTGAAACATAAATAATATACTTACAATAACGGAGAATAAATAACATTTCAAATCATTTACTCAATAATCAAAAAATACTAAGAATCTTATGAAATCTGGACCAAAAAACAAGAGAACTTAAATTTTTTGAGAGTTGATGCATTGCCTTTTGGTTGATGATGAATGTGATAAAGAAATTGACGAAAATATGAATTTTCTAAGCTTCAACTATGGCAGTTTCTAGTGATAGAGAGAGGCGTAAAGAGAGAAGCTCTAGAAGACGCCTTTTGGTGTTTTGGCGGTTGAAAAGGTATTAATATTCACCCCGTCGCTTACACGTGCCGTGTAATTAGTCAATGGCAAAATTGAAATATAAACGAAAGAACAGGGACACGAGTGTCATTTGAATTACAGAGACTATTTGGTTAAGCAAAATACAACTTGTCCTAATAGGAGGTAGTATTATTTTGTTAGAGGGATTATATGGTAAATCCCTCTTCTTTATTCTTGCTTTCGGTCAGGGGCGGAGCCAGGAATTGCCCGAGGGGGGGGCAAGATTACACGGGAAATTACTTTCATCCTAGGCCCTTTTGACATTGTATTGCACAAGGTTGGTGATAGTTTATTCAATTTTCCTTCTATCTCATGTGTAACCATGTTTCAAATGCTATTATGGCTACTACATTTTTCATGTTTTGAATCTGGATCTCTATACCTCAAGTTCTTGATGAGTGTCCTACTTTTGCTGATGAAACTTTACTTGATTTATTTACTGCTGCAGCTATCAGGAAAGGAATGGCAGCAAAGTAACACTTTTAATAAAAGAAAGTAACACTTTTTATTTCTTAAAATGTAACAGTTTTTCTTTTAAAATGTTACATTTTCATGGAATAAAAAAGTGTTACATTTCTTTTAAAAAGTGTTACATTCCTTCATTATAAGTGTTACATTATATTAAAAAAAAAAAATTACATTTTAGAAGAAAACTGTTACATTTTCATGAAATAAAAGTGTTACATTTCTTTTTAAAAGTGTTGCATTGGTTTTTGTAGGAAAAAAATATTTTCAGAAAAAGTGTTATATTTTTTCAGTAAAAGTGTTACATTTTGAAGCTGAGAAAAATTTGGTGGGAATTTTTTTTTCCAAAAAAAAAAATTAATTATGACGTCATCACTGGTGAACAGTGTCCGCCGCACAGTATGTGGCAGTCTCATTTAAGTCGTAGAGTACATTTCAATATCTTTTTTATTTTTATCTTTAAGTAACTTGCTTTTTCCTTCAAAACTCTTCCCTTGCTAAAAATTTGGTCAAATACATTTCTCAATCTCTCTTTATAAATGTAATAAATGTAAAATTTATAACTTCACATCTACCTCAATAAAATAATTGATTTATCAAATTTATTTATCCGTGTATTTAATGCACGGGTGGTATGACTAGTTTCATATATAAATGCTCTTTTTTTATCATCGCTCCTTTAAAAAAGAAGTGATCAACGGCCGCGATCTGTCCTCCCCCACATACAACAAAACTCAGATTAGGATAACCCCTCTCTCTGTTTCTATCTCCTTTTTCCTATTTCTATTTTCCTTGAAGTTGGAAGCACTTTGAGCTGTTGTGCTTTCCCCTCAATATCTCGCTCTCTCTCTCTAGACTTCAGTTCTGAAAATTGTTGATAAGAAGCTGTTGAAGCCACTTAGGATATTGAATTCCAAAGATTCTTCTTTGATTGATGTCAAGAAAGAAGCTGTTGAAGCCTCTTAGGATCACTCAGGTACTCAAATTTTCATAAATTTTACTATTTGTGATTGAATTGCTATTGAATTTTGCTTTATAATCATCTGAATTTATCAGTAATTCAATCTTTGTTCTTGGAAAAAAAGGAAATTGGTAAATTTTTTATCATTTAGTAATTTTATTTTTATTTTTTGTTAGGCAAAATTGCACCAATAGTACATGAACTATACAGGTTTTGTGGATTTCATACCCAAACCTTTTTTTTTTTGCATCTGACATACCTGAACTATGATTTTTTTTGCATCCGTGGTACCTGGGACTAACGACATCCATTTTTTTTAGTTAAGTGGGCATGTGCCGTGCATGTGACTATATTTTCAAGGGTAAAAGAGGAAAATCAACTATTAGAAAATATAAAAGGGTATAAACTGAAATAAGGAGTATATATTTACACAATAAACCCCCCACCCAACCCATCTTCTTCCATGTAAATTAAAGCTTCATCTTCACTTTGGCAATTCCTTTCCTGGCACACACAGACACACAAAACCAATTCATACCATCTCAATAATATGAAACTCTTTAAATGTCAATTATTTTTCAATTATTATACACATGTACATAATTATACACAGAGTTACTATACTAAAAAAACATTAGCAAAAATATATTGATTAAATGGGGCCCTTTATTTGACTTTGCCACGGGCAAACAAATTGCTAGGAGGCTTGTATAATAATAATGAATATTTCAAGCATATTCTTATTTAATACATTATCTTTCAATTGTTTTTAACACCAGAGATAAACCAAACTGACTAAAAAGATGGTATTACTAAACATTCAACAAGTCCAACAGGCAAGGTTCTAAAAAGCGCTAGGTGGATGCTAGGCGGCGAAGTCGGGCCTATCGCCTAGGCGAAAACTAGTCGGGGACTAGTCGGGATTAGTCGGGATTAGTCGAGACCTAGGCGGGACTTAAAACTAGGCGTTGGAGAGGGGCCTAGCGCCTAGGCGAGGCCTAGGCGCCCTTAGACGGGGTCTTTTAGAACACTGCCAACAGGTGCAAATGCAGCCTCAATGCGCAAGTCCCCATGCAGCCTCAATACACAAATTCACTTGCCTCTGCAGGAAACATACACAATTTTAACATACTGAACCACAAAATTTATTATTTTAAGCATAAAATATAACAATTAACTTACTCCATGAGATAAGTAAATGCTTCCTCGTTCTCCCGAAACAATTCTCGTTGAAGATAGCAAGTAGCTTCAGGGAAAACATCATTTATAAACGCTGCTATGTCTTCCACTGAAAAAAACACTTTCCACAGTCACTCCTTGTACCGGTCCAAGCTGTGATGAAGAAACAACAATAACAGAGGCTTAATATGAGTAAGAAAATATAACTAAAAAAAAAAAGTAAATAACTAATATCATTAAAAGAAAAACATACATCACAAAGGTGTCGCCTGCAATTTGCCAAAAAGCGATACAAATCACATGGCGAATTGGTATAATTAAGAAATTTGAAAATTGAGAGCATTCGCGGATGCAAATCAGCGTGATTGTTCACCGTGTGGTGCCATGTTCTCAAGTTATTGAGTTTTGTATCAAGATGCCGTCGAAAGGCCACTCCATGATCGCCCTGTCCATATCTATCAAATAGCATGCCGTGATAGGTGTGAAAGTTTATGAGAAAATTAAGCTTGGTCAACGGGGAGGCTATCCCACAATGGTGATGTAATATGTTCTCATTCCTGAAAAGAAAGACATCAAACGCAAACAATTAAAACAAACTGAAATACTACCTCCGTCCCATTGATATGTTTACAAATTTGACCTTTTTACCAAGACTTAGTGTAGGAGAAAGAGAGCTTTAGGCTGGGTATTATGTGCTGGAAATGGACGTAATGCCTTAATGGCTACATAGGATAAAGATAAATAATAGAGCGGTCTGGTTGAAAGTTTCATACAGGGAAAATAATAATTACTGCAAAATGTACAAGTTCATATAACAGAATATAAATATTTATGCAAAATAATATGTACACCTTACTGTTGAATGCCAATTGTTGAAATAAGAAAGTAATTTCCCTATTATATTAACAGATATCTTATGAAAATGATGAAGGATGAAAGTGAGATAAACTTAGCAAGTGAGGAAGCGAACACAGAATTCTACGAGTGAAAATGGGCAAGCCCTGAAGAAGTTGTTGAACTGGTATGCTGCTAGTCCCTCCGTTCCTAAATGAATGTCCAGATTTTACTTTTTTGAGAGATATTTGCAAAATGGTTAAACTTGAGCATGTTTAGCACTATAAGTACTACCTCTGTCCCAAAATGTAAGTCCAAAAAGTGTTTAAGAGCAAATTTGATTTTTTTGGTTATTCATTATGAGACGGAGGTATTACATAAAAGCCCTTAGTGATCTAACCATACTGTACCAAAAGTAGGATAATATTTGTGTTTTGGAACACATAAAACTAGATTTAACTTCTTTAAAATTTGGACATTCATTTTTTTTTTGGAAATTTTGGACATTCATTTAGGGAATGAGGGAGTATTTCATGATTGATGTTATTTTTGGTATAGGAGTAGTAGTAATGATTATGAATATGTTTTTGTGTCATTTTCTGAAAAGTGAAGAGGAAATCACTTGAAGATAGTAGGTACTACTAACAAACTTGCTCATGTGTTCACTAAGTGGTTACTAATATACTCCTTTAGTTGTCACTAACGATGACAACTAACGATGTGTTAATTATGTCCAAATCAAAACAACGGACTTTTCTTCTGCCTCAGACAATTAAAATTTGTTTGGTTCAAAGTTTAGCAAGTCCAAACAAAATTGAAATTTGTTTGGTTCAAAGTTTCATAAAGAGCATGCTATTTTTGTGCTGGAAATGGACGTAATGTCTTAATGGCTACATAGGATAAAGATAAATAATAGAGTGGTCTGGTTGAAAGTTTCATAAAGGGAAAATAATAATACACAATTAAGTTCTAACACATCCATACTCATGATACAGTATGGTAAGATTACTAAGGGGTGGGAAAATTGGCTGATGTGGATGGACTAGTGCTCTCGTGCAATGGAAATGGCATTAGAAAGTAACCACATCAGGCCTAAAACATGAGAAAAGTGGAACTTATCACAATCACCATGACCAAACAATTTCATCATTTTAATTAAGTATTTCAATATGAGCTATGGCAGCATTCAATTTCAATTGAGAGATAGGACTGACCAATCAAGCTTAAATACAAATAAATAATATAACTTTGTTCCTATATTTGTGTACCGGCTTAAATGGAGCAAGTACTGGTTACCTGTTAGACAATACTTTTCGTTAATAGTACCAAAATAATAAAGTTGTCAAAGGGATAAAGATTATGGGTTTAGGAAACTAGGCGAGAAAGTTATAGCTATCTGAAAGAAATATAAAATATGGTAACAACAAGCAGGGGCAACGAAAAGTTGTCAAACACTTTTCATTGATAGTAACCAGACTCTATAGAAAATTTATCCTAATGAAACTTTAAAAAAATGTTATTGAGAGTATTCATAATGGTGAGTCATTTTATAATTCTAAAATTTTCGTTAGGATAAAAAAAATCTATAAAGTCTTCGTTAAAATGATCCTAAAGTTGACCAAAAAGTCAAATTGGTAAACGTATCAATGGGACGGAAGGAGTATTGAGAATTTAAAAAAAAAAACATAAATCAAATGAGAATACTTACCTGTGATTATGAGCTAAGTGAAAAAAGTCATTCAAATCGTGAGGCCAATTCATATTTACATGGGTCGAATCCATGAAATACAATGTATTTTAGTTAAAAATGTAAAGAATTAAGAAAGTTAAAAAAATGATAAAAGTAAGTAATTCAAAGAACGATTGAAATAATGTTGAAGTATTTAACACAAACAATTTATTAAAATATATTACTCGTACAAAAAAGAAATTCAAATTTGCTAATTAAACTTGGGATAATAGGAAGAAAGACCAAAAACAAAAAAAAATGGGAAAAACCTAACTAATTAATTAAGATTGAAAAAATGTGAGGAAATTAGGAGAAAGAGAAAAACAAAATTGTTAAGAGAAAGAAATGGAGAGAGAGCGAGAATAACAAAGATGGAGGACAAATAAAATTAATTGAAAATGTAGATAGCAGGGCTCGAACATGGATTTGAAAGGAAACACCAAAGGCTTTAACTTCACCCCTTCTACTGCTGAACCGCACCACTCACTGGTGTTAATCTTGAAGTTAATTATATATAAACATTGAAGTTAATTGCCCCCCCAGGCTCCGCCCCTGCTTTCGGTTACTTGACTGAATAACCCAAGAGTCATGGACGATAAACCATTTTGACAAATTGTAATTGGGTTTATTTCTAACCAGGAGGCTATGAGTCAGAATCACTGATAGCCCCAAAGAGAGCAATGTTCGTGCACCTACCAAATTCAAATCCCTAAGCCATAGAACTATGAACTCCTTATGCATAGAAAATCTATAGTCACAATTAATACACACAAGCCCTAACTATCAACAACTATAGCAAAAACAACAAACTCATTTCCATATTTCGTTATACAAGTAAAAAAAAATCACAATCTAACTACTCAATTTTGCGATAAACATTGAAGAAATGGAAACGGATACATACAACAGATCACAAATGAAAGCTTGATTTTGTCAACACAGATCTGAAATTTTATCCAAAACCCTATATATTTACACAATAATTAAAGAAAAAGAGTATATTACCTTTTTTTTCCCAAATCCACCCAAACCAACGAAATCTCCATCAACAAAATTGAGCTTGGTTGTTGACTCCAATCCATCCATCAAGCTCGGCGGGGAATGAAAGCTTGATTTTGCAACCGAGTCAAGCCGAGTTTAATGTGAACTCGAGCCTCAAAATCGAGAAAACTCACTAGACGAGTACTAATTCTAGCTTATTTTCAACTACAGTAGAAAGATTTATGGTTGGAAGAGAGATTGCCCAAGAACAGAGAGATAGCTCAAGATCTACTCTGCCTCCGACTTGAGACAACCGGAATTGGTGATTCAGTCTCCCTCTAAAACTATTCTCACAGATCTGAGCGAAGTCTTTTTCGGATAATTCATGGCAACGGCGGTAGTAGAGGATAATTCGAGACCCTCATAACTACTCACTCACTAGTCTCATTACAAATTACAACTCACTTTTCCAATGAACTATTATTAACTACACACTCTTTAAAATGACAAAAACTCACGTGAGAACATGAATATCCGTCTCATCCATGAGACGGGTCGGATCCGACCCATGGCTCATTACTCTCTCTCTCTAGACGCTCCCTCTCACTAAACGCAATCCAGACTCTCTCTCAATTCGCCGGCGACCGTTTTCCTCTCCCTCTAATCCTTGTGTAACTCCAACAAATTCTTATCCCAATTTCACCTCTGAACTTCATAAATCCCCCAATTTCAAACGCCGATTAGAGAGAAGAGTGATGAAGGCGGTTGAGGGAGCTTGGTTCGTTGAGGAGCTAGGTCGCCATCGATAGTTTAGAGAGAGAGAGAGCGGTCTCTCTCTGTTTGTGTTTAGAGAGAGAATGCTGAGCTTAGGAGAGAGAGGCCGGTTGTGAGGGATTGATTTCCACCGGTGAGGAGGTCGCTCCGTGAACGATTTTGGGGGAAGAGCTCGGTGGAAAACGGTGGAAAAGGATTGGTTAGGGAGCTCTGTTATTCGGCTTAACCTTCCCCTACCTCAATTAATTAGCTCTGTTATTTATTCCTAGGCTAAACCTTCCCTACCTTAATTTTGATTTTGAGTAATACTTATCATGTGTTTAAGTAATAGTTGATATTGCTATAAATAAAAGTACTACACTTGTAAAATAATAGTGTTATTTTTTTTTTATCTAATAATAGTTTTAGGAATTGTTTTCATTTTGAGTAATACTTCTCATTTCTTTAAGTAATAGTTGATATTGCTATAAATAATAGTACTACACTTGTGAAGTAATAGTGTTTTTTTTTTTTTTTTAACTAATAATAGTTTTAGGAAGTGTTTTCATTTTGAGTAATACTTCTCATTTGTTTAAGTAATAGTTGATATTGCTATAAGTAATAGTACTACACTTGTGAAGTAATAGTGTTTTTTTTTAACTAATAATAGTGTTAGGAACTGTTTTAATTTTGAGTAATACTTTCCATTTGTTTAAGTAATAGTTGGTATTGCTATAGGTAATAGTACTACACTTGTGAAGTAATAATGTTATTTTTTTTAAACTAATAATAGTTTTAGAAACTGTTTTCATTTTGTTTTCATTTTGAGTAATAATTCTCATTTGTTTAAGTAATAGTTGGATTATTAAAGTTACTCTTATAGAAATATGTTACAATTTCATCTATCAAAGTATTACATTTACTTGTATAAACTATTACATTCATATACATAAGTTATTACATTTCAAATGTAATACATTAAAGTATTACATTTGAAAAAATGGGTGAAAACGAGCTTTTATTTTTTAAAACAGTATTACGTTTACTTATGAACAATGTTACTTTATATGTATACGGTCATTACATTAAGAGATGGTAACTATTACTTTTTCTAAACCACCGAAAAACCGAAAAATAATATAAAAACTAAATAAAATAAAATAAAATAAAATAAAATAAAATAAAATAAAATAAAAAATAAAATAAATTTGGGCCTATCCCACTGTTGCACATGAGAAATTAAAGAATTATAGAGAATCTAAGCACGAGAATGAGAGGATTGCTCAATTTGCTTGCACTGTTGCACGTGAGGAATAAAGAAACAAACAGACGGTTTGTGGGATAGGCCCATGGGTCATGGGTCGACCCGTCTCACCCATGAGACGGGTCATCCTGTTCTCACAGGAGACTCCCTCCTTTAAAATATACTTTCTCCCTCCGTCTCATATTAAGTTACTCATTTACGGGTTGAGAATGAAAAATAAAAAGTGAATATATATAATATTATTAAAGTAGGAGTTGTGAGTGGATAGAAGAGAGAAAGTGGGGTAGAGAATAGTAAGTGGATAATTGTTGTGAGTATGACAAGTAGGTCCCATAAATAAAGAAGTATTAAAAAATTTCTTTTTTAGGAAAGTGTGACTTTAAAATGGAATGCCCAAAATAGCAAAATGGGTAAGGTATTAATTATGGGACGGAGAGAGTAAATATTTTATTATTTTATATTAATAGAATTTACATATCAGACCGTGTACAATGGGGGTTGAAAGTGTTGAATGAAATTGATTTCAACTAGGTGAAAGTGTGCAATGGGTGAGTTGAAATGGGTGAGTTGAAATTTGAGGATGAAATATTTCATCCGGGTTGAAACATCTTTTGCCCCCCCCTTTTTTTTTAATTTCCACGTGTAAGACTGCTATTGGATTTATTTAAAAAAAAAATTATCCCAAATCTTTGAGCTTAATTATCACCTAATAAATTAATTTTTTTTTAATTTTTTTTTTCACCAAAATTCATCATTTTTTTCCCTACAAATTGATATAAGTTTCATTTGATTTGGACACAAAAAAAACACTTAGTTTTCAATTTGGGCTGAATTATTACCTAGTAAATTAATTTTTTTTTTAATTTTTTTCACCAAAATTCATCATTTTTTTTCCTACAAATTGATATAAGTTTCATTTGAATTGGACAAAAAAAAACACTTAGTTTTCAATTTGGGCTGAATTATTACCTAGTAAATTAATATTTTTTTTAATTTTTTTTTCCAAAATTCATCATTTTTTTCCTACAAATTGATATAAGTTTCATTTGAATTGGACACAAAAAAAAAAAACACTTAGTTTTCAATTTGGGCTAAATTATTACCTAGTAAATTAATTTTTTTTTTAATTTTCTTTTCACCAAAATTCATCATTTTTTCCCTATAAATTGATATAAGTTTCATTTGATTTGGACACACAAAAAAAAAACACTCACTTTTCAAAAAACAGAGAATATAAATAAAATAAAAGTGGTGAGGTATAGAATGATGAGTTGAAAGTAGTTGAAATTTAATTTAAGTTAGTTATTGTAGGGGGTTAAATGAAATGGGTAGATGAAATATTAGGTGGATGAGAAAAAGTGTAAAAAGTGTTGAATGAAATGGGGGAAGGGGATGAAACCATTGTGGGTAGTCTCATACTAATAACAATAATTTACGAGTTGTTCTTATAAAAATGCATTTTTTTTTAAATTAAGAAAAAATCATTTTTACGCTGACACTTAATAATACATTCACTGACACTCTTCACACTGACACTTTTTTATACTAGCACTGACACTTTTTTATCTTGCACTGACACTTAATAATGCATGCATTGGCACACTTTACAATGCCACTTTGTTACACTAATACTGGCACTTTGTTACACTAATACTGTCACTTTTTACACTAACACTGACACTTAATAATACATGCACTGACAATCTTTACACTGGCACTTTGTTACACTAACATTGTCACTTTGTTACACTGACACTTTTTACACTAATAATGTCACTTAATAATACACGCACTGACACTTTTTACACTGGCACTTTGTTACAACACTGACACTTTTTTACACTGACACTTAATAATACATGAACTAACACTTTTTAAACTGATACTTTATTACTCTAACACTGACACTAGCGAGAGAATCAAAACACGTTTTTTTTAATCTTAAGAAAAAACGCATTTTTTAAAAAGATTTTGGCATAATTTACTTATTATTCTCTAATTCACTTTCTCTCTTTTATCTCATTTTTATACTCATACACCTACACACCTACTTCACTAACATCTTTCATCAATTCTAGTTCAAATAGTAAGTATTTAATTTATAATGGGACAAAGAGTATAGGAAATTGACAAAGTAGGTTTCAAATTTTAGGGTGTGTCAACCAAGTTCTGATGTTCCAATTTTGTTAATTTAGGATTCAAAATTAACAATGTTGTTCAGTTAAGAATTTTCTAACGAAATTGTTAGAAAAATCGTTAATTCATCACTCATACAAAACTTGTAAGATTAGTTTGGTCTTTTCATATGGGTAAAACCACAAAATAATGATATTTTATAAATTCAGACCTGTATTAACAAAATCCAAACATTAGATCCTAATTTGAGACTACCCCCAAACTTTAGACAACAATTTGAAAACGTTTCCTAACTTTTGGAATTTTGTCATTTTTTTCAATAGAATTTCTTTCTTTCATGTGATTTTATAAGACTTTATCTTCAAGGCTATATGTTTTGTAGCGTAAAATAAATCTAATTGTTTATAAATTAATGATAAAGAATTATCAACTATTACTAAAAAACAAATGAAAGCAAATTTGTAATACTCTTGGTGTCCAAATTTGGTTAATAAATCCAAGATTCGAGTATAGACAGTTCAATTATAGGAGTGGGGCAACAAGTATTCATTTTGGTACAATAACGATTGAGTGGAATGGTGACGATTTAGAGAAACGAAGAGCAAATTATAATTTTATGCAGATGAATTTTTTTCTTCGTGCTGGCATGTGTCAATCGCGCACCATGCATGAGTGTTTTTCTAATGGGTGTTTGTAATTAGCGCTTTGCGCATGGTTTAAATGTTTGGCGGGTGTTGTTGGAAGATAAATAAGATGAAGAGGTGCATGTTTTAATGGTTGGAGAGGTGTAACTTAATTACAATAGAGATTTTTTTAATAAAATGACAAAACAAGTTCTAACGTTTGGGGGCGTTACACAAGTGGGGTCCAAACTTAGGGAGTAATCCTAAATTGGGGTTCAAACTTAGGATTTTGTCAATTTAGTGTCTGGAATGAAGGGTAAATTGGGAATCATAACCCCGGTAACATCAGTTAAGTCGCATGTGCAAGGCACGTGATGACTCAATGATTTTTTTGACAATCTTATCAGAAAACCCCTAATTGACTAGCTTTTGAACCTTTGAACACTAAATTGACAAAATTGAAACATCGGGCCCCAATTGGCACAAAACCCCTAAACTTTAAACCTTAACTTATCATTTGCCCATAATAATAAGATTTAAAAAAATACGTTTTAGTGTCGAAAAGTTTCACTAAAATCCCATTTTAGAGTCCCAAGTTTAAAAGTCTCACTTAAAGTCTTGAAAGTATCATTTCTAGCAAAAGAGGTCTTAATCCTAACGATACTATTTAAAATTTAACGGAAGTCATAACATATTTCACTTTAAGCTCTTAACCCTAACGTACCATTTAAATTCATTTCCAACCATCATAATTTCACCAACTTCAACTTTAACCATCATACTCCCTCAGTTTCAAAAAGTTTGTATTACTTTGACTTTTATGGTTAACACAAACAAACTTTGAAAACAATTTTATGAAAACCAATATATCTCTATTTGATTCTAAAAATTGTTAGTGATAGTATTTCTAATGGTGAAACAATAACATTTTTTAGAACTGCATAAATGTATCTAGATATTAATAAAATTATGGTCAAAGTGGGACAAATTTTTCGAGACGTAGTGAATACTTTATTCTTTGCACCAAAACCACTCTACATTAGAAAACCAATTATCCGGATCCAAAAATTGCAAATTAATAACAGATTAGACACGCAATTGTGATTGCGATAGGAGCTTTTCCAAATTAGAGTGATTTTTATGCAAAACATAAAGTATGATGATTAAATTGAAAGAACAATTATTGAAATGACTTAAAACCTGGACTTTTTTTATCTACCCTGTTGCAAAAAAAAAAAAAACCAAAGCTAGAGATAAATGGAGAAATGGTTGGATTTGGTGGTGGTGCCACCCCTGATGTGCTATCTCCACCATGGACTGTAACTAGCTTCACCACTACTTGTTTCTGTTTCATCGACGAATGAAGTCGTCGTTGAGATGAACGTAAAGTGAGAACTTTGAGTTAGGTTGCTTTTTTAGGTTTTTGCGAAACAACACAATTACACGGTAAAACGGATAAAAAAATTGGCTTGGTTTAATTGACATTTTGCCCCCTTAAATTTGAACATCCAACGAACAAATTAAGTTTTGTTAAGTTTTGAACGGGACTACAGTGGGGTTAAGACCTTCTTTAGCTAGAAATGTTATTTTAGGATTCTAACTGGAATTTTTAAGCTGAAGACTCTAATGTTGTCTTTGATAGAATTAAGCGCTCAATGCTTATTGATTAATGATTTTTTTATTTTTTTTGCTCAATTACTTCAAACTAATGGTGAAGCCCTATCTTGAATTGTAACAAACATCCACTACAACAAAAACAGGTTTTTGTGGCACTTTTTTAAGTGCCACAAATCAGAAAAAAGTGCCATAAAAGCTATTTCCGGCACATTTTCCGGCACTTTTATAAGTGCCATAATAAGTCGCGTCGGAAATACTTTCCGGCACTTAAAAGTGCCACAATTTTCCGGCACTTTTAAAAGTGCCACAATTTTCGGCACTTTTAAAAGTGCCACAATTTCCGGCACTTTCAGAAGTGCCACAATTTCTGGCATTTTTTTAAATGCCATAATTTCCGGCACTTTTTTAAATGCCATAATTTTCCGTCACTTCTTTAAATGCCGCAATTTTCCGGCACTTATGAAAGTGCCACAATTTCCGGCACTTATGAAAGTGCCACAATTATCCGGCAGTTTTGTAAGTGCCTCAAATTTCCGGCATTTAAAAAAGTGTCTTAATTTTCCGGCACTTTGAAAAATGCCACATTTCCGGCACTGTTGCACATTTTTAATGAACTGACGGATATGATTACTGCCGGTAATTCACTACAAATAGATACAAATCTCAAGCATATTTAATGCCACATTCCTACATAATTTTAACTAAATGCAACAAAGTATATAAAAGATAACTTTTTCTCATTGTCATCAAAGAAAATAAGTATAAATTACAACATTCAGAAAGTAATAATTCAAAAATTTAAGCAAGGTATACAGCCTTAACATCATAACACCAAAAGCTAAATATTCAATTGTTCAAACAAAAGCGTGATGAGATAATGGTCTTCTTCCATAGCGAATGTATTACAAGAGACATGATCCATCACCTGCAAACAAACAATTATAGCATTAATTACTTTAGTTTTTAAAGAGACTTTGAAAAAGTTATAAAGAATACAATACAACCTTGTGTTACATCTATATTTCTCCATGCAACAGA
Source organism: Adenophora triphylla var. japonica (assembly GCA_022495995.1). Classification (NCBI taxonomy): domain Eukaryota; kingdom Viridiplantae; phylum Streptophyta; class Magnoliopsida; order Asterales; family Campanulaceae; genus Adenophora; species Adenophora triphylla. Next base: position 40,760 of record JAFEMH010000937.1, read on the forward strand.
TTTTCCAATAGCTTCTCCCAACATGGTGACTCCTTCGAAAGGCCTAATTAATTTTTCGAATGGTTTTATCGCTTCTTTGATAAGTACTTCCCAGAATTCATTTCCCAATTCAATCCCCCCAACAACTTTAGAGGCATTTTTACTTATCAAAATTCTTCTAGCCACCACTTGTTTTGGACCTTTATAGTCGAGGAGATTCACAAGAACTTCCCCCTGCATATAGTAATTAACATTAGAGCCTAATCAAATCTTACAGTAGTTAATCTTCTATTTCAGCTACTTCAAGTAACATTGTTAATATCATTTTTGTTTTTTTTATTATAAATATTTTATTAACCTTTCTCCAGTTTTACTAACAAAAATGAGAGGAGGATGACAACAAAATTATGAAATGAGAGTACCAGAGAGACACATCAGTTAAACATCTGATAGACTGAAACACTTAGATTAATAGAAAACAAACCAGAAAATGCAAACTACTGCTGAATTTTTTTTTTCCACTACTGAAATAAATTTCTTAATTGAGATTAAAGTCGAAAACCAAATAAGAACCAGGTTACCAAAATAAAATGAATGTGTAAACTTACATTTTTTTTCCACTCATGAAATAAATTTCTTAATTGAGATTAAAGTAGAAAACCAAATAAGAAGCAGGTTACCAAAATAAAATGAATGTGTAAACTTACATGGAACAACGAGACAATGTGCCTGCTGCATTAGAAATACAGATCCGGGATCTGATTTCCTATAAGCAGCCATTAGAAATAAGAAGCAGGACAAAAATTCAACGAATCACATACCAACTAAGAAATTGGTAGGATTCACACAAATACAGTGCAAATTATTAATGACCCAACAGGGACATCATACCAAAATCAACCCCAAATGCATAGGATGTACAAAAGTGGAGGACTTGGGGCTCATGGCCGACATTACGAACGTGAACAACTTTGGAAGGCTCTGTCATTTCGATAAGTTACCCTGAAAAACTCCCAAAATTAGTTTATGGCATCGACAGCATATAAAGACCATAACTTAAGTACTACCTCCGTCCCAAAATGAACCAAACAAAAAAAATCAAATTTGCTCTTGAACAAGAGTAAATTTGAAAAAAAAAAATGGTCATTTATTTTGGGACAGAGGGAGTAACAAATTTCAGCAATGCTGACAAGTAGACAAAAACAACATGGTTTCATCTTTAAATCACAAAAAAAATATATGAAAATAGCAGCCAAGTGAGAATAATAATACGATTGAAATTGTTGAAAAGGTCATGATAGGTTTGCCCATCAAATTAATTAAGAGTCGAGAAACCCAAATTCCTTCGAACAAGCAAGATGACTAATATTAACTGCCAAGGAAGACAGATTTGATTGCTGGATTAAAATTGAGCTTTCAAGAACCCTAGATTTAGTTCCACACATGAAGAGATGGGGCATTTAAGGAAACATAACAAAAAAGCTTAAAACATTGACTTGTCAACTGTGAACTTTATTTCGGGACAGAGAGATACAAGACAAGAAATTGTCCAGCACAAAGATTATTGTGAAGGATTATTGACTCACCTTGATATATAATTTAAGCAATACCCTGCATGCGTGTTGTGCATATGAGCAAACAATTCAAGCTTTCTTGTCCTTGGACTTATCCTCTCCAACAAGGGGTATGCAAGGCGGACATGTATTGCATCAGTTCAAGTTGGCTTCAAAGAAAGCAGAATTTCGACCAAGGGTAAAGGCAAGAATAGAAAGACAAGTAATAAATGTGATAATCACTTGTGATATCTAGCAGAGAACATTCTCAACAGATGCAGTCTAACATTTATTCCAAAGAAAGCAGAATTATAAGATCATTTTCTTTACTTATTTTCTAGGTTATCCAAGTGTGACAGAGATGGACATCTGATGTGATCCACCTACAGAAACATTTCTATATTAGTCTATTATGCTCCCACTTTAAAATACTTGGAAGAACAATTGAGTCTATAAGTTCAAAGTTATAGTATGTCAAAATCAAACAAATTAAAGAACTTAGACAATTTTCATATTCACCATTATTCATGTGACACTAATTTCCAAAAAAAAAAAAATCAATTCATAAGCCAAAATCAAACCATCAGATCTGTTGAAATAAATTGTGTGCGGACGATAAAGCTACAGCGTCAACCCAAAGTAGCTCAGCGTCTGAATTGACCTGCCTTGCACAACGAGATTGAAAAATCTCAAAAATGTGAGGGATAGGATTTTTAGGGAAAGGACTAGGGGTAAGGAGAGAGATAATACCGTGTTATTGTCGTTATGGAGAGTGATGAGAAGTCGATTTTTCCCCTGCAGCGTCGATGCCCAGCTGTTCTGGTTCGGCAATGGAAAGCTTGCCCAGTTTATATAGATTCCGACGATTATCACCAGGGCCGACGTCGATTTTTCCCCGCCGTCGCCGTCGTCGTCGTCGTTGCCGTCGATCGATGTGCCCTTAGCTATCAGAATAGGAAGGCGATTTGGGGAAAAGGAGATTTGGGGGAAAAAAGCGCGGAATTGAATTTTTGGGGAAAAGACGCTGTGCGGGAAAGTGCCCACGTCTCTGTTGTTTTTATTTTCTTTTTCTTTTTATTTTTCTTTTTATTTTTTTTAGATTTTTTTGTCTTTATTTATATGAGGACTTTTTATAAAGTTTATAAAAGAAAAAAATTAAAAATACAAGTAAAATATACTTTCTCCGGTTAACTGTCACTTTTAGATGGGCAAAATTGTTAGTTTCTTCATTAAATCATAATAATAATTGCTTTTCTTAAAACCTAAACCTGTGACAATCCAAAAAGCGACAGTTATTTTGGATCGGAGGTAATATATATAAACTTAATAAAAAGTCTTTTTGAACACATTTATAAATCCTAATAAGAAACTAGCGTCACTTTCGATAAAATTTCGAAACTTCGTGGCACTTTTAAAAAAGTGCCGAAAAATTAGCGGCACTTTTAAGAAAGTGCCGAAAAACATGCGGCAATTTTTCAAAAGTGCCGGAAAATTTGCGGCACTTTTTCAAAAGTGCCGGGAATTTAGCGGCAATTTTAAGAAAGTGCCGAAAAATTAGCGGCACGTTTGTAAAAGTGCCGGAAATTAGCGGCACTTCTAAAAAAGTGCCGAATATTTGTGGCAGTTTCGGAAAAGTGCCGGAAATTTGTGGCACTTATTAAAAAAGTGCCGGAAATTGGTGGCACAAAATTAAGTGCCGGATTAAAAGTGCCGGGAAAAGCCATTTTTCTTGTAGTGATCACATATTCTTCTTAACGAACAAGCATCAATATCCTCACTTAACGAGCAAGAGACATCATTGTAGAAATTAAAGTATCTTTCCATTAATTTAAGGGGAAATTGCATTTTGCGCCCCAAAGTTTAGGGGGTGTTCCTAAGTCAGACCCTTTTTATCACTATTTACAATATAGGCTTTAAAGTTGTTATTCAATTAACATTTTAGCGTTTTAACTAGTTTTGTTAGAAAAACCCGTTACATAATCACGTGCAAGTCACGTGTCATTTACCGGATGATGTTTTTTAACAAGTTCTTAAATTAAGGGGGTGAAATAAAATTTCTTAAATTAAAATGATTAAAATAAAAAGAGAGAGTCCCACACTCTACCTTATTCTTCATCTCCCTAACCTCATCCTTCCCCACCACCATTACAATCATCTTATAGCCCCCACCCATCACTTACGACACACCACCATCCCACTTTTCGTCCTCTAGCCACCACCACCATTAACGAAACTCGAATTTGCAAGTGGATTCGCCCTAATCCCAGACTAGAGACCTCAAAAAAATCACAATTTGCAAACCCTTTGAGCTCGTTGAATCAGGCCAGTAGTGAAGAAGAAATTCGTTAGAGCGAGCAGTGACCGAATAAGAAGATACAGATTTGTTCAATTCACTCTGACCGATCGCCTCTATCTTCATTTTCGTCTTTTTTCCGACCATTAACGACAAGGTTGTCTCTCTTCCTCCATACTTGATTAGCATGCCTAATTAGATAGATTCCATAAATGGGGGGGTGGAAGGTGATGCGGCGTATGAGGGGGGAGGGAAAGGGGAAGGGTAAGGAAAAAGGGGAAGGGGTCGGAAATCAGGGGCGTGGTCGAGGGTTTGGAGCTTGAAAGTGAGACTTTTTTTTGTATGTGGAGGGTTTAGGCGGGATTGTAAAGGGGGATTGTCGTTGACGGTGAAGTAGAATTAGGAGGGAGGGGATTATTTGCATTAAAACGGCAATGAAAGAATTCTTATTAAAAAACATACTCTGTTAAATTACACGTGACTTGCACATTATTATTTAACGGATTTTTCTAACAAAACTAGTTAAAACCCTAAAATGATAACAGAATAACAACTTTGGAGCCTATATGGTAAATAGTGATAAAATAGGGCCTGACTTAGCAATACCCCCTAAATTTTGGGGTCCAAAATGCAATTTATCCTTTATTTAATGGAGAAATAATTAGTTTAAATTAGTTACACCAAAAAACATATTAAACAACAAGCTTTAAAGTGATTAATTCTATTAAACACAATCTAAGTGAGTTTTTTAAAGTTGAAGACCTTCTTTAGCTAGATATAGTGAAACTTTAGGGCACTAAAACGTATACGTTGGCGTAAAAATAAACTCTAATACCCATCGACCTAAGTCACCTAATATATTTAAAAAGGTGAGACATTTTTCTAATTTCTATAAAGCCCAAACCCAAAGACATAAATGCCCCAAGCTTCTTCAAAACCGCCCGCGCTTTAATATCCCCCGACCTAACATTAACTCTTTAAAGGGGAAATTACCGGTGAATCCTCCATCCCAAGTCAAACGACCAATTAAGACATGAATTTTGAAATTTAACCAACTAATCCGGCTTCATAATCAAAATTCCACCTAATCCTTCCTACCCAAAAATATAAAACTAACCCCCTCTCTCTCTCTCTCTTCTCTCACTTTCTCTCTCTACCAACCCTTCCCCTTCCCCTTCCCTTCCGGCGACCCTTCCCTCCCCTCCGGCGATCCTTCCCTTTCCACCTCCGATGACCCTCCCTTTCCATTCTATTTCTTCTTTAAAATCACAACTCAATCGACGCAATTTTGTATTATCCTCTCCCTAAATTCCTCGCTGATTTGATTTCCAGATCAGGCCCAGAAAAATTCAATTTCCCGATTCATTAACCATTGGATTGAGCTCAAATTTACAGGGATTGTTATAGACACCTAAACGCAAAATCTGAACGGTGGAGATCAGAAAATAATACCCGTAGAAAGAGATATGCTCGTCGGAACAGAACAAACGAAAATAGGATTAATTATCCTTCTAAACGGGGTTCGCCAGAGAGGAGAGGGTCGTCGGAGAGAAAGAGAGAGAGTTTGCCGGATTATTGTGTCATCATTTTATGATCAAACATAATGGAATAGTGGTTTCTGATTATTACCTCAGTTTTGCTCTTGTTAGGTAATCTCTTTGGTCTTTGATTTTCCTTCCCATAAGCAAACTGTGGAAAATCATGGGGTAAAAATACATTATTAGTATTGCATAACACAGTTAGGAGAAAGTAATTGTAGCATAACAATAGACATTCCAAATACATTAACATATCAATGAGATCCCTCTCAAAGATTATTGAAGGATCACAACAGATATCCAGCATTGATGACATAGCTCCCACAGTTCTTTAGCTAAATTATGATGTTACAGAAAACATAATATAAACAGTAAAGAAGTACGTGGTTTGGAACTGGAAACACTTCTGTTGTGATGGATTCTGCAACGGTAGAAGGCAATAAATTGCTGCTCAAAACAGTATTAACGGCAATTATGTACGGCTAACTTAGAATACGTGAAATAAGGTATAACCTGATTTTGGAAATGCAAACAAATACTCCCTCCGTCCCGTCCGAAAGGGCAAAGTTTGTGCCTTGCACGGGAATTAAGGAAAGTGATGTAGGAAAGAGAAAAAAGTGTATAGTGGAATAAATGTTATGAGTGAAAGGTGATGTAGGAAAGAGAAAGTGAGGTAGGGAATAGTTAGTGGATATTTATTGTGAGAGTATGACAAGTGGGTCCCACAAATAAAGAAGTAATAAAAAACTTTCCATTTTTAGGTTGTGCCCTTTCAAATGGGATGCCCAAAAAGGAAATTTGTGCCCTTTCGGGCGGAACGGAGGGAGTATATCATAGATAACCAGATTATTGTGAATAGGGGAAGAGGTTTGGAGGTGCACATTATTCCTACTAATTTCCATTATAAGCCAACATAATCAGGACTATTGCTCTTAATGTTGCAATTCACGAATGCTTCACAACTTGTTCATGTGATGTCTTTCTGTCTTTCTATAAAAAGATAATTAAACATTCGAGGTGGAGCAAAATTTTTGATGTGCTGTTTCTGTTTGTTTTGCTTAGATAGAACTTAAGATAATTAAACATTATGGGTGAGATTTTTTTTTTGGGAAAATGACCGGTGGATCCTTCATCCCAAAATTGCAAAAATAGAGGTCATAAATGACTAAAACAACTGTGAACTTAACAAAAACAAAAGTGAACTTAAGTAAAAACTATTGTGAACATAACAAATATATCAAATAATCTCATAAAATTGCAAAAATAGAGGCCATAAAGGACTAAAACAACTATGAACTTAACAAAAAACAACATTGAATTTAAGTAAAAACAACTGTGAACAAAGATCAATTTCAAAGTTGAAATTTCTCATCTTCTTTGATTTCTAGAGAGAGAAACACTAATGATTACACATATCTCCTATTTTTAATTTTGAATCATTATTCGAGGTTTTCATAAAAAAACAAAAATAGAGTCATAAAAGACTAAAAACAACTGTGAACTTAAGTAAAACAACTGTGAACATAACAAATATGTCAAATAATCTCATAAAATTGCAAAATTTGAGGCCATAAATGACTAAAACAACTGTGTTAACAAAAAACAACAGTGAACTTAAGTAAAAACAACTGTTAACATAATAAATATGTCAAATAATCTCATAAAATTGCAAAAATAGAGGCCATAAAGGACTAAAACAACTGTGAACTTAACAAAAAACAACAGTGAACTTAAGTAAAAACTACTGTGAATATAACAAATATGTCAAATAATCTCATAAAATTGAAAAAATAGATGCCATAAAGGACTAAAACAACTGTGAACTTAAAAAAAAATAGTGAACTCAAGTAAAAACAACTGTGAACATAACAACTGTCAAATAATCTCATAAAATTGTAAAAATAGAGGCCATAAAGAACTAAAACAACTGTGACTTAATAAAAACCAACAGTGAACATAACAAATATGTCAAATAATCTCATAAAATTGCAAAAATAAAGGTCATAAAGGACTAAAACAATTGTGAACTTAACAAAAACAACATTGAACTTAACAAATAGGTCAAATAATCTCATAAAATTGCAAAATAAAGGTTATAAAAGACTAAAAACAACTATGAACTTAACTAAAATAACTGTGAACTTAACTAAAAAAAATATGTAAATTAAGTAAATAATACTCATTTTCATGCAGAAATTATGAATTTAGCTAAAACAACTGTGAACTTCTCTTAATTGTTATTGGAACAAATGTAAAAAATAACTGTGAACTTATAAAAAACAACTGGAACTTGTAACAACTGTGAACTTCTCAAATTTGCTCCAAATTATATGTTGATGTTATAAGTTTGATTCGTATTGACGATACGAAAAAACCGGTGGTTTCAGATTATTTTTTTTTGAGTTCTAGATTTTAAGATATTTCATTTTAAAGTTTTGGGAGGAAAAAAAACGAAAAAGCAGGGGGGAAAGGGACAGCGAGCTGTCCCTTTTATGTCGCATGGGGTGCCTTTATCAAAAACGGGGTGTCATTATAAAGCGTGGACCTGGTGAAATTTCTTCAAAATGAGTGTCCTTGGTGGTTATTTTCATTAGGATGAGGGACTATTTGATAATTGCCCCCTCTTTAAAAAGGTGAGTTATTTTCCCCTTTTTCTAATTAAATGCCCCAAGCTTATTCAAAATCGCCCACGCGCTAAAAATTTGCTCACATACACTTAAAAAACCGGTTTGCCTCTAAGAAAGTCAAGTATTAGGCTCCGTTTGCTCGGGGGAAAACATTTTTCGAAAAATGTTTTTCCTATTTTTCGGTGTTTGATAAATATCGGAAAATGAAGTCAACGGAAAATATTTTCCGGATCAATGAAAAATGAGCTTGATTTCTAAGGAAAATGACTTCCTTACATCTACCTAAGAAAGTTGTTTTTCGAAAAACATTTTCCTCATTTTTGTTTGTTTGTATTGATTTTACCTTTAGAAAGTTACTTTAATGAAACTACCAAACATCGGAAAATGTTTTCTTAAGATTCACCAAACATCAGAAAATGTTTTCCGAAAAGCATTTTCATTTTTCGGAAAATATTTTCCAAGAAATCATTTTTCGGGGGTTAGTTCCCGTGAAACAACCGGAGCCTTAGAGTAAAAAGTAGGGGTGGCTTAGTAGGTATACCAATTGCATTTTGCTTATACCGTGTACCTACCAAGTTTAACTTGGTACATGAAAATCTATACCAGTACCAAAGTTGGTACGGTAGGTACTCGGTTGGTACGGTTGGTACTAGACTCTACCATTTATAAATTCAGATCATACAAAACCATTTATAAATTCAGATGTTTGAAGAAATCATAGCAATCTTATGTGATGTTTGCTGATGAGATGTTTGCTGAAGAAGCTGAACAAATAGTTCTACTTCATTTTACACCATTTTAGCCTAATACAGACACTCAAACAGAGACCACAGACTATAAACCTAGTATGAACTCCAGAATCAAGTAGCATCCAACAATAATACTTTTAACACTCTGAATAAAGACCTTAAATCTACTCAAACAAACTTAAATCAACCAAGCACAACAATAATCATAATGCTAATAAGAGACAAACATAAAATTAAGTAGAAATATACCTTATTAGCTTCAATTTGAACAATTTTGAGAGTGTCGGCCTGCTTATCTACAACCCCAAGCGCACAAGTACACATTTGAGGCATCGCCGCCTCACCTGAATAATTGGTGCCAACGAACTCGACTGGCTACTCATTAGGGCTCACCACGAGTTGCAACCTGTTTGTCCGCTTGACATTCTTCAAAACCCTAACCCTAGGTTCAAGGTTACGCTCCTGGTTGTCGTCTTCGTCATGAGTGAAATTACCCGGATCCGAGAGGCAGCGCGATCGCGCCCCGACATCTGGCATCTTTCGCGTTGGAGCGATGTGTCTCGCCGTTTTTGTTTTGTAGAGTCGCCACGCCGTTTTTATTAAGCCCAAAACATTGAAAAAGGGCATCAGTTTAAAGATAATTTTAAACTGTTTTTGTGTGATGAGATTTTTGAGTTCGGAGGTCAGATGACTCCCCGAGAAGAGAATATTAGAATATTAGAGCTCACCCGAGTAGCCTCGTAAAACGAGTCTTTCGGATACCCCTAATATCCTTTAAATGTTGTGTGTGTGTGTGTGTGCTTTTTAAAAATGCATGCTGTATCGGATGTCTACATTGTATGCTATGTATGGAAATGTATTGAAATAGTATAGGAAGGAAGCCTTACCAATGTTGGTTCGTGTCTGTCTTCCGCTGGGGAATAGTGTTTGAGGTCGGAGTGGCGTTCCGGTACGGATCGGGGTTGCTTCGGGAGGGACCGGTTGTCTGCGGACAGAGTTTCGGCGTGAGTTGGGGTTGCAGGCTGCGTTCGGGCAGAGGTTCGGCGTGCGTGGGGATCGTCGGGATCACTCGGGCAGAGGTTCGGCGTGCGTTGTGGTGGCGGGAGTCACTCGGGCGGAGTTTCGGCGTGGTTTGGGATCGTCGGTTTGACTCGGAAAGAGCCGGACACCGTGGAAAGACCAGGCAAGGTCTCGGAGTACCACGAGGGGCCTCAGAGTACCTCGAGAGTGCCTCGGGGCAGCGCGGGAGCGTCTCGAGAGCGCTCGGGGAGGCTTCGGAGCACCACAAGGGAGCTCGGAAGGCCTCGGAAGGATCCGAAAGGGGCCGGGAGTGCCTCGAGAGGACTTAGAGGGGAGCCAGAAGGCTAAGGGAGGAAGAGAGAAGAGGGAGGTGTGTGAAAATGAGGAGGGGAGCCCTCTATTTATAGTAAAAATTTCGGAGCAAAGAGGTCCGTACGGACCTCCTTGGTTATCCAGAATTTTGGATTTCCTCGATTTGAGGGAATCTGCAATGATGGTGAATATTCTGGAATGATGATGTCCCCCATGCAAGAAGGTCCGTACGGACCAACTCAGCATGCAAAGAGGTCCGTACGGACCAACCATGCATTTGGGTAATCATTTCTTTCGGGATTTGAGGGAATATTGTGGACTTTAAGGGGATTTAGTAATTATGACAGCAAAGAGGTCCGTACGGATCAATATTGCTTTTCCAATTTCCTGAAAATTCCCAAAAGGTCCTTTTGTCCCTTTTTATCCCAAGAAGGCTCCTCCCTTGGTTTGGTTGGGGGTTTGAGAGGGTTTTGAGAGGGTCTTGAGTGCCAGAGGTCTCCGAGACTGCGTTGATGAGTCTGCGGTGTTTCCCGTGTGTTTGAAAGGGGGTGATCCAGATTGGGGTACTTACAGAAGCCCCTCGACGACGTCACTTATGAAAGAAGTGGGGTCGCCGATAAGATAAGGGTCCTAATCTGGATCGCGTGCTGGGAGAGGAAGTGACCGTGAAGGTAAATGTGAGGACGTGGTGGTGTCCTTTTTGTGTGACCGTTTAGGTCAATAGGCTGGACCCTGTGATAGGATTCCTACGTATCCTGGCGGGAATCAAGCACAGTCGTAGTTCGGGTGTGGGGTGAGTGTTTTGTGAATGCGGGCGTGGTGGTGCCCTGAAGTGTCGTGTGACCGCCGAGGTCAGTGGTAAGGACGTGGTGGTGTCCTGGGTGACCGCATAGGTCGATGGCTGGACCCTGTGATAGGATTCCTACGTATCCCTGGCGGGAATCAAGCCTGGTCGTAGTTCAGAGGTCGTGAATTGGTGAGTGCGGGCGTGGTGGTGCCTTGAAGTGTTGTGTGACCGCCGAGGTCAGTGGTAAGGACGTGGTGGTGTCCTAAGATGTGGTGACCGCCGAGGTCAATTGTGAGGACGTGGTGGTGTCCTAGGATGGAAATTTTACGATTTTCCTAATCGGGTGGTTTAAGGCCTTCCGGGCCGGAGATAGAGTGAGGACTTGAATCGTCTTCTGATTGCGGTTGGTGCCACGCTGGAGGACTTTGAATCGTCTTCTGGCGGCGGTTGGTGCCACGCTGGAGGACTTTGAATCGTCATCTGGCGGCGGTTGGTGCCACGCTGGAGGACTTTGAATCGTCTTCTGGCGGCGATTGGTGCCACGCTGGAGGACTTTGAATCGTCTTACAGCGGCGATTGGTGCCACGGCCCCAGAGGACTTTGAATCGTCATCTGGCGGCGGTTGGTGCCACGCTGGAGGACTTTGAATCGTCTTCTGGCGGCGGTTGGTGCCACGCTGGAGGACTTTGAATCGTCATCTGGCGGCGGTTGATGTAATGCGCGAGGACTTTGAATCGTCTTCTAGCCGCAGTTTGATGTAATGCGCGAGGACTTTGAATCGTCTTCTAGCCGCAGTTTGATGTAATGCGCGAGGACTTTGAATCGTCTTCTAGCCGCAGTTGTGGAGGCATGGCTGCCTTGTGCTTCGAGAGGCGTAGATGCCTTTGTGTTTTTGCATGTTGAGTAGAAGGTTGGACTTACGATGGCTGCCAGGTGCTTCTTATTTGCCGTTGAAGTGGGCAAGGATGACGGCCGGTGATTGCTTCCCCATTTGTCATTTTGGAGGCACTTCGTGCCTTGGGACTTGTACTCGGAGGTGTTGGCTCCTTCTTGTGCTTGTTTTGCCGTTGAGTGGGCAAGGATGATGGCCGGTGCTGGGGATATGCAGCCTTGTATGACTTCCCTTTCGACTTGTTGGGGAGGAGCTCGGGCTTACTTTGATGGCCGGTGCTTGCGTTGCCGTTGAAGTGGGCGAAGTTCGGGCTTACATCTGACTGCCGGTGCTTGAATTGCTGGGGATGCGTGACCTTGTAGGGGCCCTTTTCTGTTGGGAAGATGACTTCGGACCTCTTTTGAGGGCCAGTGGTTGAGTTGTCGTTGAGCGTTTGGAGGCGTCTTGTGCCTTGATATTCGTGCTGGGAGGTGTTGGCTCCTTCTTGAATTGTCGTTGAGCGGGCGTTGGTTGAATTGCCGTTGAAGTGGGCGAGGACCGGTCTTACGTTGATGGCCGGGGATTGAATTGCCGTTGAAGTGGGCGAGGACCGGTCTTACGTTGACGGCCGGTGGTTGAATTGCCGTTGAAGTGGCGAGGACCGGGTCTTACGCCGACGGCCGTGGTTGAATTGCCGTTGAAGTGGGCGAGGACCGGTCTTACGCTGACGGCCGGTGGTTGAATTGCCGTTGAAGTGGGCGAGGACCGGTCTTACGCTGACGGCCGGTGGTTGAATTGCCGTTGAAGTGGGCGAGGACCGGTCTTACGCTGACGGCCGTGGTTGAATTGCCGCTGAAGTGGGCGAGGACCGGTCTTACGCCGACGGCGGTCGAGATTGAATTGCCGTTGAAGTGGGCGAGGACCGGTCTTGCCTGACGGCCTGCGTGGTTGAATTGCCGTTGAAGTGGGCGAGAGAGGGTCTTACTGGCCGACGGCCGGGGATTGGATTGCCGTTGAAGTGGGCGAGGACCGGTCTTACGCTGACGGCCGGTGGTTGAATTGCCGTTGAAGTGGGCGAGGACCGGTCTTACGTTGATGGCCGGTGGTTGAATTGAAGGGTTAGGGACCATTCTGCACTTGGATTTGCTGGAAAAGGCCTTAGGACAGCCAGGGGCAAAGATTATAAGGGCAGGAAAGTAATTTGGCCACCCCTTGCAAAGAGGTCCGTACGGACCAACCTGGTTGTAAAGAGGTCCGTACGGACCACTTTGGTTTTTTACAGTTCCCAGGTTTTGACCGGGTTAAATAACCGAGGCCCCTTTCACTTCTTCTTCTTCAGTTCGTGCATCCGAGAGAGAGAAAGAGAGAAAACCTCCATTGTTAACCAAAATCAAAATTTTTTTTGCTTGAATTGCTTGCCATGGCTGAAGGATCTCGAAGGAGTCGTCGTCAACGCAGTCAAGAGGTGGTCGAGCAACGGATGGAGCTCCAAAGGAATTGGATTTCGTTCGTTCCATCTTCGAAGAACCCGGATGTCTTGTATCCGAATCCGGAGGTGCACAATCGTCGCTCTATGAACGTCGGGGAGGTAAGAAATCTGTTCCGTTTTGATTCCCTGCTCGAATTTTTGAATGCTAGAACTAGGTTTTAGTTTTTCGCATTTTTGAATTTTTTTTGTTATTATTTTATGCCTTTTTGTGAAATTCTTGATGAATTGTTGAAAATGGACATGTAAAAAATGTGGGTATGTGTATTTTGTGCAGAAATGTGTAGATTAGCTTTTATTTGTGAAAATAAAGTGCTTCTCTAATGAAATGCATGCTTTGGTGTTTTGTACCGTATGCTATTTATGTATGTACATTATGAGAAAAGTTATCGTGTAGTGATAATTTTTGTGAAAAATGTGACATGTGCCGTGTTTTGTGACGGGTTTTGTCTGAAAGTGTGTGCCGTGTAGGGACGGGTTTTTTGAAAAATGTGTTATGCATATGTGTCGTGCCGTGTGTGCCATGTTTTTGGGTGACGGACTTTGTGGGGAAAATATGTGCAATATGTGCCGTGTTTTTGTGACGGGTTACATGTGCCTTTGCCGTGTTGGGACGGACTTTTTTTTTTTTTTTGAAAATGTGTCGTGTGGGTGCCGTGTTTTTGTGACGGACTGCATGGGAAAAATTATATGTATGATATATGTGAAAATTATGTGCAATGTGCGCCGTGTTTTGTGACGGGTTACATGGAAAAATTATATGTATAATGTATGTGAAAATTATGTGCAATATATGTGTCGTGTTTTGTGACGGGTTATTTGTGCCTTTATATCAAGTACTGTGATTGACGTACCTTTGCTGTGTTTACCTGCAGGATGCGGGGCTTATGGCCGGGAAGGCCAAGAGGATGAAGACTCGGGGATCGCCGAGGCCGGCTGGTTGAGCTGCGGCAATGATGCCCGATATTTCCGTGGACGGTAGGCCGAGTCCCCTGAGGCCGGTCTACGCTTACGGCCCGGGGGTGTTCGTTGAGAACCCGGCTGGGGTTTCGACACGAGGAAGAACAAGAGCGTCTTCCTTGGCCTTTCGAGTACCGGTGGGATACCACCCACACCTTCCATCCGAGCCGGGAGAGGTGACGGTGACGCCTACCGACTTTGCTGCGATCACCGGGCTTTCCTTCAAAGGAGGGCCGGTACGGTGGAGGGATATGATCTCCGATGTGGTGCTGGCTGAGCTGTTGGGCTTTGAGCCTCGTCCTCGCAGGGGCCTGGGCATGTTGTATAGTGACGTGGAGCTGAAGATTACGGCCAGTATTGGGGCCTACATCCGGGGTACCGGCCAGGTGACGGCGGAGCAGTTGGCGCGCTCCTTTTTGTGGTATGCACTGTCCGAGACGTTGTTCTCGAACCACGCGACTGCGGCTCCATTTGCTCTGTTGGAGAGCTTGACTGATCTGGATAGAGTTTGTGACATCGCTTGGGGCGAGGCAGGCTTGGCCGAGCTCTACTTCTCCCTGGACCGGTTTAGCCGGGGTGTGGCCAGTTCGTTGGCCTGTTTTGACTTTGCTTTGGAGGTATGAGTTTATTGCCGTTTTTGATTTAGCAACTTGTCTTTTCTCCGTTTTCTTTTGCACTGAGCCTTCTCTGTTTTTTGTCACAGGTGTGGTTTTATGAGGTTTTCCAGTGTTTCCCGTGGGATAGAGATCCTGGGGCAGTTGCTGCGTACCCTGCTATGCTGGGCTGGGCTCGTACGGCGAGGAAGAGGAGGACCAGCAGGGGGAAGCTCACCATCGCCACTGGATGTGCAGGAGCGTCCTGGAGAGGGTAGCCCGGAGGGGTTCGTTTTGTTCCCGTGGGCTCGGTATGAGGGGGATGAGTTTGAGGGGGCTCCCGAGGTGACAGCGCGGCGGAAGATGCTGCGGGGCTTGACTTGTGATGTCATGTATCTGGGAGAGCGGGTCTTCTGGCAGCATGGCCCTGGTGTGCTTCCCGTGGCTCCGAGGGACCCTCCCTTTGGGATGCTTGATTCCCGGGACATGGACGTGCTCGATTTCGAGAGGTACCTTGGCGGTGTCGGCGCCGAGGAGTTCATCTTGTATGGAGAGGAGTACGGGGCCTTCGTGAGGAGGAAGCTGAGGACGCCGCAGTGCGAGGGAGAGAGAGGCCGGCCCGCAGCTCCCCTGCAGGTTCCGATGCCGGGACCGGATTTCACGTATGTCCGGGGACGGATCGAGGAGGAGGGTGTCTCGCACCCGTGCCCGAGCAGTGCTCCCGCTGCATACAGAGTGGATCCCGATAGATCGGTGAGTGTGTCGACTCTTTTCCATCTTGGCATCTTTTACGCATTTTTCTCTTTTTGTTGTTGAGTATAACCGTATTGCCGAGCGTTTCCTTGGTCGCTTGTCAGTGCAGTCCCTGGGAGAGCTTATGATATGTTGACTCGCCGTTACGTGGCGATGAGGTCGTTTGCGAAGAAGATGGCTTCGAAGATATCTTGCCGGTCTTCGCGACGCGTGCCGGCGTACGAGCCTATGCCTTCGAGGCACTCTCAGAGACGTTCCTCCGCCTAGAGCCGAGCCTGAGCCGCAGCGAGAGGGACCTTTGAGGGGGCGGCATAGCATGGATGCCGGACATCTTCGGGAGCCGCAGGGCCTTCGAGGGAGCAGCCCTTTTATCGCTCATGCCTCCGCATGGCGCACAGGGTGAGGGTTCCTCAGCGCCTGCTTTCTTTGATCCTTTCGCCGGATTTGATCCTTCTGAGTACTTTTCATGGGAGCCTCCGGCGGGGTGCCTCAGATTCCGACGACGAGGATGTGACGGGCGAGTTCGCTGGGATGCCCGACTTTTCTTTGGAGGACCTCGGCGAGGATGATGATGCTGAGGATTCTGATTAGTATTCATTTGCTTTCCCTCTTTTCATATCCCTCTCCCTTTTTTTTTGTTTAGCAACAGACATTTGATGTACCTGTAATAAAACACTCGTATTTGCACGGCAAACAGTATTTTATTTTAAGATGTAATGTCATATTTTGTGATTCCCGGGAATTGTCCTAGAAATTGTTGCTATTATTATTTTTTTTATTTTGTGCATGCCACGTGAGCTGAGAGTGTGTTTGTGGGTAGTGTTTGTTTGCCGGGAATGGCTTTGGCCAGTGTTTGGGCAGTTTGGAGCAAGGTTCTGTTGAGGACGGTGGTTGTTATGACCGTTTCTTTGAGGAAATGGGTTCTGTTTGCAAGGAGGTCCGTACGGACATACTTAGCATGCAAAGAGGTCCGTACGGACCAACCTTGCTTTTGGGAAGGACATAAATGCTTTCCAGTGTCTGGTTCTTCCTCATTTCCCCATTTGCAGCCATTTTCGAGCTTTCTTCCCCATTTTCTCTAGGAACCTCCATTTTTGCCATGGATTCTTCGTACGTCCCTAGAATTTTGTCGAGGCTTTCGCAGGAGAGGCAAGCACACTTCCTTGAGTAGTTGAAACGTGGATGCGGCGCCGTATGAGGCATCGTAGACGGGCTTTCGAGGTAAGGTTTCGTCTTTGCTCGGTTTGGTCTTTTAAGGAGTTGGTTCCCGATTGGGATTTGTTGCGAGGCTGCCGTGAAGTTACGGGATGTTAGGAGGCACGTGTCTTGTTTCTCCTACAATGAAATGGTGCCCACTTTTGAGGATTTTCGGGCTTTGATTGGAGGACCGGAGGTGGAGGCCATCTCGGCTTCCTTTGATTGGTGAGTCTTCTTTGTGAGCGTGAAGCTTGCGAGACTTTCTTCATACTTCGTTGGAAGAAGTGCAGGCATGATCCTTGATTCGGGTCATATTGACATTTACGAAATTTCTGTAGGAGCGGTTCATGGTTGATGATGAGTGACGTCTCTTGGGATGTATTTGCCTTGTGCGTGATGGCGACGCTTTTTACGGTCGGTTCCTTGGCATTTGTGATGGCGCTTTGCTAGATGTGGTAGGAGCACCGCAGAGCCGGGAGAGGATATTGTCCCGTTGGCCTTTGGGGAGACTCTTCATGGTATCGACCGTCCGGCGACCGGGGATCGTTTTATGAGAGGGAAGCCCCGCTTTGCTCACCTTATGGCTGCGAGAGAGACTTCAGCCATGTCCGAGGCTCCGACGTCGTTTAGCCCGTGGTCATTTGCTCGCCGACCTCTTGTGTTGGATATGGATCGATCCGCCCGGGAGAGATGGATGGCACACTTGGTACGCATCGATCCGCCCGGTGGGTTCCGCACCGGAGGATTGAGACCAGTGAGGGTCTTGCAGAAGGGTCACTACGTTGTCGAGTTCCGGGTTTGTCTTGGTCCTCCTTCTATATTCCGTCGCTTGTTTCCCGGCAGTTTGGGATGAAGCGAGAGCCTTTGTTGGCCGGGATGACCTTGCTTCTTTGCGGAGAGTAGTTCCTCTTTGTATGGCGACTTCGAGTGCCTTCTTGTATTTTACGAGGGTATGGAAGTATTCCGCTTTCCCTCTGTGGTACTCCTTAGACGTCGGGAGCGTTGTATTGACGACTCGGTATCGGCTTTGGTATGAGCGGCGTGTTGGGCGTCCCAAGTGGTCTTGGAGAGCGGGCGTGTAGCGATTGCAGGACCCGGTTGCCGTAGCGGCTATTGCCTTAGGAGTTCGAAGCACAGTCGACCACTTTGGATGTGACGGGAGACACTTTGTTTGACTACGAGACTAGAGTTGACCGGCCCGACGGGGAGAGGTCCTCTCTTACAGGACTCGCGGGGAGGAGATCCGAGCCGAAGCACGGGCGAATGAAGCCACGAGAGCCACTGGATTGTTTGACTCTGTGGGGAGGACCCCGATCTCGGAGCGAGAGACGCAGAGTTGGTTCACGTGAAGCGAAAGAAGACTCGCGGGGACGAGGGAAGAAAGGAAAGAATGGCGAGGGGACAAGCGCAGATGGCGCGGAATGACCTCCTAGGTATCCATTCATTGCATTGCAAACACATTATTAGTTAAATGTATTAAAGTTTGTCTTTTAGCATGTTGTGAACTTGAGAGTAGACCGTGCTTGAACTCATCAAGAAATGTTGTAACCGTTAGTGATTTGTGATTTACTTTTAAAGCTTTGTCGAGACGCAAGATCTCTTGTTTGCCTTTGCTTACATTGTGTACTTTGTCGGCGTCCATCTTTGGACTTTTACGTTGCATTCGCGGGTGACGATGCAGGCCACTGACAGCCAATCCCCTTTGCTTAGGCTTTGTGCTTGGTGAGAGGTTGAATGCTCCCTTGACAAGTTGTTTTGACGGTCTTTTCGTAGCTTCCTTGCCTCTTTGTTGGCGTCGGGCTCTTGACCTCAATTTCGCAGCTTCTGCTTGAGCTTCTTTTATTTTTATTATTTTTTTGTGAGCCCTTGCTCGAGCTCTCTCTTTTTTTTTTTTTTTTTTTTGTGAGCCCTTGCTCGAGCTCTCCTTTTTTTTTTTTTTTTTTGAAGCGCGTGAGGGCGAAGACAAGCCCCCTGGCTTGGAAGCGGACACGAGTCGGTCGTTTGATGTTGAGTGACCCTCGGATGTCCTTGGATGTTGCCGCCGTCGTTTGACTTGGTCAAGGTATTTCTTGGGGCGTGTTTCTTGAAAAGTGCGTAGCTTGATGGAGGTCTTGATTGACATTCAAACTTTTGACTTTTTGTGTATTTTTAGACCGGACCAATTAAGGTTGCCTACGTTCCCCGGACTAGAGGGCTCGGGTGCGTAGTTCGACACTACATGGAGTGCCAAGAGATGCACTGTTGTTCTTCTTCGAGCGAAGTATCTGCGAAGTTTGCTTCCGTTATTTGGATTCATGAAGGGATTGCCGTCTAGGTGCATCGGCTTCATGGCGCCTCCGAGAAGATCTTTTGAACCACGTAAGGGCCGATCCAAGTGGGTTCCCATTTTCCCGATGGGTTGGTTCGAGTGGGAGGCTTTTCTTTGAGTACAAGGTCGCCTTCCACGATGTCTCGGGATTTGACTTTCTTGTCGAAAGCTCTAGCCATCCTGCTTTGATAGGCTCGGACGTGTTCCATGGCCTTTAGTCGTCGCTCGTCTAGTAGAGCCAATTCGTCATGTCGGCTTCGGAGCCATTCAACTTCGTTGATGTCATTTTCCGGCGCTCGGAGTGAGGAATTTCCGGCTCGATGGGAAGGGCCTTCCATCCCGTATGTCGGGGCAAATGGGGTTTCTCCCGTGGGCACATTATGGCGACGTGCGGTAGCCCCAAAGTGCAAGGTGCGGCTTCTCGGGCCAATCTCGTCCTCGGGTGGTCATTTTCGGATGATCCGTTCGAGGGTTTTGTTTGTTGCTTCCACGGCGCCGTTTGTTTGTGGCCGGTAGGGAGAAGATTTGTGGCGTGTGATCTTGAATTCGGCCGGCGATCTGCCGAATTCCCCTTCGAAGTGTGAGCCGTTGTACGATATGACCTCATTTGGGATGCCGTATCGGCATATGATGTTTTCCTTGAGGAAATGCGCGACCTTCTTGGAGGTGAGTACCTTGTAGGACTTGGCTTCGACCCATTTGGTGAAGTAGTCGATGGCTACTAAGATGAACTTCGTGACCGTTCTTTGCTGGCGGAGCGATTTTCCCGATGACGTCAATTCCCCAGTGGCGAAGGGCGAGGTGTAGTCATGCGGTAGAGATCGTGAGGTGGTAGATGATTGAGGTTGGAGAACCGTTGGCACTTGTCGCAGCTTCGGACAAAGTGGATGCAATCTGCCTCCATAGAGATCCAGTAGTAGCCCATCCCGAGAATGATTTGCATCGGGGCTCACGGCGTTCATGTGGGGACCGCAAGCCCCATTGTGGACTTCGTTCATGAACTTGTTTGCTTCTTCTTGGCTGATGCAGCGTAGGAGTGGCCCATGGTAGCGTTTCTTGTATAGCATGTCCCCGAGGATGACGAAGTGAGAAGCGAGGCGCTTTAGGGCCATGACGCTCTTGGTTTTGACCCCTTCTGTGTGTGGGTCTTCCTTGTTCATGAAGGTGGTTTCCCCGTTCTTGAGGTATTGGAAAGATCTGGTTTGTGCTGGAAATGGCGTCGGACTTGCGTCTCTTTGGCTCTTCAGCAATCTTGCAAATCGTTGTGATTAAAACCTTCTCGGCAGCTTGGGCCCGGTTTTTCTCTCGTTTGACAACATGCTTAAATGTTTGCTTGATGCATTTATTTAATTAATGTGTTTGCCTTTTGTATAGATGAATTGTTATTAACTTGTTTTGATTAGTTAATATCATCATTAGTTAAAGATGCAATGAAATGATTTTTTTTTTTAGGAAGGTCGGACCTTTTATTGAAAGCGTGAAGACTGTACATTGTTGATCCAAGATTCACAATCGTCGGGCGTAAAGCCGTCAAAAGACTCAAAAGATGTGAATAGACAGACAACAAGACTCGAAGCTAGACTATAGGCGACGAGGATTGGACCGAGCTTCATTACTCTCGGATGGGTTTGTAGCTCTAAAGGGAGTGAGTCTTTGGTTCGGTGGCCAATCTTCCCTTGGCATGAGTCCCGGAAAGTAGCCTGCATGCGGTTCGATTTCAAACCAGATTGCGGAGGTTTTTGGCTGCTCCCCTGATGATGTCCCTCCATTAGTGTTGCCACCAGTCCTTGGGGGTTTTTGATGATAGAAGTCGTTGAGGGCCACTTCTAGGAGGGCGAAGCATTCGCTGATTCGGAGTGGATTTTTTGCCGATGTTGATCACTTTCATAGAATCGCTTCTTTATGCGGGATCTTTGCTTGGACGACGTTCTACAATGTACGATTCGAGCGGACATGCTATATCTCCTTCCCGATTAAGCCTTGGAGGAGGTTGCGCCATTGTTCGTCCGGGTCGGACAGGAATGTTGAATTGAACTAAGCCGTGATGGCCGTTTGTCCCCGTAAGATCCGAGAGTGTCGGCTAGAGGGTTGTCTTGTACGGGGATCGGTGATGAGCCGGTTGCAAGAGGGTTTTCGGTGAAGTAAGGGTCTACTCCTCGATCAATCTCCATTAGGGCATCCATCTCTTGATCTTCTCTCAAGCATTCTTCACGATCGCATATGTCGAGTTGTCATCCCGACCCATGAGTTCTTCGATTTCCGGCTCGTCGCGGCTTAGAGCGTGGATGTAAGGATCCACTTCGTAGCGGGACGGGGTAGGAGAATCATGCGGGGAAGAGTATTCGGTCATGTCGAGACCTTCTTACGGGTCATAGCTTGCGGCCAAGCACTTGCCATTGCTGCTTCAGCGGATCACTTCGATCGCTCCATTAGCATTGATGAATTTTACGCATTGGTGAAGAGTGGATGATCTTGCTTTCATCGATGTATCCAAGGTCGCCCAACAAAGCGAGAGAAGGTGGGTTTGATTTCCACGACTTGGAACTCTACCGACTCTAGTTGTACGTCGGGTGGATCCTTAGATTGATGACTCCTACGATCGGTCGTGCGGTGGAATCGTAGGCTCGGATTACCCGAGGTGAAGGCCTTATCGAGAGAACGGTCGATGCGGAGTCGTTTCGGTGTGCTTAAAGCGATGATGTTGGCTGCGGAGCCGTTATCAATCAAGGACGTTAGGGAGGAAGAACATCTCTATTTTTATGAGGATGAGGAGGGCTTCGTTGTGCCGATTCTCACATATTGGCAAGTCATCGTCCGCGAAGGCTAAACCGCTTCCCGTGCTACCGTTTGACTCGATCTCTTAAGAGGAACGTTCGATCCATCCATTTGTATGCCTTAGGTGGGGCAAAGATCGTAGGGAGACAGTTGCCCTTGGGCGTTCTTGTCGGAATTCCCGGTCACGAGATCTCTTGACTACTGGTTTCACGCTCCCAGTCGTAGCGGGACGGCATCTTGACGGTTTCGGAAATTGCCGGGGGTCCGCTCTCGCTTGGAGTTTCATCAAAGGCTATTGAGTTTACCACTGTCGTTCAGTGGGAATGGATTTCCGATGGTATTGGGACCACGGGGCGTTCCAATTTTCCCTCCTCAATGAGCCCCCTGGACCACAGCTTGAGCACGAAGCAATTGTCGGTGGTGTGGCCGGGGTAGTTGTGGAAGGCGCGGTGCTTGCTCATATCCATGTTGGGTTTGAGAGTCTTTGGTTGGAAATTCTCGAGTGGTTTGAGAAGATTTCGTTTCACCAAAGCTTCAAATACTTGACCCGAGGGCATTTCCGGGTTATCTAAATGCTTTGGGCTGTGGGAAGCGAGGGGGTTGTTATTCTTTGGGGCCGCTTGATCGCGGTTTACTCCGAGCTCCATTCGAATGTAGTCTGTTGTTCATTGCTTCCTTTCCTTTGGTCGGGGCGGGAGTTGAAGTTGCTGAGTTTGTTCGATAGCGGTAAGATGAGGCAGGTTGCTTTGTTGCCTTTTGAAGACTCGTGGTCTTTTCAAATTTTGTCCGGCGTTGACCGTAGCACGGAGATCCGGATAGAAATGGTGGGTGATCAAGGTCCTCAAAGATGGTTTGAGGCGGGAATGGAAGATGTCCATCTGCTCTTCTTTGGAAAGTGGATCCATTATCTCGCTTAGCTTCCAGTTCCATCTTTTGTAGAACTCGCCCACCGGTTCGTCATCCTTTTGTTCGGTAGCTTGCAGTCATGACGGTTTGTTTCCCATTCAAGATTGGCGCGGTACTTCTCCAGAAGATTTCACCGATCCGATCCCACGTGGAACGGTTTTCTGCCTTCACATTGAGGAACCACCTTAGTGCTGTGGATTTGAGGAATGCCGAAAATGATCTCGCCATCTGTTGAGGGTTGCCCTTCGCTCTCATACCCAGGACGTAGGTGTCGATGTGGGTTTTGGGCATTCTGTTCCGTCAAACTTTTCCATTTCCGCATCCCGAACTTTGGAGGGAGAGGGACCACTTTGTTCGGATCGCAGGCGGGAGGAGTCCTTCCGAGAACTAGCTAGCTTGCCTTGCATGTCTTTCATTTGTTCGATCGCCCAAGCCATGTGAGGATCACTGTCTGAGGTGGGTTACCGTTTTCGGGGACGAAAACCGAAGATGGAGGTGGATTGGGCGATGGGATCGCCATTCGGGAGTCTTGGGGAGGTAGTTGGGTGTATACCAACCCATACCCCCGGGTGTTGAAGTTGAGGCGTGATTGCCAGTCCGCTAAGGGTTGTGTTTGGGAACCGGGGAAACGATTCGTTAGCCCCAATCGCGTACTAGCAGGTGGCAAACTTGAGATGTCGGGATATCCGCTCGGGATGCCCGTCCCCGGTAAGCATGGGGACTTTTGATTGTGATTGCGAGGCTCGTATAGAGGCAAAGGATTGAATCCCGGGGATACCGAGATGCGTTGGGATCTCAGCGGAGCGAGCACGTATGTGTGCAGTTAGTAATAAGCTTGATGTGCGGAGCCGGGAAACCGACCGATCCGAGGCGGGCATGTCTGAGCCGCTGACCGATGCCCGAGGGGAGCTTTGAGCGAGAGCCGCTTGCGTTCTTTGGGATCTCGTAGCTTGGCGGAGGCGGGACTGCTGATAGCTTGAGAAACCGGGGAGCCGGTATATCTTCGTCCTCTATGAGAACAAAGGTTCCGTCGGGTTGGGAAGCCGCAATCCTCGAAGACGCAAGGTGTCGACGATCCAGGCTTGCTGTTCTTCTTGGCGCTTCTTGATGGTTTCGAAGGCTCGCAGCACCTCCTCCATTGTCCTGGAGATTCCTTAGTGGCGGGGTTCCGTTTCCCTCACCGTTATCCGTTGATCCCGTCATAGGGGAGTATCGGACGCGCGAAGCCGTTGAACCGGAAGGAGCTATCGCACCTCGTGACCTCGATGCGAAAAGGCGGCTTCCAGTATTCTCAACCACTCTCGGTTCGCTGGAGGGGGTGATGGGCAAGGTTTAGACACGGGAATGGCCTAACGGGATAAAAGGGGAAAGCTCACGTGGCATGCGGTTTCCGTTTCTTTTATTTTTGATTTTTTTTTTTTTGTTGTTTTAATTTACTTAAAACATGTTTTCTCAGAATCCTAGGTAGGTTGGAAAAGATTGCTCTTGTTTTTCGCAACTATGCTAGATCCCGGGTCGCCGGAGACCATCTCGTGCGGCTATAAGCCCCTCGTTTTGCACCCGTATTTCGACATCCCAGGTGGACAGCCCGGGCGAGGGTCCTATAGTGCAAGCGGTTTCCACCGGCCTAAAAGAAAAATCGAACCTAAGGACCGAGCATGTCATGTTCGTTTTGATGCGTTAGCCATGTGAATAGTGAACCGAGCCGGCCACTAAGTCAAGATCGTGTCAAGAGTTCGGCATGACCTCTCTTTACCTTGCTTGCGCAAGGGATCTGCGACGTTAGGCGTTGGCCGGGTCATATCGTCATGGCCGACGTATCAAAGGCGTGATGACATGGTGTCATGCGGCATGGATGTATATCGGGACGAAACATCGTGCAGGTGTAGCTTCGAAATCAAGATCGAGTCAAGATTTTAGCATGACCTTTCATCGCTTTGCTTGCGCAAGTGGATCTTGAGTTCCGAGCCTTGACTCGTAAAATGGCCGCATGGTATATGTATCCAGCCGTATGACACGGACCGGGTAAAAACCAACCGAGTCCGGGACAGAGTGTGACTCAAGACTCAAACGTGCGTGGTTGACGCTTGGCTAGGATGGGATGTTTGGAATGATCCCGCGCGTCCAAGAGGCCTAGGAAGACCTATCGGACCGCAACCGAGACCACTCCGGGTTGAGGGTTGTAGTGTGCGGTGTATCCGAGGCGATGTGAGTAGAGTCGTGTAACCGAGGCGGCGGTGCGCGTAGTGTGCGGTTTCTAAAATTCTTTTTCTGAGTAAAACAGGAGTTTTTGAAGAATTTTAAATGTATGCACAGATGTATATTGATGCATTTTTTTTATTTTTATTCTTTTTTTGTAAAATAAAAACGAAGCACGTGCACACACACATAACAGTTAAAGGAAGGGGTAAAATGAAAGTTTGACCCTCATCATCGTTTTAAAAATTTTTTGTTTTGTTTAAAAGTTTTTAAAACAAATTCAATCCCCAGCAGAGTCGCCAACTGAAATTACCCGGATCCGAGAGGCAGCGCGGTCGCGCCCCGGCATCTGGCATCTTTCGCGTTGGAGCGATGTGTCTCGCCGTTTTTGTTTTGTAGAGTCGCCACGCCGTTTTTATTAAGCCCAAAACATTGAAAAAGGGCATCAGTTTAAAGATAATTTTAAAACTGTTTTTGTGTGATGAGATTTTTGAGTTCGGAGGTCAGATGACTCCCCGGGAAGAGAATATTAGAATATTAGAGCTCACCCGAGTAGCCTCGTAAAACGAGTCTTTCGGATACCCCTAATATCCTTTAAATGTTGTGTGTGTGTGTGTGTGTGCTTTTTAAAAATGCATGCTGTATCGGATGTCTACATTGTATGCTATGTATGGAAATGTATTGAAATAGTATAGGAAGGAAGCCTTACCAATGTTGGTTCGTGTCTGTCTTCCGCTGGGGAATAGTGTTTGAGGTCGGAGTGGCGTTCCTGCACGGATCGGGGTTGCTTCTGGGAGGGACCGGTTGTCCGCGGACGAGTTTCGGCGTGAGTTGGGGTTGCAGCCGCGTTCGGGCGCAGGTTCGGCGTGCGTGGGGATCGTCGGGATCACTCGGGCGAGGTTCGGCGTGCGTTGTGGTGGCAGGAGTCACTCGGGCGGAGTTTCGGCGTGGTTTGGGATCGTCGGTTTGACTCGGAAAGAGCGGGACACCGTGGAAAGACCGTGCAAGGCCTCGGAGTACCACGAGGGGCCTCGCAGTACCTCGAGAGTGCCTCGGGACGGCGCGGGAGCCGTCTCGGGAGCGCTCGGGGAGGCTTCGGAGCACCACAAGGGAGCTCGGAAGGCCTCAGAAAGATCCGAAAGGGGCCGGGAGTGCCTCGAGAGGACTTAGAGGGGAGCCAGAAGGCTAAGGGAGGAAGAGAGAAGAGGGAGGTGTGTGAAAATGAGGAGGGGGAGCCCTCTATTTATAGTAAAATTTCGGAGCAAAAGAGGTCCGTACGGACCTCCTTGGTTATCCGTAATTTTGGATTTCCTCGATTTGAGGGAATCTGCAATGATGGTGAATATTCTGGAATGATGATGTCCCCCATGCAAGAAGGTCCGTACGGACCAACTCAGCATGCAAAGAGGTCCGTACGGACCAACCATGCATTTGGGTAATCATTTCTTCCGGGATTTGAGGGAATATTGTGGACTTTAAGGGGATTCAGTAATTATGACAGCAAAGAGGTCTGTACGGATCAATATTGCTTTTCCAATTTCTTGAAAATTCCCAAAAGGTCCTTTTGTCCCTTTTTATCCCAGGAAGGCTCCTCCCTTGGTTTGGTTGGGGGTTTGAGAGGGTTTTGAGAGGGTCTTGAGTGCCAGAGGTCTCCGAGACTGCGTTGATGAGCCTGCGGTGTTTCCCGTGTGTTTGAAAGGGGGTGATCCAGATTGGGGTACTTACAATGAGCGGCGGCGGCATGTGTACGCCCTTTTAAGGGGTTGAATCCGGTGGGGAAATAGCCGAGATCGGACGATTGTTTGATTTGTATGAGTAAGAAATCGAGCGTGAGAGAGAGAGAGAGAGAGAGAGCGCGATGGACGATTGTTTGATTTGTGTTGTGTGAGAACCGAGAGAGTTAGGGTTAATGGGTTAGGGTTAATTAAGTAAATATATATATATATATATATATATATATATATATATATATATATATATATATATATATATATATATATATGAAAATTAATTTTTTAAAAATTACAATTGGTACTCGGTATATCAACCAACTTAAATTTCTGTATCGAGTACCAACCAATTTGACATAATTGGTACAGTAGTACCGTACCAACATTTCGGTATATCAATTTGTACGTACCAATTATAATTGGTACGATTGGTACACATGTTGATTGGTACGGAACATAAAATTTTGGCAGCCCTAGTAAAAAGAAAACGATTATAATCCACTTTATTAAAAAAAAAAAAAAAAAAAAAAAAAGGTAACACTACTAGAGCAAATAAAAAAACTTCAATACAACTATCATATTCAAAAAAAAAAAACTTTGATAGCAATTATCAGCTCTCAGACAATATACTAAGCCCAAAATAAAAAATAATCAATCAAAATAACTCTAAGAATCCGTTTGGTTGGCAGTCATAACATCGGATAGAGCTCAACGTGATTATTAAGTTGCATAAATATGGCGTTTGGTTGACAATTGATAATCGGTATAATTAATCTGTTTTATTGAGATTAGCTCAACGTGATTATTAAGTTGCATAAATATGGCGTTTAGTACTAAGGTACTGTTTTATCTTAATAATTATTGCGGCAGTCGGTGCTTCTAAATGAATTATTGTGAGGGTTTGGTGGACAATCAAAAGACTGTTGATGAATTAGAGCATTCACAATGGGAGCTTTTTCATAGCTCCTTATTCTTACGAAAAAGCTCCCTAGAGATTTTTGCCATTGTGGAAGATGTGAAAAAGCTCCTTGCTAAGGAGCAACTCTTTCTAGAAAGAGCTCTTTCAAGGAGCTCTTTACATTAATGTCACCTATTCCCTATGTAAACTATTAAATATAAAATAACAATTATGTTTTTTGCATTTCAAATTTTTGTGAAAATGTTATGACTTCCAGATTTTTGCATTTCAAATTTTTGTGTTTTATTCTATAATTATTTGTAGGATTTAATTGTTTAATGGTAATTTTTAAGCTATGGAATTTTATTAAAATTGTGGTCATTCTTGACTGTTTGACATCCAAGTGAGAATTTCATTGTTGTGCTACTGCAAAAAAAAAATGTATCGTGCTTAAAAAATCAATCCCAAATAATGATAGCCCATATATATAAATATTAAAGAGAAATTTATAGAAAAATACTAAATAAAACTTTAATGTTCAAGGTGGGGTCATAAAAAAGTTGGTGAAAAACCTTCACCATTGTAAAAAAAGCTTGAGTTTTTTATTTGATGACTAGGAGATGATGTGTTATATTGGAATTATAAAAAAGCTCTTGCAAGGAGCTCTACCATTGTGGATGCTCTTAGTTCTGTATTTCATAATTTCTTTATTAAATACTCCCCCTGTCCCATGTGAATGCAAACTTATTTCTATTTTGGTCCGTCCCACGTGAATGCAAACTTCTCAAAATGGCAAAGAATATTCACTATTCCACCCACTCATTCTCTCTCCTACTTCACTTTTACACTCACAACATTCTCTCTCCTCACTATTCCTCCCACTCATTCTCTCTCCTATTTAATTTTTCATACTCACAGCATTTAACTTTTTCTCTTTCTTACATCACTTTTTCTTAATTTCCACACCCAAAAAGTTAGTTTGCAATCACGTGGGACGGAGGGAGTACTTTCTTCGCATCACTTTAAAGAGCCCACTTTTTTTTGGGATGTTCCAATTTAAAGAGTCCATTTTATAAATGGAAATATGTGAACAGTGTTTCGAATATTTATACCCTCATAATGTTTATATATTTACAAAAAAATCATTCATTATACCCTTATAATGTTAACATATTTACAAAAAAAACCATTCATTAACTTACTATTCCTCTCACTCATTCTCTCTTCTATTAAATATTTTTAACTTTTACATTCCCTCTCCTCTAATCTTCTACCCACTTTCAATTATTTATTCATTTTTAAAAAAAAATCTTAAAAATCGTGAAATAATACCATGACCTCTTTTTGAAGTGGGACGGAGGGAGTATTTGATTTGAAATTCTTGGTATACTTTGAATTTGTAACGACCCAACTTTTCATCAATAAAACATAATTCAATTCATAAATAAAATTTTCAAATCAGGGTATCTCAACGGCTAGTACATCCTAACCATAATTCAAATGCGAAAAATAACTCTCTTTCAACTTTAACGACAAGTATCATTCACTAGCTTATTCAACTAAACATTAATTAAATACTTCAATCCTCATAAATGTGCTGACATTCTCGCCACTAATCTCTTCCTACTCTTTACCTGAGAGGGAAAAAGAATTAAAGGGGTGAGCGAACAATGCCCAGTAAGTTCATACGGGATCTCTCAAGATACTAAGGAGAGATGACCGAAAGAACGAAACCAATCAAATTACTCAACGATAGGATAGCTATATCAATTAAAGTACAGGTACAAGTACAATAACGAAAGATAAATTTCAAATAACAAGTTGTGGCATTATCACAACAATTACAATGAAGACTGTATACTCATATCCGTCAATCCCCATTTGCATACCAAGTCCTTTTTCGGGACAAGGCAAAATCAGCTACATACATTTATAGCAAGTTTCATTTTGGCTACATACATTTATAGCACTTTCATAATAGCTATATACCTTTATAGCAATTCACACATCAGTTATGTACATTCATAGCACCCACACTAGCTACATACATTTATAGCAAGTTCTATATTAGCTATGTACATTCATAGCAAGATCCATATTAGCTATGTACATTCATAGCAATATCCATATTAGCTATGTACATTCATAGCAATATCCATACATAGTATTCATAGGTACAAGAATACATAAAGCACTTTAGCAATTTCAAATACTAGAGATACCCATTGAACAAGTACATATCAAGGGTAAAATTATATCAATAGACGTTCAATCAAAGGAACATTTAGAATCAAGACTACCGGCCACATTGGTAGTAAACAAATACAGTTCATGGAATCCTAACTCAAAGAAGGATACTTCAAATACTAAAGAGCGTAATCCCTTACCTCGATTGATTGCTCTTTCTCTGCCGCGAATCCTTGCACGAATCTACAATCATGCAAACAGTGTTCTTAGGGTACAAGTTCCTTTTATTTACTTAACCGAAAGGCTAACTTAAACGGCCTTTGATAAACTAAGAGTTATTCTTCTTTAACTCTCCTAAAGGTTACTCTTTCACCCCTTTAGTTTCACTAATTTCATTCTAGGGTTTTTAGGTTCTAAACCCCCTATCAATTCACTTTCACCAATTTCACACACCCTAAACACATCTAATTCAGCACATATAAACACACACACTAACCCTAATACACACTCCCACACACACACACACAGAGTCCACTACACACACACGCACACCCTCTGTACACCATCTACACACACACGCACACAACCCTTACACACACTCAGCACACACATACCTCACACACATTCACCCTAACCCTAATTCCTCCTCACACGGCTGCCATACTCCTCCCATACATCCATGGCAGCAACACACACCCACCTAACAGGAACATCCACACACACACTGCTCACACAATATACACACACGCAGCACAGACTACACACACCCACAATACACATGCACGACAACCGTACAACACCCATACAAATCCTAGTTAAATGGGAAATTCTTAGCATAGTGAAATTACCCGGATCCGAGAGGCAGCGCGGTCGCGCCCCGGCATCTGGCATCTTTCGCGTTGGAGCGACGTGTCTCGCCGTTTTTGTTTGTTTTGTAGAGTCGCCACGCCGTTTTTATTAAGCCCAAAACATTGAAAAAGGGCATCAGTTTAAAGATAATTTTAAACTGTTTTTGTGTGATGAGATTTTGAGTTCGGAGGTCAGATGACTCCCCGGGAAGAGAATATTAGAATATTAGAGCTCACCCGAGTAGCCTCGTAAAACGAGTCTTTCGGATATCCCTAATATCCTTTAAATGTTGTGTGTGTGTGTGTGTGCTTTTAAAAATGCATGTTGTATCGGATGTCTACATTGTATGCTATGTATGAAAATGTATTGAAATAGTAATGGAAGGAAGCCTTACCAATGTTGGTCCGCGTCTGTCTTCCGCTGGGGAATGGTGTTTGAGGTCGGAGTAGCGTTCCGGTATGGATCGGGATTGCTTCGGGAGATGTCGGTTGTCCGCGGACAAAGTTTCGGCGTGAGTTGAGGTTGCAGGCTGCGTTCGGGCAGAGGTTCGGCGTGAGTTGAGGTTGCAGGCTGCGTTCGGGCAGAGGTTCGGCGTG
Organism: Adenophora triphylla var. japonica; assembly: GCA_022495995.1. Lineage (NCBI taxonomy): Eukaryota > Viridiplantae > Streptophyta > Magnoliopsida > Asterales > Campanulaceae > Adenophora > Adenophora triphylla. Next base: position 71,926 of record JAFEMH010000937.1, read on the forward strand.
CGTTGGGGTGGCAGGAGTCACTCGGGCAGAGTTTCGGCGTGGTTTGGGATCGTTGGTTTGACTCGGAAAGAGCCGGGACACCGTGGAAAGACCAAGCAAGGCCTCGGAGTACCACGAGGGGCCTCAGAGTACCTCGAGAGTGCCTCGGGGCAGCGCGGGAGCGTCTCGGGAGCGCTCGGGGAGGCTTCGGAGCACCACAAGGGAGCTCGGAAGGCCTCGGAAGGATCCGAAAGGGGCCGGGAGTGCCTCGAGAGGACTTAGAGGGGAGCCAGAAGGCTAAGGGAGGAAGAGAGAAGAGGGAGGTGTGTGAAAATGAGGAGGGGGAGCCCTCTATTTATAGTAAAAATTTCGGAGCAAAGAGGTCCGTACGGACCTCCTTGGTTATCCGAATTTTGGATTTCCTCGATTTGAGGGAATCTCGCAATGATGGTGAATATTCGGGAATGATGATGTCCCCCATGCAGAAGGTCCGTACGGACTAACTCAAGATGCAAAGAGGTCCGTACGGACCAACCATGCATTTGGGTAATCATTTCTTCCGGATTTGAGGGAATATTGTGGACTTTAAGGGATTCAAGAATTATGACAAAGAAAGAGGTCCGTACGGATCAATATTGCTTTCCCAATTTCCCGAAAATTCCCAAAAGGTCCTTTGTCCCTTTTTATCCCGAAGGCTCCTCCCTTGGTTTGGTTGGGGGTTTGAGAGGGTTTTGAGAGGGTTTTGAGGGCCGTAGGTCTCCGAGACTGCGTTGATGAGTCTCGCGGTGTTTCCCGTGTGTTTGAAAGGGGTGATCCAGATTGGGGTACTTACGAAGCCCTCGACGACGTCACTTATGAAAGAAGTGGGGTCGCCGATAATATAAGTGGTCCTAACTGGATCGCGTCTGGGAGAGGAAGTGACCGTGAGGGTCAATGTGAGGACGTGGTGGTGTCCTTTTGTGTGACCGTTTAGGTCAATAGGCCGGACCCCGTGATAGGATTCCTACGTATCCACGGCGGGAATCAATCCCGGTCGTAGTTCGGGTGTGGGGTGAGTGTTTTGTGAATGCGGGCGTGGTGGTGCCCTCGAAGTGTCGTGTGACCGCCGAGGTCGTGGTAAGGACGCGCGGTGTCCCGGGTGACCGTATAGGTCGATGGGAAGGACGTGGTGGTGTCCTAGGTGACCTTATAGGTCGATGGCCGGACCCCGTGATAGGATTCCTACGCATCCACGGCGGGAATCAAGCCCGGTCGTAGTTCGCAGGTCGTGAATTTGTGGAGCGCATGTGGGCGTGGTGGTGCCCCGAAGTGTTGTGTGACCGCCGAGGTCGCGGTAAGGACGTGGTGGTGTCCTAAGATGTGGTGACCGCCGAGGTCAATTGTGAGGACGTGGTGGCGTCCCCGGGATGGAAATTTTACGATTTTCCTAATCGGGTGGTTTAAGGCCTTCCGGGCCGAGATAGAGTGAGGACTTGAATCGTCTTCCGATTGCGGTTGGTGCCACGCCGAGGACTTTGAATCGTCTTCTGGCGGCGATTGGTGCCACGCCGAGGACTTTGAATCGTCTTCGGCGGCGGTTGATGTTATGCGCGAGACTTTGAATCGTCTTCTAGCCGTTAGCTGATGTAATGCGCGAGACTTTGAATCGTCTTCTAGCCGCAGCTTGATGTAATGCGCGAGGACTTTGAATCGTCTTCTAGCCGCAGTTGATGTAATGCGCAAGGACTTTGAATCGTCTTCTAGCCGCATTTGATGTAATGCACGAGGACTTTGAATCGTCTTCTAGCCGCATTTGATGTAATGCGCGAGGACTTTGAATCGTCTTCTAGCCGCATTTGATGTAATGCGCGAGGACTTTGAATCGTCTTCTAGCCGCAGTTGATGTAATGCGCGAGGACTTTGAATCGTCTTCTAGCCGCATTTGTGGAGGCATGGCTGCCTTATGCTTCGAGAGGCGTAGATGCCTTTGTGTGTTTGCATGTTGAGTAGAAGGTTGGACTTACGATGACTGCCGGTGCTTGCGCTGCCGTTGAAGTGGGCAAGGAGGACGGCCGGTGATTGCTTCCCCATTTGGCATTTTGGAGGCGCTTCGTGCCTTGGGACTTGTACTCGGAGGTGTTGGCTCCTTCTTGTGCTTGTTTTGCCGTTGAGTGGGCAAGGATGATGATCGGATCGGGATATGCGGTCTTGTATGACTTCCCTTTGACTTGTTGGGGAGGAGCTCGGGCTTACTTTGATGGCCGGTGCTTGCGCCGCCGTTGAAGGGCGAGGACCGGTCCTACGTCGACGGCCGGTGCTTGAATTGCTGGGATGCATGACCGTAGGGGCCCTTTCTCTCGTTGGGAAGATGACTTCGGACCTCTTTTGAGGGCCGGGGCCGAGTTGTCGCTGAGCCGTTTGGAGGCGTCTTGTGCCTTGGGATTCGGCCGGGAGGTGTTGGCTCCTTCTTGAATTGCCGTCGGGCGGGCGTTGGTTGAATTGCCGTTGAGCGTTTGGAGGCGTCTTGTGCCTTGGGATTCGTGCTGGGAGGTGTTGGCTCCTTCTCGAATTGCCGTCGGGCGTTTTGGAGGCGTCTCGTGCCTTGGGATTCGTGCTGGGAGGTGTTGGCTCCTTCTCGAATTGCCGTTGAGCGGGCGGTGGTTGAATTGCCGTTGAAGTGGGCGAGGACCGGTCTTACGTTGACGGCCGGTGGTTGAATTGCCGTTGAAGTGGGCGAGGTCCGGTCTTACGCTTGACGGCCGGTGGTTGAATTGCCGTTGAAGTGGGCGAGGTCCGGTCTTACGCTTGACGGCCGGTGGTTGAATTGCCGTTGAAGTGGGCGAGGACCGGTCTTACGCTGACGGCCGGTGGTTGATTTGCCGTTGAAGTGGGCGAGGACCGGTCTTACGTTGATGGCCGGTGGTTGAATTGCCGTTGAGCTGGCGAGGACCGGTCTTACGCCGACGGCCGGCGGTCAATTGCCGCTGAAGGGCGAGGACCGGTCTTACGCTGATGGCCGGTGGTTGAATTGCCGTTGAAGTGGCGAGGACCGGTCTTACGCCGACGGCCGTGGTTGATTTGCCGTTGAAGTGGGCGAGGACCGGTGCTTACGCCGACGGCCGTGGTTGAATTGCCGTTGAAGTGGGCGAGGACCGGTCTTACGTTGATGGCCGGTGGTTGAATTGCCGTTGAAGTGGGCGAGGACCGGTCTTACGCTGACGGCCGGTGGTTGATTTGCCGTTGAAGTGGGCGAGGACCGGTCTTACGTTGATGGCCGGTGGTTGAATTGCCGTTGGAGTGGGCGAGGACCGGTCTTACGTTGATGGCCGGTGGTTGATTTGAAGGGTTAGGGACCATTCTGCACTTGGATTTGCTGGAAAAGGCCTTAGGACAGCCAGGGGCAAAGATTATAAGGAGTGAAAGTAATTTGGCCACCCTTGCAAAGAGGTCCGCACGGACCAACTGGGCTGCAAAGAGGTCCGTAGACCACTTTGGTTTTTTACAGCTTCCTGTGTTTTGACCGGGTTAAATAACCGAGGCCCCCTTCACTTCTTCTTCTCCAGTTCGTGCATCCGAGAGAGAGAAAGAGAGAAAAACTCCATTGTTAACCAAAATCAACAATTTTTTGCTTGAATTGCTTGCCATGGCTGAAGGATCTCGAAGGAGTCGTCGTCAACGCAGTCAAGAGGTGGTCGAGCAACGGATGGAGCTTCAAAGAAATTGGACTTCGTTCGTTCCATCTTCGAAGAACCCGGATGTCTTGTATCCGAATCCGGAGGTGCACAATCGTCGCTCTATGAACGTCGGGGAGGTAAGAAATCCGTTCCGTTTTGATTCCCTGCTCGAATTTTTGAATGCTAGAACTAGGTTTTAGTTTTTCGCATTTTTGAATTTTTTGTTATTTTTTTATGCCTTTTTGTGAAATTCTTGATGAATTGTTGAAAATGGACATGTAAAAATTGTGGGTATGTGTATTTTGTGCAGAAATGTGTTGATTAGCTTTTATTTGTGAAAATAAAGTGCTTCTCTAATGAAATGCATGCTTTGGTGTTTTGTACCGTATGCTATTTATGAATGTACATTATGAGAAAAATTATCGTGTAGTGATAATTTTTGTGAAAAAATGTGACATGTGCCGTGTTTTGTGACGGGTTTTGTCTGAAAGTGTGTGCCGTGTAGGGACGGATTTTTTGAAAAATGTGTTATGCATATGTGTCGTGCCGTGTGTGCCATGTTTTTGGGTGACGGATTTTGTGGGGAAAATATGTGCAATATGTGCCGTGTTTTTGTGACGGGTTACATGTGAAAAATATGTGCATTGTGTGCCGTGTTTTGTGACGGGTTACATGGAAAAATTATATGTATGATGTATGTGAAAATTATGTGCAATATGTGTGCCGTGTTTTGTGACGGGTTATATGTGCCTTTATATTAAGTACTGTGATTGACGTACCTTTGCTGTGTTTACCTGCAGGATGCGGGGCTTATGGCCGGGAAGGCCAAGAGGATGAAGACTCGGGGATCTCTCGAGGCTGTTGTCACTACAAGAGAAGGGGCTATATACGGCGCTCATTTACGGCGGTGGACACGCGTCCGCCGTATATATCATATATATACGGCGGTTATATCTACCGCCTTATATAATTAATATATACGGCGGTCTAGACCGCCGTAAATAAGTAAATACGTATATTTCACATGAATACGTATGATATCGAAGTTATATACGGCGGTTTATAAGTAGCCGCCGTATATAATTAACTATTTACGGCGGTTTATACGCGTCCGCCGTATATAGTTAACTATTTACGGCGGTTTATACGCGTCCGCCGTAAATGTTATTAAATACCGGGAAGCCAAAATCTCCTATTCGCCGCGGTATCTCTCCCTCTCTTTCTCTCCTCCATAGCAAAGCAGCAGCCTAGGGCACGAACGAAGATCTCCATAGCTAGGGCACGAACGAAGATCTCTTTCTCTCCTCCAAATCAAGAGGTTGGTATTTACTTTTAATTTTTTGGTTTTTATTGTTCTTGGTCTTGGTCTTACTTACTCGCCCTCTCTTTCTCTCCTCGCGTATCTCGCCTCTCTTTCTCCTCCACTGGGAAATTGAGCTTTGATTTCTTCAATCAACAACAATCGTATACATTTCTTTCCCCTTTTCTAATTTACTTTTAATTTCGTATTTTTTGTTCCTGGTGTTGTGAGTTATTGTTGATGTTGTTGTTGTTGTTGTTGTTGTTGTTGGTATTACTTACTAAGTATTTGGTGCATGATAAAATAAGCTTTGATCTTATATTACGTTGAAGATAATCACATTCGATACCGATACGAAAGTTAGGCCTTCTGTGGGATTTGTGAAATTCTTTTTGGTTTATGTTGTTCGCCTATAGTGGGGAGTTATTATTCGTTGTTTTGGTATGTCATATAGATCCCGTAGCCGCAAATGCGAGTCCGTTAGTACTTACGAATATGCTTGATAGATGTTGGAGCCGAAATGAGGATCTTAAAGAATTAATTCTTGTTATGAATAAGCTGAAACCGCAATCTGGTTGATTGGTTTGAAATGTTGGACTTTAACTTTTGGATTCCATACCCCTAATAAGAAAGAATTGGTAGGAAAAATTGATTTTGCTTGAGAACATTTTGTTAGGACTCCAAAGCAAGTAGAATCTTTGTCTCGATTGATTGTGAACAATTTCGGTAATTGGTAACTATAACTCCGTATCAACTCTTTCAACCCTCCTAGCGCGTTTTGTTGTCAAGCGAGTCATAGTCTAGTATCCAATCACAATATTATATATCATCTACAACTTTGAGCTTCCCACGCTCACCTTCTTAACGTTAACCAAAGTAGACTACGTAATATGCATTTAAATAATTATTTGGGATGAATTTTGAAAATAAAAAGCGTAAAAGAGATTTGGGATATTTCCCTATGAAGCTAGAAGGCTCTTTCCTTTCCATCCATCTCGCATACAATTGCCAAATCAATGTATCTTGATTCTAGAAACTCGGATATAGGAAAAAATCAATAATATCCTCCCACCGAGTACCGGGAAAAACTTGTCCGAAAGATAAAAATCAAACACTCCTTTTGGAGAATATGCCACTCATTCAAGCAGAAAGTATCTAATCTATAGGATATGTGCATATTAATTTGAGAAATCCATTGCCGGTGCGCATCCAATTACAATTACGTATTAACATATAAGTCCAAAATTTAAATAAAGATTAAATAGAAAAATTATAGTATAATTTAGAACATAGTCAAGGATTGTTCCGTACATAGCAAGAGAAAGAGGGGGCGGGGGTGAAAACAACTTGACAAACATAAAACTCAAAGAACCAACTAGATTAACATGAGGCGAATGAATGTTGTAATAGGGTTATACTATATCACGGGCCCAAATTCGACTAATAGGCTAGGCTCCAACAATGTATATTATCTATATCGAGCCAAAAGTTGTACATATTTAGACTATGTTTGTTTATGAGTTTATTTTTATTCTAAACTTTGTGTCTCTCGGTCTTATATATAGGTTGTATTTTAACGTTAAAAATATCAAGTCAAGTCATATATGGACAAAAGTTGGATTGATTTGGATAATCGAATTTCAAATGAGTATTTGTCTGGGTTGACAACTTTCTCGATTTTGCATTCTCAAAAAGTCTGTTGGTGTTAAAGAAATATATTGTCCTTGTAAAAAATGCGCAAATCGTTACCAAGAAGACCGTGCAACCGTGAGATCACATTGTATTGCAGTGGGATTTCAAAAAGATTACAAGAATTGGATTAGGCACGGGGAAGAGTACATTTCGGCGCGTAAGAATGATAATAATGATAGGACAACTGAAGATGGCATTGAAATTGAATTGGGCGTGCAAGATTGTATGAGGCGAATGGTACATGAAGGGATGGGTATGCCGGATAGTAACCAGCCAGGAATTGAAGAAATCGTACAATCAGATGCATCCACCGCAAAGTTTCTTAGACTTTTGAGAGATGCTGATCAAGCCTTGTGGGAAGGGTGTGATAAGTTTACAGTACTCTCATTATTGTAGAACTTATGCACTGGAAGGCTAATTATCGAGTGACCGATAAGGGATTTACTTCTTTATTAAAAAATTTCATTAGGGCATTGCCTCAGTCAGCGAAAGTGCCAAGTTCCTATCGTGAGGCGTACAAGATGACAGCGGATTTGGGTTTTAGTCAGCGAAAGTGCCAAGTTCCTATGGTAAACCTTTTGCGAACAGGGTTGAGGAGTTTTCAGGTGATTCCTGATTGGGTTGATATTTTTGTTCGGAGATGTGAGGCATTTGCCCTTACCAAAAAGGGAAACATATCAATAGGGGGGATGATCACATTGATTGCTCAAGCTTGTGTGGGTGAACCAAAACCCGAGGCGATGAGATTGATGGGGGGCACGAGTTTTTATTCGTAGATCGGCTAGTGCGGTATGACAAGTTTGTGAGGGACCTGAGGGCGACGCATAAATGTGTCTTTATTATTTGAATATGGTACTCCCAGGAGGACGGTCCGTTGCAGGGTAGGGGCCACGTTTCCGAGTGGTGAACAAGCCAGGCATTGGCGTATGCCCGGTGTTGATGATCAAATGGATCCCGTGGGGAAATGGCACAATTAGCTACTCAGATAGGAATTTTTGCTAAAAATGGGGAACATTTCCCATTAACTAATGAGTGGTCTCAGATGAACCACGAGTGCATAAATAACGTATGGAATGACGTTCTGGTAAGTTGTAATCCATATTTCTTACATAAATCTCTAGTACGTAGTCAAAAGTCTTATGATTCTCTAACAATTGTTTTTTTTTTTTTTTTGTTGAATTGTGTATATAGGAAAATACAAATGCTCCTCCGGAGTATTTCCCGGTTATGGCTCTTTCTCTCGCTAAAGCGTGGCGTGACTGGAAATACAATGTGAGACAAGCATATAATAAGTATTATATAGTTATGAATATTAATTACTCAGTTATGACTTTGTTATGAATATTGACTCGCTATGAATATTATTACTCGCCTGAAACAAAGATTATAAGATGTATGAATCGACGAAGACGCATTGGCTCACCCACCCCCGTGGGTGCGTTGCGGATCAATGGGCCGCACTTGTTGCGATGTGGGTACGCCCAAGGCTCCTGTATATTTCAAATTAATCTCAATCTATTATCGTGAATGTCTTATATAAGTAGTCAAATTAATACTAATATTATCTTTTTTTTTTCCAGAAATATCGTAAACAAATAAAGTGAATCGAGAAAAACAATCGTGCTCGAATAGGACCGGAAAAACGTCCCATCCCAAAGTCATCAAAGAGGTTTGTCATCGTTCAATTTAGTTCTCGCGGTTGTCAATTCAATTAATGTTTCTTTTTGTATCGTATATAAATATATTTTTTTTTTGTCAAATGATTCTATTATAAATTGTAGAGAGGCGACAAGGGATTACCAACCGATCGCTTAAGCGTTTTCATACATACGCGCACGGGCAAAACACCCGCAGATCAAGAAACCACTCAAATGATTGTAAGTTAAAGTTTCAACCTTTTCTCGTTTCGCTTTGTTATTCTATAGAATACTTTTTCATTTCTAACTTCATTTTCATAATATTAATTAAAGTTAAAACATTTATATTGAACATGTTATTTTTGTTACAAGAAACGCTTAATGATGCAATGGGGAGCCGCTGTAGGAGCAACAAGACTCTCTCGCGGCGCGTGAAAACATTTTTGTTGGTATGTTTGGCTCGATGACCATGGGAGAGTTCGATGTATGGGAGGCGGTCCGAACAAAACTAAGGTGTTTGGTAAATCCCAACCTTCTCGCATACCGTAATGGAGGCGGTGGCGGGGTCGAGCAGATTTTGAAAGACAACTCGAGGAGGAACGCCGAAAAATGAGGAGGAACGCCTTAAGTTACAACAACAAATTGATGAATTGAAACGTTGTTGGATGGAACGACGTGGAAATGACGGTAATGAATAGGTGTTCGTGGATTTTAGACATTGTGTATTTTGGATACATTCAACAACTAATAACTTTTTGTATAATGGTTATTATGTCCTGGATACATTCAACATTAATTGTGTTAATATGTAGATTGTAAATATTGATTGCATTTGTGTATTTTTGGTTATATTGTGTGTGTACAAAGTTGAATTTGGTTTTGTGAACGTAGTTTGGGGAAAATGAATTATACAAAGGGGAAAAAAAAATAGGATTATTTACTACGGTGACTAAATCCGCCGTATAAACCTAGGGGACGACTCGTGCCTAAAGGGGGACGAGGAACCAAGAGGGGTGTAAATGGGACGACTCGTGCCATTTTGGACGAGTCGTCCCTATTTAGTTATTTACGGCGGATATAGTGACCGCCGTATAAAATGGCTACGGACGACTCGTTTGGACGAGGGAACCCGCGGGGGTGCAACCGGGACGACTCGTCACTGAGCGGACGACTCGTCTCTTATTTACGGCGGTTACAAATTCCGCCGTATAAAGATCACTCAAATACGCCATTTTATACGTATGTATTCCATTTATATACGGCGGTGGTATATCCGCCGTATATACTATATACGGCAGGTCCCGCCGTATATAGTATATACGGCGATGATTTATACGGGATCTATTTATTTGGCGGCTAGTCCGCCGTAAATACTATATACGGCTGGCGCGTATTATTTACTACAGATTTTAACCGCCGTAAATAAGCCCGTTTCTTGTAGTGTGTTGAGCCCGAATGCGGCGGATGCCCGATATTTCCGTGGACGGTAGGCCGAGTCCCCTGAGGTCGGTTTATGCTTCGGCCCGGGCGTGTCTGCTCGTAACCCGGGCCGGGTTTCGACACGAGGAAGAACAAGAGCGTCTTCCTTCGCCTTTCTCGAGTACCGGTGGGATACCACTCACACCTTCCATCCGAGCCGGGAGAGGTGACGGTGACGCCGACCGCCTGCCGCGATCACCGGCTTTCCTTCAAAGGAGGGCCGGTACGGTGGAGGGATATGATCTCCGATGTGGTGCCGGGCCGAGCCGCTGGGCTTTGAGCCTCGTCCTCGCAGGGGCCCGGGCATGCCGTATAGTGACGTGAGCCGAAGATTACGCGCATTGGGCCTACATCCGGTACCGGCCAGTGACGGCGGAGCGCTTGGCGCGCTCCTTGTGGTATGCACCGTCCGAGACTTTGTTCTCGAACCACGCGACCGCGGCTCCCTTTGCTCGCTGGAGAGCTTCGATTGACTGGATAGAGTTTGTGACATCGCTTGGGGCGAGGCAGGCTTGGCCGAGCTCTACTTCTCCTTGGACCGGTTTAGCCTGGTGTGGCGGTTCGTTGGCCCTGTTTTGACTTTGCTCCGGAGGTATGAGTTTATTGTCAGTTTTTTAATTTAGCAACTTGTCATTTCCCCATTGTCTTTTGCACCGAGCCTTCTCTGTTTTTGTCACAGTGTGGTTTTATGAGGTTTTCCACGCTTCCCGTGGGATAGAGATCCGGGGCCGCTGGGCCGCGTATCCCGCTACGCCGGGCCGGGCTCGTACGGCGAGGAAGAGGAGGACCAGCAGGGAAGCTCACCATCGCCACTGGGATGTGCAGAGCGTCCTGGAGAGGGATAGCCCGAAGGGGTTCGTCTTGTTCCCGTGGGCTCGGGATGAGGGGGATGAGTTTGAGGGGGCTCCCGAGGTGACAGCGCGGCGGAAGATGCCGCGGGCTTCGACTCGCGATGTTATGTATTCGGGAGAGCGGGTCTTCCGGGCAAAGATGGCCCCTGTGCTTCCCGTGGCTCCGAGGGACCCTCCCTTTGGGATGCTTGATTCCCGGACATGGACGTGCTTGATTTCGAGAGGTACCTCGCGGTGTCGGCGCCGAGGAGTTCATTTTATATGGAGAGGAGTACGGGGCCTTCGTGAGGAGGAAGCCGAGGACGCCGCAGTACCGGCGCGGAGAGAGAGGCCGCCCGCAGCTCACCTGCAGGTTCCGATGCCGGGACCGGATTTCACGTATGTCCGCTGGGACGGATCGAGGAGGAGGGTGTCGTACCTGCTCCTCGAGCAGTTCCCGCCGCATACAGAGTGGATCCCGATAGATCGGTGAGTGTGCCGACTCTTTTCCATCTTGGCATCTTTTCGTATTTTTCTTTTTTGTTGTTGAGTATAACCGTATTGCCGAGCGTTTCCTCGTCGCTTGTTGTGCAGTCCCGGGAGAGCCTATGATATGCCGACTCGCCGTTACGTGGCGACGAGGTCGTTTGCGAAGAAGATGGCTTCGAAGATATCTTGCCGGTCTTCGCGACGCGTGCCGGCGCACGAGCCTATGCCTTCGAGGCACTCTGTAGACGTTCCTCCGCCTAGAGCCGAGCCGAGCCGCAGCAGAGGGACCTTGAGGGGCGGCATAGCATGGATGCCGGACGTCTTCTGAGCCGCAGGCCTTCGAGGGAGCAGCCCTTTATCGCTCATGCCTCCGCATGGCGCGCAGGTGAGGGTTCCTCGAGCCTTCTTTCTTTGATCCTTTCGCCGGATTTGATCCTTCCGAGTACTTTTCGTGGGAGCCTCCCGCGGTGCTCTGCATTCCGACGACGAGGATGTGACGGGCGAGTTCGCCGGGATGCCCGACTTTTCTTTGGAGGACCTCGCGAGGATGATGATGCTGAGGAGTCTGATTAGTATTCATTTGCTTTCCCTCTTTTTATATCCCTCTTTTTTTTGTTTAGCAACAGACATTTATGGGTACCTGTAATAAAACACTCGTATTTGCACGGCAAACAGTATTTTATTTTAAGATGTAATGTCATTTTTTTTTTGATTCCCGGGAATTGTCCTAGAAATTGTTGCTATTATTATTTTTTATTTTGTGCATGCCACGTGAGCTGAGAGTGTGTTTGTGGGTAGTGTATATTTGCCGGAATGGCTTTGGCCGTGTTTGGGCGCTTGGAGCAAGGTTTTGCCGAGGACAAATGCTTTTGTACCGTTTGGCCGGGAAAATGGGTTCTGCTTTGCAAGGAGGTCCGTACGGACATACTTAGCATGCAAAGAGGTCCGTACGGACCAACCTTGCTTTGGGAAGGACATAAATGCTTTCCAAAGGTCCGGTTCTTCCTCATTTCCCCATTTGCAGCCATTTTCGAGCTTTCTTCCCCATTTTCTCTAGGAACCTCCATTTTTGCCATGGATTCTTCGTACGTCCCTAGAATTTGGCCGAGGCTTTCGAGAGAGGCAAGCACACTTCCTCGAGCAGCTGAAAACGTGGATGCGGCGCCGCATGAGGCATCGTAGACGGGCTTTCGAGGTAAGGTTTCGTCTTTGCTCTGGCTTGGTCTTTTAAGGAGTCGGTTTCCCGATTGGGATTTGTTGGCCGCCGCGAAGTTTCTGGGATGTTAGGAGGCACGTGTACCGTTTCTCCTATAATGAAATGGTGCCCACTTTGAGGATTTTCGGGCTTTGATTGGAGGACCTGAGGTGGAGGCCATCTCGCTTCCTTTCGATTGGTGGTGCCGCGCGAGCGTGAAGCTTGCAGACTTTCTTCGTACTTCGTTGGAAGAAGTGCAGTGGCATGATCCTTGATTCGGGTCATATCGACATTTCCGAGCCGCCTGAGCGGTTCATGGTCGATGACGAGAGTGACGTCTCTGGGATGTATTTGCCTCAGGCGTGACGGCGACGCTTTTCGGTCGGCCTCGCATTTGTGATGGCGCTGCTAGATGTGGTAGGGCACCGCAGAGCCGGGAGAGGATATTGTCCCGTTGGTGCCGGGGGAGACTCTTCATGGTATCGACCGTCCGGCGACCGGGGATCGTTTTATGAGAGGGGGAAGCCCCGCTTTGCTCACCTTGTGGCCGCGAGAGAGACTTCAGGCCATGCCCGAGGCTCCGACGTCGTTTAGCCCGTGGTCATTTGCTCGCCGACCTCTTGTGTTGGATATGGATCACCCGCCCGGGAGAGATGGATGGCACACTGGGTACGCATCGATCCGCCGGTGGGTTCCGTGACTGGAGGATCGAGACCGTGAGGATCTGGCAGAAGGGTCCTACGTTGTCGAGTTCCGTGTTTGTCTTGGTCCTCCTTCTATATTCCGTCGCTGTTTCCTGCCAGCTTGGGATGAAGCAGAGCCTTTGTTGGCCGGGATGACCTTGCTACCGCGGAGGTAGTTCCTCTCGTATGGCAGCCTTCAGTGCCTTCGTATTTTCCGAGGGTATGGAAGTATTCCGCTTTCCTCCCGTGGTACTCCTTAGACGTCTGGGAGCGTTGTATTGACGACTCGCATCCGGCCCGGTATGAGCAAGATGTCAAGCGCCTCCCAAGTGGTCTTCGAGAGCAAAGCGTGTGCAGCGATTCCTGGGACCCGTGCCGTAGTAGCTATTGCCTTAGGAGTGCCGAAGCCCGGGTCTCGACCCTTCGATGTGACGGAGACACTTTGTTTGACTACGAGACTAGAGTTGACCGACCGACAGGGAGAGGTCCTCTTTACTGCACTCGCAGGGAGGAGATCCGAGCCGAAGCACGGCGAATGAAGCCCCGAGAGCTACCGGATTGTTTGACTCTACTGGGAGGACCCCGCATCTCTGACCGAGAGACGCAGAGTTGGTTCACGTGAAGCGAAAGAAGACTCGCCGGGGACGAGGGAAGAAAGGAAAGAATGGCGCGGGGACAAGCGCAGATGGCGCGGAATGACCTCCTAGGTATCCATTCATTGCATTGCAAACACCTTCTTAGTTAAATGTATTAAGTCAGTTTTTTAGCATGTTGTGAACTTGAGAGTAGACCGTGCTTGAACTCATCAAGAAATGTTGTAACCGTTAGTGATTTGTGATTTACTTTTAAAGCTTTGTCGAGACGCAAGATCTCTTGTTTGCCTTTGCTTCGTTGTGCACTTTGTCGGCGTCCATCTTTGGACTTTTCGTTGCATTCCTGGACCGGGCCTCCGCCCCGACGGCAATCCCCTTTGCCGAGGCCTTGTGCTTGGCCGAGAGGTTGAATGCTCCCTTGACAAGTCGTTTTGACGGTCTTTTTCGTAGCTTCCTTGCCTCTTGTCAAGGCGTCGGGCTCTTGACCTCAATTTTTTGCACTTCGCTTGAGCTTCTTTTTTTTTTTTTTTTTTTGTGTGAGCCCTTGCTCGAGCTCTTTTTTTTTTTTTTTTTTTTTTTTTGTGAGCCCTCGCTCGAGCTCTTTTTTTTTTTTTTTTGAAGCGCGTGAGGGCGAAGACAAGCCCCCGGCTTGGAAGCAAACACGAGTCACGCTTGATGCCGAGCGACCCTGATGTCCTTCGATGTTGCCGCCGTCGTTTGACTTGGTCAAGGTGACTGGGGCGTGTTCTTGAAAAGTGCGTAGCTTGATGGAGGTCTTGATTGACATTCAAACTTTTGACTTTTTGTGTATTTTTAGACCGGACCAATTAAGGTTGCCTACGTTCCCTGACTAGAGGGCTCAGTCCGCGTAGTTCGACACTACATGGAGTGCCAAGAGATGCACACTGTTCTTCTTCAGCGAAGTATCTCGCGAAGTTTGCTTCCGTTGACCGGATTCATGAAGCGGATTGCCGCCTAGGTCCGTCGCCTTCATGGCGCCTCCGAGAAGATCTTTTGAACCACGAAAGTGGCCGATCCATGTGGGTTCCCATTTTCCCAAATGGGTTGGTTCGAGCGGGAGGCTTTTCTTCGAGTACAAGGTCACCTTCCCCGATGTCTCTGGATTTGACTTTCTTGTCGAAAGCTCTAGCCATCCCGCTTTGATAGGCTCCTGACGTGTTCCATGGCCTTTAGTCGTCGCTCGTCTAGCGTGAGCCAATTCGTCATGTCGGCGAGCCATTCGACTTCGTTGATGTCATTTTCCAGCAAAGACTTGAGCGAGGGAATTTCCACTCGACGGAAGGACTGCTTCCATCCCGTATGTCGTGGCAAATGGGGTTTCTCCCGTGGTCGTTTCCGACCGATGTGCGGTAGCCCCAAAGTGCAAGGTGCAGCTTCTGCCAATCTCGTCCTCTGGTGGTCATTTTTCTGATGATCCGTTCGAGGGTTTTGCTTTGCCGCTTCCACGGCGCCGCTTGTTTGTGGCCGGTAGGGAGAAGATTTGTGACGTGTGATCTTGAATTCAGCCAGCCTCGTCGAATTCCCTTCGAAGTGTGAGCCGTTGTCCGATATGACCTCATTTGGGATGCCGTATCGGCATATGATGTTTTCCTTGAGGAAATGCGCGACCTTCTTGGAGGTGAGTACCTTGTAGGACTTGGCTTCGACCCATTCGGGTGAAGTAGTCGATGGCTACTAAGATTGAACTCGTGACCGTTGCCGCCCGGCGGAGCGATTTTCCCGATGACGTCAATTCCCAAGTGGCAAAGGGCCAAGGTGTAGTCATGCAAGAGAGATCGTGAGGCGGTAGATGATTGAGGTTGGAGAACCGCTGGCACTTGTCGCAGCTTCTGACAAAGTGGATGCAATCTCGCTCCATGGAGATCCGAGTAGCCCATCCCGAGAATGATTTGCATCGTGGCTCGCGTTCATGTGGGGACCGCAAGCCCCATTGTGGACTTCGTTCATGAACTTGTCTGCTTCTTCTTGGCTGACGCAGCGTAGGAGTGGCCCATGGTAGCGTTTCTTGTATAGCATGTCCCCGAGGATGACGAAGTGAGAGGCAAGGCGTTTTAGGGCCATGATGCTCTTGGTTTTGACCCCTTCTGTGTGTGGGTCTTCCTTGTTCATGAAGGTGGTTTCCGCTCTTGAGGTATTGGAAGATCTGGTTTAGGCCGGAAATGGCGTCTGACTTGCGTCTCTTTCGCTCTTCAAAGAATCTTGCAAATCGTTGTGATTAAAACCTTCTCACTGGGGCCCTGCTTTTCTCTCGTTTGACAACATGCTTAAATGTTTGCTTGATGCATTTATTTAATTAATGTGTTTGCCTTTTGTATAGATGAATTGTTATTAACTTGTTTTGATTAGTTAATATCATCATTTGTTAAAGATGCAATGAAATGATTTTTTTTTTTTTAGGAAGGTCGGACCTTTTATTGAAAGCGTGAAGACCGTACATTGTTGATCAAAGATTCACAATCGTCGGCGTAAAGCCGTCAAAAGACTCAAAAGATGTGAATAGACGTACAACAAGACTCGAAGCTAGACTATAGGCGACGAGGATTGGACCAGCTTCATTACTCTGATGGCCGTAGCTCTAGAGGGAGCGGTGCCGGTTCAGTGGCCAATCTTCCCTTGGCACGAGTCCCGGAAAGTAGCTTGCATGCGGTTCGATTTCAAACCGTATCGCGGAGGTTTTTGGTCAAGCTCCCCGATGATGTCCCTCCATTAGTGTTGCCACCAAACTTGGGGTTTTTGATGATAGAAGTCGCCGAGGGCTACTTCTAGGAGGGCGAAGCATCTCGCCGATTCGGAGTGGATTCTTGCCGATGTTGATCACTTTCATAGAATCTCGCTTCTTTATCCTGGGATCTTTGCTTGGACGACGTTTACAATGTCCGATTCGAGCGGGCATGCTATATCTCCTTCCCCGATTAAGCCTCGAGGAGGTTGCGCCACTGTTCGTCTGTGCCTGACACCTAATGTTGAATTGAACTAAGCCGTGATGGCCGTCCCCGTAAGATCCGAGAGTGTCGGCTAGAGGGTTGTCTTGCACCGGGGATCGGTGATGAGCCGCTTGCAAGAGGGTTTTCGGCGAAGTAAGTGGTCTACTCCTCGATCAATCTCCATTAGGGCATCCATCTCTTTTGATCCTCTCTCAAGCATTCTTCACGCCGCATATGTCGAGTTGTCATCCCGACCCATGAGTTCTTCGATTTCCACTGTCGTCGCGGCTTAGAGCGTGGATGTAAGGATCCACTTCGTAGCGGGACAGGTAGGAGAATCATCTGGGGAAGAGTATTCGGTCATGCTCGGGACCTTCTTCGGGTCATAGCTTGCCGGCCAAGCACTTGCCATCGCACCGCTTCCGCGGATCACTTCGATCGCTCCATTGGCATTGATGAATTTCACGCATTGGTGAAGAGTAGATGATACCGCTTTCATCCGATGTATCCAAGGCCGTCCCAACAAAGCAGAAGGTTGGTTTGATTTCCACGACTTGGAACTCTACCGACTCCAGCTTGTACGTCGAATTGGATCCTCAAATTGATGACTCCTACGATTGGTCGTGCAGTGGAGTCGTAGGCTCGGATTACCCGAGGTGAAGGCCTTATCGCAGAACGGCCGATGCGGAGTCGTTTCAATGTGCTTAAAGCGATGATGTCGATCAAGGAGCCGTTATCAATCAAGACGTTCGGGAGGAAGAACATCTCTATTTTTATGAGGATGAGGAGGGCTTCGTTGTGCCGATTCTCACATATTGGCAAGTCATCGTCTCGCAAGGCTAAACCGCTTCCCGTGCTACCGCTGACTCCGCCCTTCTCGGGGAACGTTCGATCCATCCATTCGTATGCCTTGGCCGGGGCAAAGATCGTAGGGAGACAGCTTGCCTCGGGCGTTCTTGTCGGAATTCCCTGGCCACGAGACCTTTGACTCTTGTTTCACGCTCCCAAATATAGCGGGACAAAGATGCCGACGGTTTCGGAAATTGCAGGGTCCGCTTCGCTTGGAGTTTCATCAAAGGCTATTGAGTTTACCCCGTCGTTCCTGGGAATGGATTTCCGATGGTATCGGGACCACGAGGGCGTTCCAATTTTCCTCCTCAATGAGCCCCCGACCACCCGCTGAGCACGAAGCTAAATTGTCGGTGGTGTGGCCGGGTAGTTGTGGAAGGCGCAAGTTGTTTGCTCATATCCACGCTGGCCTGGAGAGTCTTCTGCTGGAAATTCTCGAGTGGTTTGAGAAGATTTCGCTTCACCAAAGCTTCAAATACTTGACCCAAGGGCATTTCCAGGTTATCTAAATGCCGGAACCGCGGGAAGCGAGGGGGTTATTATTCTTTGGGGCCGCTTGATCGCGGTTTACTGAGCTCCGTTCGAATGTAAGACTGTTCCTGGCCGCTTCCTTTCCTTTCGTCGGGCAGGAGTCAAGTTGCTGTGTTTGTTCGATAGCGGTAAGATGAGGCAGGGGTTGCCGTTGCCTTTGAAGACTCGTGGTCTTTTCAAACTTTGTCCCGCGTTGACCATGGCACGGAGATCCGGATAGAAATGGTGGCCGATCAAGGTCCTCAAAGATGGCTTGAGGCAGAATGGAAGATGTCCATCTCGCTCTTCTTCGGGAAAGCGGATCCATTATCTCGCTTAGCTTCCAGCTCCATCTTTTGTAGAACTCGCCCACCGGTTCGTCATCCTTTTGTTCGGTGGCTTGCAGGTCATGGCGGCTTGTTTCCCATTCAAGATTGGCGCGGTACTTCTCCAGAAGATTTCACCGATCCGATCCCACGTGGAGCGGTTTTCTCGCCTTCACATCGAGGAACCACCTTAGTGCCGTGGATTTGAGGGAATGCCGAAAATGATCTCGCCATCTCGTTGAGGGGTTGCCCCTTTCGCTCTCATACCCGTGACGTAGGTGTCGATGTGGGTTTTTGGGCATTCTGTTCGTCAAACTTTTCCATTTCCCGCATCCCGAACTTTGGAGGGAGAGGGACCACTTTGTTCGGATCGCAGGCAAGAGGGAGTCCTTCCGAGAACTAGCTAGCTTGCCTTGCATGTCTTTCATTTGTTCAATCACCAAGCCATGTGGGGATCACTGCCCGAGGCGGGTTACCGTTTCGTGGACTACACCGAAGATGGAGGTGGATCGGCCGATGGGATCGCCATTCGGGAGTCTTGGGGAGGTAGTCGAGCGTATACCAACCCATACCCCGGGGTGTTGAAGTTGAGGGCGTGATTGCCGTGTCCGCTAAGGGTTGTGTTTGGGAACCTGGGAAACGATTCGTTAGCCCCAATCGCGTACTAGCAGTGGCAAACTTGAGATGCCTGGATATCCGCCGGATGCCCGTCCCCGGTAAGAATGGGGACTTTTGATTGTGGTTGCGAGGCTCGTATAGAGGCAAAGGATTGAATCCTGGGATACCGAGATGCATTGGGATCTCAAGACGGAGCAGCACGTATGTGTGCCGCTGGTAATGAGCTTGATGTGCGTGAGCCGGAAACCGACCGATCTCGAGGCGGGCATGCCTGAGCCGCTGACCGACGCCCGAGGGGAGCTTTGAGCGAGAGCCGCTTGCGTTGCCGGGATCTCGTAGCTTGGCGGAGGCGGGACCCGCCGATAGCTTTGAGAAACCGGGAGCCGGTATATCTTCGTCCTCTATGAGAACAAAGGTTCCGTCGGGTTGGGGAACCGCAACTGCTCCTCGAAGACGCAAGGTGTCGACGATCCAGCTTGCCGTTCCTCTTGGCGCTTCTTGATGGTTTCAAGGCTCGCAAAGACCTCCTCCATTGTCCTGGAGATTCCTTAGTGGCGGGGTTCCGTTTCCTCACTGTTATCCGTTGATCCCACATGGGGAGTATCGACGGTGCGGACCGTTGAACCGGAAGCGGCTATCGGACCTCGTGACCTCGATACCGAAAAGGCGGCTTCCAGGATTCTCAACCACTCTCGGTTCACGGAGGGGGCGACGGGCAAGGTTTAGACACGTGAATGGCCTAACGGGATAAAAGGGGAAAGCTCACGTGGCATGCGGTTTCCGTTTCTTTTATTTTTGATTTTTTTTTGTTGTTTTAATTTACTTAAAACATGTTTTCTCGTAATCCTAGGTAGGTTGGAAAAGATTGCTCTTCTTTTTCGCAACTATGCTAGATCCCGGGTCACGGAGACCATCTCGCGCGCTATAAGCCCTCGTTTTGCACCCGTATTTCGACATCCCAGCGGTGGACAAATTGTGCGAGGGTCCTATAGTGCAAGCGGTTTCCACCGGCCTAAAAGAAAAATCGAACCTAAGGACCGAGCCTGTCATGTTCGTTTTGATGCGTTAGCCATGCGAATAGTGAACCGAGCCGCCACCGAGTCAAGATCAGTCAAGAGTTCGGCATGACCTTCTCTTGCTTGCTTGCGCAAGGGATCTCGTGACGTTAGGCGTTGGTCGGGTCATATCGTCATGGCCGACGTATCAAAGGCGTGATGACATGGTGTCATGCGAGCATGGATGTATATCCTGGACTAACATCGCTCGGTGTAGCTTCGAAATCAAGATCAGTCAAGATTTTAGCATGACCTTTCATCGCTTTGCTTGCGCAAGGGATCTCGAGTTCCGAGCCTTGACTCGAAAATGGCCTACATGGTATATGTATCCAGCCGTATGACACCTGACCGGGTAAAACCAACCGAGTCCGGACAGAGTGTGACTCAAGACTCAAACGTGCGGTGGTTGACGCTTGGCTAGGATGGGATGTTTGGAATGATCCCGTGCGCGTCCAAGAGGCCTAGGAAGACCTAACGGATCGCAACCGAGACCACTCCGGTTAAGGGTTGTAGTGTGCAGTGTATCCGAGGCAAAGAAGTGCGTAGCGTGCGGTGTAACCGAGGCAAAGCAGGAGAGTGCGGTGTAACCGAGGCGTAGTGTGCGGTCTCTAAAATTCTTTTCCGAGTAAAATAGAAGTTTTTGAAGAATTTTAAATGTATGCACGTATGTATATTGATGCATTTTTTTGTATTTTTATTTTTTTGTAAAATAAAAACGTAAAGCACGTGCACACACACACAACAGCTTAAAGGAAGGGGTAAAATGAAAGTTTGACCCTCATCATCGTTTTAAAAATCTTTTGTTTTGTTTAAAAGTTTTTAAAACAAAATTTCCCAATGAGTCGCCAACCGAAATTACCCTGATCCGAGAGGCAGCGGCCGCGCCCGGCATCCGGCATCTTTCGCTGGAGCGACGTGTCTCGCCGTTTTGTTTGTTTTGTAGAGTCGCCACGCCGTTTTTATTAAGCCCAAAATATTGAAAAGGGCATCGCTTAAAGATAATTTTAAACCTGTTTTTGTGTGATGAGATTTTGAGTTCTGAGGTCGATGACTCCCGGAAGAGAATATTAGAATATTAGAGCTCACTCCGAGTAGCCTCGTAAACGAGTCTTTCTGATACCCCTAATATCCTTTAAATGTCATGTGTGTGTGTGTGTGCTTTTAAAAATGCATGTCAGATCGGATGTCTACATTGTATGCTATGTATGGAAATGTATTGAAATAGTAATGGAAGGAAGCCTTACCAATGTTGGTTCGTGTCCGTCTTCCGCCGGGAATGGTGTTTGAGGTCGGAGTAGCGTTCCGCAGACGGATCGGGATTGCTTCGGGAGATGCCTGGTTGTCCGCGGACGAGTTTCGGCGTGAGTTGAGGTTGCAGCTGCGTTCGGGCAGGTTCGGCGTGCGTGGGGATCGTCGGGATCACTCGGGCAGGTTCGGCGTGCGTTGTGGTGGCAGTGAGTCACTCGGGCAGAGTTTCGGCGTGGTTTGGGATCGTTGGTTTGACTCTGAAAGAGCCGGGACACCGTGGAAAGACCAGTGCAAGGCCTCTGAGTACCACGAGGGGCCTCGAGTACCTCGAGAGTGCCTCGGGCAGCGCGGGAGCGTCTCTGAGCGCTCGGAGGCTTCTGAGCACCACAAGGGAGCTCGGAAGGCCTCTAAGGATCCGAAAGGGGCCGGGAGTGCCTCGAGAGGACTTAGAGGGGAGCCGAAGGCTAAGGGAGGAAGAGAGAAGAGGGAGGTGTGTGAAAATGAGGAGGGGGAGCCCTCTATTTATAGTAACAATTTCGGAGCAAAGAGGTCCGTACGGACCTCCTTGGTTATCCAGAATTTTGGATTTCCTCGATTTGAGGGAATCTGCAATGATGGTGAATATTCTGGAATGATGATGTCCCCCATGCAAGAAGGTCCGTACGGACCAACTCAAGACGCAAAGAGGTCCGTACGGACCAACCATGCATTTGGGTAATCATTTCTTCCGGATTTGAGGGAATATTGTGGACTTTAAGGGGATTCAAGAATTATGACAGCAAAGAGGTCCGTACGGATCAATATTGCTTTCCCAATTTCCTGAAAATTCCCAAAAGGTCCTTTTGTCCCTTTTTATCCCAGGAAGGCTCCTCCCTTGGTTTGGTTGGGGGTTTGAGAGGGTTTTGAGAGGGTTTTGAGAGGGTTTTGAGGGCCAGAGGTCTCCGAGACTGCGTTGATGAGTCTGCGGTGTTTCCCGTGTGTTTGAAAGGGGGTGATCCAGATTGGGGTACTTACACATAGTATCTTTGAATCAATATTCAATACTTTTCATGCCTAATCCTTAGTTATAATCAACCATAAGGTTTCATAATTCATTCATCAACAATCTGCCAAGTTCTTGGTTATAATCAACAAATAATGTTTCATAATTCATTCATCAACAAATCTGATTTCCCCTTCAACAATCTTGCTTTAGATTTCTAGGGTTCCTTTTAGGGTTCTTACTACCTTAATGATCAAAACAAGATGTATTGCTTACCTTAGTTTGAGCTTTAATACCAACAATGGAAGCCTTTCTTTCCTCTCTTTTCTTCTTTCTTTTACATCGGTTCTTCTCTCCTTTTCTTCTGCCGCCTTTTTCTTTCTGAGGTCTCTCTCTCTCTCCCTGCGGTCTATCTTTTTAAGCGTAAATCTCCTAGTCGTGTCCCTCTCTCTATTTTTATCCCCTGCGGGTGATTCTATTCCCTTTGCCGTTGGAAATATGGAGAGGTTCTACACGTTTTTGCAACCAAAGGTCTCATGGTTAATGAATTATAATTATGTTATGGGTTTCTTAAATCTAAATCCAAATTAGCCCAAGTTCAAGTCCAAGTCAATGGAGGAAATCCAATTTAGGTAACCTAATTTTAATAGACTAGGCCCATTTAATTTAATCCATCTAGAAAAAGAAATAGACATAAATAATTAATTAAATAATTAAAATAATTAATTAAAGTAAATAATATTTAATAGATAAGTATGTATTTTTAGGGTTATTACAGAATTAACCACCAAGCAATTGATTCTGGCTTTTACAATTTCTAGATTAAATATGTGGACCAAATTTTCTTGAGCTGTTTTGAATTACCGCCACCAAGCTCAAAATTGATACTCCCTCCGTTTCTGTTGAGTGGATACTTATTTTCTTTTTGATCCGTTCCAGTTTAATGGAGACTGTCCAAAATGAAAGGGAATCTTTACTATTTTCCCCACTCATTCTCTCTCCTATATTACTTTTACACTCACAACACCAATCAAATCACTATTCCTCTCACTCATTCTCTCTTCTATTTAATTTTTCATACTCACAACATTTCCTTTCATTTTTTATTTCTCTTACTTTTCCTTAATCTGTGTGTCCAAATTTTTGATATCCACTCGACTGAGACGGAAGGAGTATGTCTTATTTTTTACGACTCAGTAATCATAATTTTCTTCCGTGAGGTCTCATTTTTGACACAAATATGTTTATGTGAATGTTTCATATTAGGCCTCCTTTATCGGTGACCTCGTAGGTAGATCGGAGGAAAAAGACAAAGCTTTTGAAAAAAAAAAAAGAAAGAAATGCAGATTGTTGAAGTTTGGTGATCCGGATTGCTTCTCCAATCCAAGATTGTGATCCAATTTGGGACACATGGTTGGTGGATTTTTTAAAATATACTTTTCCATTTTTAACTTAAATTATTTTTAATTATATTAAAAATTTATTAAAATAAAAAATAAAAAATATCAAAATTTTTATTTTTTTTATCCTCTATAAATAGAGATCAAGTTTATTGAATTTGAAGCACAATCTAAAATTCTCTCTTTTCTCTATAATTAAATCATTTTTTCTATCACTTTCCCTAATTTCTCATTGTTATTATGGATCCAAATTTTCCATTTGATTCAAACTCTCAAGAATATCTCAACTCTCAAGTATACCTAAACTCTCAAAATTATTCAAACCCTGAATATTATTCTCAAAATTTGACAAACACTCAAAATTTTGAAAGCTATTCACACTCTCAAGTTTCTCCAAATCTCACTCAATTTCCTACTTCTATAAATGTCCAACAATCACAAAATATCTCTCAAAATTTATTTCAAGACGATGAACAAACGGACACAAAACCTGAAAAGGGGGGGGGGGGAATGTGTTACTTGGCTTGTGAAAGAAGATGTGACACTGATGTCAAGTTGGATTTTCGTTAGTGAAGATAGTGTGCGTGAAAATAACCAGAAGAGTACTGTTATATGGGCACGAGTGGCGAAATTATTCGAAGAAGCTCGAGCGGAAAATCCAGAAGAAATACATAAAAGAAATGTGAATTCAATGAAAAGTCGTTATAAACGACTTAATGATAATGTGAACAAATGGATTGCTGCATACAAGGAAGCATATGGTCGGAGAAGGAGTGGAATGAGCAAGAAGGATATTGAGACTGAAGCTCATACAATTTATGAGGCCGGTGGTAGCAAGTTTACCGATTTGCATGTTTTTCAAGAAGTTATGAGTAAACATCCCAAGTGGGAGTTAAATCTGAATCACAGTACAATACGTACATATGAAGATTTGGAGAACAGCGAGGAGAGTGGTGGCAGCTCAAAAAGATCAAGGACAAATGAAGATGGGGAGTATTCAATCCCTTCAAACCCACAAACTCCAGTTTGTGATTCTCCAACAATTTCTCGTCCAGAAGGTAGAAATGTTGCTAAAAGGAAAGGAAAAGGTAAGGAATCACAAACTTCTTATATTTACGTGAGTTTATCCGTAAATTCGTGCACTGAGGCTCACAAGAGACAATGAAATTGAACTGATGAAGAAACTGGGAAATGATAAAATTGAAATGGAGCGCATGAAGGAGGAAAGGGAGCGTAAAAAAGAAGAAAGAAAAGCTAAGAAAATGATTGCATGCACTGGGAAGGGAAGAATTGTCCTAAAGCTTGGGCTGGTCAATTTGCAGGAAGAAGTGGAAAGCCAACCCTCATTTTGGAAGTTGTTGCATCATATGACTTGTGGATATGGCATGCATTCTTTGGAACACCAGGTTCGTGCAATGATATCAATGTACTTCATACACTACTAGAAAAAGGCCGTTTACCGACGGAAATTTCCGTCGGTATTTCTACAAATCCGTCGCTAAATGGATATTACCGACGGAAATAGTCCGTCGGATTCCGTCAGAAATAATTGGTTGGTAATACCGACGGACAAATTCCGCCGGTATTTCCGTCGGATTATCCGCCGGAAAATAAAAAATTCCGCCGGAAAACGTCCGTCGAAAATGAGTTACGCCGGCCGGTTAACCGGAGCAATACCGGAGGTTACCGATGGAAATATCCGTCGGAAATAAAATCATTACCGACGGTTATAACCGTCGGAAATCAAAAAATTTACCGTCGGATCTCGTCCGTCGGAATATAAACCCCGAACCGATCTGGGATATGTCCGTCGGTATTTTGAGTATTATTTTTTTATTTTTTATTTTCCGACGGATATTTCCGCCGAAAAATTGAATTATTTATTTTTGTATTAGTTTACCGACGGAAATTTCCGTCTGTAATCCGCCGTATTTAAAAAAAAAATTGTTTTATTATTAAACCACTGTAAAAGGCCGTAAACATTCCGTTCAAACAACCTGTTTTAAACAACTACAAACTACAAACTACAAACACACACAAACAACCCAATTACAAACTACAAACACACACAAACAACCTGTTTCGCTTGTACATCAAATAAAATACATATGTTTGTCCAAATCAAGCGACAGGGGAAGGGGAAAGGGGAAACCGCCGGGGAAAGGGGAAAGGGGAAAGGGGAAACGGCCGGAAAGGGGAAAGGGGGAAAGGGAAAGGGGAAACGGCCTGGAAAGGGGGAAAGGGGAAACTACGGGGAAAGGGGAAAAGGGAAGGGGAAACGGCCGGGGAAAGGCCGGGGAAAAAGGGAAAGGGAAAAAGAAACTACATATGTTTGTTTGTTTAATTACATGTCAATGAAAATTCATGTTTAACAACCACAGCGCCGCCACCGCTGCTACCGCTACCACCACCATTACGCATGTATAAACCTATCAAGATATTAATTAAAAAACAATATATCAATATATATACAAATAAAAAGACAATAATAAAATGTAAACATTATATATATGACATTTTACAATTAAATGATACTTACCGCCACCGGGAGAGATAGATATTTCCATTTTTCCTTCCTCATTAATAATTGCGTCCAAATTAACCCGCTCGGATGGTTCACTACGTCCGTAACTGAAGTAGATCCCTCCCTCCCGTCCTTGGTGAAACAAGACGATGGACAAAACCCGCAACCTTCCCTCTCTTTGAACGATTGCCACCTCGACCCGACATATCTAAACTAGTATATTATATATGTAGACGAGAAAATATTATCAAGTAGAACAAAATTTAAATATTACATAGCATGTAAAGAGTAACCAAGTAAACAAAACGTGGGTAACGGTGTGGACTTGGTGTCCCGTCGGCATTGCACTTCTTGCGGCTTTAAAATAGAAATGACAATATGAAAACATTAAATAATGGAGTTCACATGGACCGGTGGTTTCGAGATAAGGTTGTTTTACTAAAAACAAAAAGAAGCAAAATAATGGAGTTCACTTGGACCGGCTGAATTTGAAATAATATTGTTGTTTTCTTTAAAATAGAGAGAGAGAGAGGGTTTACATTTATAATGAAATGGAGTGGAAAATATCAAGTTTGCACAGCATTTGGCCCAAAGATTGAAACTTTGAAAGTAGATTTATTATTATAATAATTAATCAAAGTTTCAATCTTTGGGCCTAACGCTTGTGCAAAAACTTGAGATTTTCCACTCCAAAGATAACCACACGGTAGTGGTTGTACGTGATAGTAGTGGGGTTGGCTTCTATCCCATCCCGAAATACACGCATGAATTGCAAATATCACTTTGTCTACTTGCTTTATAATCGAAAATCAAGAAATTTTGTGACAAAGATAACCCCATGGTCTCCAAGTGCACGACGTAGACTAGGTCAATCAAACACTATCGATTATAATCGACAGTGTAATCAACCATATATGTCTAGTATACACTCAGAGAACAATATGATTAATGCAACCGAAATATTTCAACTATCGACAATTCAAGCAATTTTAATAGACAATAATGATATTTATATATATACATATATGTATATTTTTATTTTTATTTTTATTGATTATTTTATTTTTTATTTTTTATTATTATATTTATGTCCATTATTATTATTATTATTATTATTATTATTATTATTATTATTATTATTATTATTATTATTACAGTGATAAGTGATATAAAATGTACAAAACATTATATACAAAACATTATCTGAATTAAAACTAAACTGATTCATTCACTACAATCTTGATCACTATCACTACAAAATTCAATTTCTTCTTCACTAGTTTCCTCGTCGTCGTCTTCTTCCTCATCTTCATCATCGGACCCAGATATATACCCTCCTCCTTCCTCATCCTCCACATTGTCATCATCGATTTCATTGAAAGTGACTTCCTCCCCTAGTGGACGGGTGTTTTCGGCCATTAATGCTTCATCCTCCTCGACATTATCATTCAAGTCAATAATCGGAGGTATAGGCATTTCCTCTTCCTGATAACAATCATGTAATGATGAATCAATATTTGAAGTAGACGTTTTTGCACGCAATGGTATATCAAAAGTGCTTCTTGCTTTGGTTTTCCATACGGCCCACCATCCGCTAGACTCTCTTCGTCGACGGGGGTAGGGGGTCATATACACCTGTTGTGCTTGAGATGCAAGAATGAACACATCATCACCATTATGCCTAGAAGAATGCTTTAAGTCAACGAGATCAAAGTGCCATGTTTATTAATGCCTCGCTCGGCGTCCCGCCACTCACAATTGAAAGAACTACAGAATTTCCAAGCAAGTACTCCAATTCAATAACTTCTTTCAATACGCCATAATAATCGAGATTTCCCTTGAGATTGACCCCGCTATTCCAAGTTGATTTCGTTTGGCCATATTCTTCGGTGTGGAATACGTAGCCATTGACAAAATATCCCTTATATACATTCACTCTTAAGGACGGACCGTGTGCTAATGCTTGTAATCTCGCAGCTTTTGCATCTCCAAGGTTGTTCAAAATCTAAATAAAAACACATAGATAATAAAAAACTCATACTTCAAATTCTATTAAAAACATTGAATTAATGAATTGGCATTTACATAATTATTAAACCAGGAGGGAAATTCGTTGTCCGTCCTTATTGAAATCAATTCGGGCGCAATGTCTCCGGCTGTTCTTCGAACATACTGCATTCAAGGAGAACATAAAGTTGCTTAGTTCGTCTTGAGCTTATTAGGATTAACATTACTTAGTGACAAATGAAGAATGCTTACTTCAAGTAGTCCTCGACCTCAGCACAGTTAAGGAGAATATAGAGTTTAGCCGCATCTAATTCTTTTTTGCTTAGCATGCGCGTGCACTTTCTATTGCCAAGGAATCGACCGGGAGAAGAAAAACTGAAATTTTTGCATCGGGATCGGTGACTCCCCAATCATAATTGCGTCCCACTTTATTGAACCTTGTCTCAATGTTCGGGTGAAAATATGTTGAAACAAACGACACAATTTCATCGACAATCACTGATTCGGACATAGATGCCTCAACTTTTGCTCTATTGCTCATTTTCTTTTTCAAACTCCCCAAAATCGTTCAAATGGATACATCCATCTATACCGAACAGTCCTCCACTACAGCTTCGCCCAAAATTTAGGTGAATTGGTAAATGCTCCATTGAATCAAAGAAAGATGGCGGGAATATCTTTTCAAGCTTGCATATTGTCACCACAATGCTCTCTTCGAGTCTTTTCATATCCTCAACACGAAGAGTCGGAAGTCAATGCTCAAGAATTCACTCAATTCTGTTAGGGCAACCCATATTTCATTAGGGAGAATGTCTCTAAATGCAATGGGTAGCAACCTATCCAATAATACGTGACAATCATGACTTTTCAACCCATATACCGTCCCTTCTTCCACATTCACACAGTTGCCAATATTAGATGCATACCCATCAGGAAGTTTCAAATCTTTCAACCACTGCAGAACACAATTTCTTTACCCATCCAACACTCAGATATTTTCTATTCTTACACTTTTTACAAGGACACCTAATCTTATCACCACGCATGCACTGGGGATGCGCTCTAGCAAACTCAACAAAATGTTCTAAACCTTCTAAGAATTGAGTTCTGACACCCCTTCTACCGGGATTACTACGATTATCCATCCAACTACGATCTTCTCCAGACATAATTAACTCCTGCATTTCATAATGTATTAACAGTTTAGATGTAATTAACGCATTATAATTTCCTAAATTTGGATTACAAACTTAAAAGCAACAAGACATGTTTCTTTAGGTTTAGAATTGGGGTTGGCTTCTATCGCACACCTTATTAAACATTTTTTTAATTATTAATATTTTAAATATTAATATTTAATTCTTTGTTGTAAAGTATATCATTTCCTATGATGAAAGGACAATTCATGTCCATTAGGTTTAGAATTGGGTTGGCTTCTATCCCATCCCGAAATACACGTATGAATTGCAAATATCACCTTGTCTACTTGCTTTATAATCGAAAATCAAGAAATTTCGGCAAAGATAACCCACGGTCTCCAAGTGCACGACGTAGACTAGGTCAATCAAACACTATCGATTAGAATCGACAGTGTGTAATCAACCATATATGTCTAGTATACACTCGTGAGAACAATAGGATTAATGCAACCGAAATATCTCAACTATCGACTATTCAAGCAATTTTAATAGACAATGATGATATTTACAAATCATATAATCGTGCATTTCAAGATCTGTCCCACACGGACAATTTAAGAATCGATGACTACATGTTGACCTCAACATGATAAGTTAAAGATTCTTAAACGGGTTTCTAAGCTTTTGTGTTTCAACCGTCACAACATCACGTCGTAACATTAATTTTTATTCATTACCGTAAAATGCATAATTTTACAATAATTAATTAACACACACATCTATCATATTTTTTAAATTATTAATATTGTGAATAATTTGAAATATTAATTCGTTATTGTAAAATTTGAAATTTTACAATGATGAATTAAATTAACATTTATAAACAAGATAAGAGTCGTTCTCATCCACAACTATCAAAACCCAATTCATCTTAGACCAAGAAAGATAGCAAACAAGTTCATTGCCGTTTGAGTCAAGGATTTTCTGTTTAATAAGAGTTATTTACTCTTATTAAACGAAAATCCTTGACTCAAACGGCAATGAACTTGTTTGCTCTGTATTTCTTGGTCTAAGAAGACGAATTTTGATAGTCATGGGTGAAAAAGGCTCTCATCTTATTTATATTTTAAATAGAGTTGTACCTCAATCTATTTAAAGCCTAATTAACTACCAATTAGGTATAATGAAGAGCCACTTCCAAAACCCAAATTTTTGATAAACTAGTTAGAAAATGCAAACAACCTAAATCGGAGGACCAATCAAGCATCAAACATTCAAATATTTGAAAATTCACACAAATACCAATCAATAATCATGAACATTAGAATCAAAAACAAATTAGGGTTCTTACAAATACCAATCAAAAATATCATATTCCTTAATTCCCGCGCAAACAGATTAGTGCGAATATTAGCGGGACGGAGGAGTAAATACTATCTCAAATATCAATACAATTAAGTTTTCCTTTTACTAACCACCTCAATGCACACAAGATCTGTAGGTCATTTCATATTTTCTCAAACCTTAATAGATTACTCGTGATTCACCTAATCCGAGCCACGTGGTCAATATATTAAGTTTCTCAAATAATGAACCAAGTAGAATGTTGTTAAAACCATCGTCACCAAATTTACCATTTAATTATTTTTGTATGTCGATACGTAAAATGAAATTGTTTGAAGTAACAAAATCAGCCCTCTACGTGCAAACGGATATACTACAAAGCATAAATCGAGTGAGAGAGAGAACGATTGAGAGAGAGAAAGCGAGAGAGAGAGATGACGTACCGGCGACGGCAACGGCGATGGAAAGAAACGGCGGCGACGGCGTGTTCTTCTTGGCGGCGAATTACTGAGAGAGAGAGAGAGAAAGTGAGAGAGAAAAATCGAGTGAGAGAGAGAAAGCGATTGAGAGAGAGAAGAAGACTTACCGGCGACGGCGAGGCTCCTGGGCTGGCGACGGCTGGCTGGGCGACGTTAGGGTTCGCGAACTGAGGATGGAACGGAGGATCGATCGTAATAAAAATGATACGTAATTAAAAATGGGGAAGAAACGCGTTTATATATATGGATTTGTTACCGACGGATATACCGACGGAACTTAATCAATTACCGACGGACAAAACGAAATTTTAAAAATTTTAAATCCCGGTAAATTAAATTAAATTTCCGTCTGTAAATGAAAATTTTCCGTCGGTAAAAGTCCGTCGGTAATGCCCCTGTTTCTAGTAGTGATAGATGGCATTTATCCAAATTGGGCTGCATTTGTTAAATCAATTACTTCTCCTACAATTCAAAAGCACAAGTTGTTTGATCGAGCACATATGGCAAAAATTTGGTAATAATAATTAAATATGAAATTTCAATTTATGTATTTGTAATTTTATTTTTGTGATGTATTTATAAAAAGTGAATTTGAATTTCAAATGTAACTTCATTTTTATATTTTTTATATATCGTATTTTTGTATAATAATTATATAAATTTAGTAATATAAAATATTTTATAAATTTATTACAAGACAAAAAATAAGAAAAATGAGATTAATAATATATGTAATAAAAAATAAAGAATAAATGATATTTGAGTTGGGTTGGTGTGTTGGATTGGATTGTGAATAAAGTCAAAAAATGAAGAAGATTGGTTTGGATTGTAGATGATATATGTGGAAGAGAGAGAAATAATATTATATTTTGAATTGGATTGGATTGGGTTGTTGATAAAGGAGGTCATACGTGTTTTATGAATTGTCTATGAGAAGAAGTGGGTTGCTCAGATCTAATAAATTAGTACAAATACTACCTCTATCTCAAAATTAATGTCCAATTTTTTTTTAGAAAAATAAAAATTTGCTCTCAAGATCATATTTGAAATTTGAATTTTTTTTAGTTATTTATTTTGGAACGGAATGAGTAGTTGCGTGAGAATGCAGCGAGTCAGTCAAAATTAAAACATAAATAGTTCCCAACACCCTTTCTTTCAACTTATTACAAGCATGCAGTGGCAGACAAATTAAGGAAGGGTGACCAAAATTCTTTGGAGCAAATGATTGAAGATGAGGGGTTCGGGGGCAGCACCCCCGATTTTTTTATTTTTTTTGTTATTTTTTTCACATGCAATATAACTTTAGTGCGACTAAAACAATCTAAGCAGCAAGTTAACTACATACCTTTTTTTTTTTTTACATAATGCTATAAAATTACCTCTATTACTGAATCAATCATCTGAATGAGACGATCAAACACACTAATCATTTTGGCTTCAAAAGATTTTCAATGGAGATGGCATTTATATATTGTAAATGCTGCAACCGTTCAGTCTCTACTACCGGTGGTGACATTTTCGTCGTTCGTCGTTCCGTCTTGAGTTGCAGATACAATCATTTAATTTTCTTGTTTTGCTATTCTAATTCTATTGACCGAAGGTTTTATTTATACTATGTACATATGATACGTTACAACGTCGTTAAAAAAAAAAAGTCAAGCAGAGCAAGTTGACCCTGCTTGCACCTAGGGGCGGATTTAGTGTTATAGGTGTGGGTGCACGTGCACCTGGTCAAATCCAATTTCTTGTTAAAAAAATAAAATTACTGTGTGATTATATATTATTTGTGCGTCCGTTAGACTCATTTATGACAGCAGCTTGGTTGGTTTTAGTATTAAAACTCACCTTAAAAAACCCTTCAATTCTCGCTAGCTACAATATTTTTGAGTTTCTTTCTTTTTTTACCTTTCTCAAAATTTTTCTTGAATTCTTTTTAATTATTACCCTGAATATAAAAAAAAAATATTTAATATTTAAATTATATTTTTTTTTTGCCTCTATTATGATATACACTTTTTTTTTTAAAATCTTATACTTAAATTCCTTTGACCATCGCTTTAATCAACATAACTAATTTTTATTTATTCATTATTTATTTTCATTTAATGTTTGAAATTATGTAGTATAAATCGTGCACCCACTGCTTAAAGGTTCAAGATCCGCGACCGCTTGCACCTACACAGGTCCGCCCATGCAAGCATGTCTCATATTAATTAGATTTTTAAAGTTTGGTTAAAGTTCATCATTCTAGTAGACAAAAAAATAAAAATCCATTTTGAAAGAAGTGAGTAATAAATATCATTAACTTATAAACTTATAAGCTTGTGACAAATGTTTCTAATTAGTTCATTGCATTTTTTTTAATTTTTTTTTGCTGAAAACAAGTTTTAGATTTATTTAGTAAAAATGTTCCTCTGTATAGTCAATTGTTTTAGTTTCTTTATTTGTTCGATACAATTTTATTAATATTTAAGCCATCAATGGTGAAGTTAACGTTGGTTATTCTCATTTAAAGTGTGAATCCATGAATTATACTCCCTCCGTCTCAGGTGAGTGTGGACCAAAATTTTTGGTACACAAATTAAGAAAAAGTAAGAGAGATAAATAGAAGAAGGAAGTGTTTGTGAGTATGAAAAATTAAATAAGAGAGAGAATGAGTGGGATGAATAGTAAGTTGATTGGTGTTGTGAGTGTAAAAATAAAGTAGGAGAGAGAATGAGTAGGTGAAATAGTAAAAAATATTTGCCATTTTTGACAGTTCACACTCACGTGGGACGAATCAAAAGGAAAATTAATTCACACTCACCTCCTGAGACTCACCTGGGACGGAGGGAGTATATGGATATTTTATGATGAAAACTAAATAGATAACTTCATTTATAGCAGCAAAAAAAGGTTATCGATTAAGCAATAATTATGATAGGTTAGGGGCATGGTTGGAAATTTAATACTCCCTCCGTCCCAGACCAAGGCCACGTAATTTTTTTTTTAATTTTTTTTTTTAATTTAATAAAAATAAAAATTTTAAGGACAAAATGGAAAAGGGACAAAATAGTGAGGGCAAAATGGTAATTTCGACGAGTGAAACTATTCATTCCACTGTTCACAATACCTCCCTCATTTATATTATAGATTTATACTATAGATACTACATCAAATTATGTCATATTAAACAAATAAACACTGGATTAAGCTGAGAGGGGATTAAAGTTTTTTTATCCTGCTCATAGCAAGCACAAAATTAGCGTTAAACAGAGCATTATTAGAATCAGGGATTAATAGTGAGAAAATTATTAATGAAGGGATTAATAATACTGCTAATATTTATACTAATATTTATACGGCTCTCAAACGAGCTCTAAAAAGTTATCTCTGGCCAAATTTAAACTCTAGACATAATAACTCACTGATGATAAAGATGAATATATGAATAGTTTGAGTTAAATTTAAATTATTATGTCAAAATTTTACAAAAAATCATTTTTTTTTATAAGTCAAAAAAAAAAAAACATGTTTTATGCCGCATGTACGTGACAATACAAAATTGACGAATTCCTATTCTTAAGACAATTGGGGCGATTGATCGGAAGCTTCTTCAATTAGTCTTCGTTCATAACGAGGGACATATTTTGTGAATTCAAGCTTTCATTAGTCACCAGCAACTTGACACTTAAGGGAAAACATGTTAGATATTAGATCAAGATTAGGAAGATTTGATAATATTCTGTAAATATATGTAATTATCGTTTCCATGTAAAGTTGTTATTCAGTTACCTAGTTTATAGGATTGATTAGCTAGAATTATGTGAGTCTTGTACTCTATATAAGAGAGTTGTAAATATTGGATTCATCAATGAAAATATTTATCTTTTATTTTATGGTATCAGAGCTCGTTTTATTCCGCACCGGCTCCCTCTGTGATATTCCGTTCAAGATTTCTTTTTTTTTTTTTCCTTTTCCTTCTTCTTTCTTATCTCAGTTCTTTCTTGGGAATTTGCCCCATAAATTTCTTTTGGAACAAATCACTTCCTACTAAGTTTCTCATTGTATTAAAATGCCCCATAAGTTCTCATGTTGTATTATGTATAATACAACATTTAGTTATGCAGTAGTTTAAAATCATAATACTGCATTCGCACCACCGCCTCCGCCACAGCCTGCCTCCGCCGCCAGTCTGCATCGCCGCATGCCGGATTCCTGGTCAATTTCGCCACGGAATCCGGTCAATTTTCATCTAATCCGCAATTTTGGCCTGGATTCACGAATCCGATCACGAAGGTCGAACTGGGTCGCCGGTCCACGCTTTGACTCGAACACCTCGGCGGCCGCCTGGGACATTATGGCCTTAATTGATGTTGTATTTTCGAAACATAATACAACATCATAATACAACATGGGGAAGAAACTTATCGGACATTATGAAACTTTTTTAGAACTTATCGGGCATAGTCCCTTCTTTCTTATTTCAGTTCTATGGCATCTTCTTCTTCCAGATTCTCTTATCACCTGGCGTTGGCAGTATCGAACATTAAGAACAACATTGCCATCACCCTAGATTTGGAAAACGTGCAATATGGCACTTGGGCCGCTTTATTTAAGGTACACGCCCGTTCAACATGGGTGTTGCACCATATTATTCCGTCCAAGAAAGTTGCGGCACCAACTACAGAGGATGCACAAGACTTGTGGAATACTTTGGATGTCCAAGTTTTGGGGTGGATCTATTCCACCACACGGATCTCCTTAACACAATTTCGGAGCCCAATTGTACGGATCAACAGGCGTGGGATCGTCTCCGGGACATCTTCAAAGACAATAAGAATTCCCGAGCAGTCGCTCTTGAGCAGGAATTCTCTCATACAATCATGGCCGACTTCACCTCCGCCTCCAACTATTGTCAACGGTTGAAGCAATTGGCCGATCCACTCAAGAATGTCGGGGAACTGGTGTCGAATGATAGATTTGTGTTACAGATGGTAGCAGGCCTCACAAAAGCTTACAATGGGGTGGCGACCTTATTCCGACAGAGTGATCCTATTCCTCAGTTCCATCAAGCTCGGTTTATGGTTACGTTGGAGGAGGCCGGTTTAGCAAAGAAAGCCTCACTTGGGGCGGCTATGATGGCTCGTGCGGCTACTGTTCCAGTGGTACCAGTTTCTAGGACGTCGTTGCCGACTATAGTTGTTGGTGGACAGAAAAAGAATGGTGGAAAAGGTAGGAACAAGAAGGGTGGCAATGGATTTGGTGGACAAACTGTCGGGGGTGGTCGGCCTGTTACTGCGCCAGGTTTCTTCACTAGACAACCCTTACCACATGGGGCCGCTGGAGGTCAACAACAATGGGGTAGAGGTTGGTCCTGGCCGTGGGCAACTCCTCCATGTCCTTATTCTACATCTGGGCCTGCTTCACCTTGGTACATGCCAAATTCCTCTCAGGCCAGATCTTCATCAGGCCTCCTTGGACCTTATCCACCCCAGGCGTATACAACCCAGTTGCATGGTTCTGCCACGAATATTGACTTGGCTATGCATACCTTGGGTATGACACCTCCGTACTCGAATTGGTACATGGTCACTAGGGCTACAAATCACATGACATCCTCGTCAGGTAATCTCATGCCCTATTTCAATTTGAGTAACAAACATAATATTATTGTTGGTAATGGTCATTTTATTCCAATTAATGGCTACGTACATAGGACATTAGATTCTCCTCACCCTCCTTTTATTCTTAAAAACACTCTTCATGTTCCAAAAATTGTTTAAAATTTAATTTCCGTTCGAAAATTTGTTACTGATAATTCCGTTACAATTGAGTTTGACTCTTGTGGAATTTCTGTGAAGGATTTTCGGATGGGGAAGCGCCTCATGAGATGTGAAAGTAAAGGATATCTCTACCCCATCACCAACATCATCACCAAGTCATCCGTTCCGTCTGCTTTTACTATTTACAGTTCGGCCCTTTGGCATGATCGTTTAGGTCACCCGGGCATTTCCATTATTGATTCTCTTAGAAAAAATATGGCTATTACATGTAGTAGTTCTAAATTATCTCATGTATGCCATGCTTGTGCGTTAGGCAAACATGTTAAATCGCCATTTATTACTTCAAACTCTAATACTGTTGTTCCTTTCGACATTATTCACAGTGATTTATGGACTTCTCCTGTTTTGAGTACGTCTGGCCATCGATATTATGTGTTGATTTTGGATAAATTTTCGAATTTTTTGTTGACTTTTCCTTTATCAAAAAAATCGGATGTGTTCTCTATCTTTCTTAATTTCAAAGCTTATATTCATACTCAGCTTGAAAGGAATATCAAAACTTTTCAATGTGATAATGGAAAAGAATTTGACAACTCTCAATTTTGGGAATTTTGTAAAATGGATGGGATGTCGTTTCGTCTCTCTTGTCCGTTAATCTCCTCAATATTTTACCACACAAAAATATTGATCATAAAACTCCTCTTAATGTGTTATATCAAAAAGTCCCGTCCTATACTCATCTACGCGTTTTTGGTTGTCTTTGTTATCCTCTTTTTCCTTCTACAAAAATTGACAAACTTCAAGCGTGTTCTACTCCATGTGTCTTCTTGGGTTATCCGACAAATCACCATGGCTATAAGTGTTATGATTTATCCTCACGAAAGATCATTATCAATCGTAATGTAATATTGATGAAAATACTTTTCCCTTTTCCAAATATCATAAGTCTTCCCTGAAGTCTTATACCTTTTTGGATGATGGTCCTCACCCATACACAATTTTTCAATGGGCGTGTCATATATCTGCTCCCCCCCCCCAATTCGGTGGACTATCATCCCACCTCTCCTGTGCAACTACCATCTGGGCCTGGGCTGCCCTCTCCTTTGAATGGACCAACTTCTTCTTCTGCTACCACTAGTCAAGTTCCTGAGACTGGTGGGGGGCTGCTACTGGATCAGTTGTTGGGCCTCAGCCTTCTGGGCCATCCGCCCAATCTACTGCCACCATCCGTCAGGACTCTTCTCCTCCGTCCCATTTCATTCCCGTTCTATCAAAAGGGTCGATCACACGAAGTCAACATGGTATTTTTAAACCTAAATCTCAGTTTAATTTAAATAATACTATTTCTAAATCTCCTCTTCCTCGTGACCCTATATCCGCCCTTAATGACATTAATTGGAAATTGGCTATGATCGATATGTTTGATGCTCTTATTGCTAATAAAACGTGATATCTTGTACCCCGTCCCCGTGATACTAATGTCATTCACTCTATATGGATATTTTTCTCATAAGCACATGTCGGATGGTTCATTTGAGCGACACAAAGCTCGGTTGGTTGGGGATGGTAAAAATCAACATGGGAATAGATTCTGGTGAAACATTCAATTCAGTTTTACCATTGGCCACCATTAGAACGATACTCAGCTTGTCCATTTCTAAAAATTGGCCCATACATCAACTGGATGTTAAAGATGTGTTCCTTGTTGGTGAGACGGTATACATACATCAACCCATGAGGTTTAGATACAGAGAGTTTTCGGACCACGTATGCTTATTATGGAAGTCATTATATGGTCTTAAACAAGCCCCTCGAGCATGGTACAGGCGGTTCGCTGATTACGTTTCATCCATTGGATATGTTCATAGTTAATCTGATCATTCTTTATTTATTTTGAAGAACAACACGGATATGGCCTACTTGTTACTCTATGTTGATGACATCATCTTAACCACCTCATCTGAAGCTCTCTGTTGCTTGATTATGTCAAAACTTGGGTCAGAATTTGCCATGAAGGACTTCGGTCCGCTTAGCTATTTCTTGGGTATTGCTGTCAAGCGACAAGCGGGATCTTTGTTTCTGTTTCAACATTCTTATGCTTCGGACATAGTGGCTCGGGCTGGTATGACCTCATGTAAGCCACCACTCACTCCAGTT
The DNA here is from genome assembly GCA_022495995.1 of Adenophora triphylla var. japonica. Taxonomy (NCBI): domain Eukaryota; kingdom Viridiplantae; phylum Streptophyta; class Magnoliopsida; order Asterales; family Campanulaceae; genus Adenophora; species Adenophora triphylla. Next base: position 110,804 of record JAFEMH010000937.1, read on the forward strand.
GACACTAAGCAGAAAGTTGGTGGAAGTTCTAGTCCCTCTTTTGCCGATCCATTTCTCTACCGGAGTCTCGCTGGGGCTCTCCAATACTTGACATTTACACGTCCGGATATCACATATGCAGTACAATAGGTCTGTCTATATATGCATGATCCTCGGGACATTCATATGAATGCATTAAAACGCATTATTCACTATGTAAGTGGTACGCTTGATTATGGACTCTCTCTATATCCTTCATCCACTACTTCCCTAACATCCTACATAGATGAGAACTGGGTAGGTTGTCCGGACACACGGCGATCCACTTTGGGATATTGTGTTTTCTTGGGGGGAAATCTGGTTTCATGGGCGGCAAAACGACAACCAACTATTTCTCGATCCAGTGCCGAAGTTGAGAATTGTGGTGTCGCTAATGTTGTCTCCGAGTCATGTTGGTTGCGGAATCTTCTTCTTGAGTTACATTGTCCTATTCACAAACTCATCGGATTTCCAAGTCTTTCGAGACGCTCAATGTAACCCTTCATCTTAAGGACATGAGCACCAACCGACTTCTCCTCTTGCATCTTGCATGCATTTAGGGCCTTTACCATATCATACCTCTCTTGTCTAGCTTGCACTTGGAACATTTCCTTTAAGCGCTCGGCTAGATCGAAAGCAGCTTCCATGTGTTCAAGGTCATTCTGAAGACCCTTACACATGGTGGCAAGCATAAGGCATGTCACATCATTAGAATCATCATTATGTTTCTTGTGAGCATCCTTATCTGTCCTTGAAGCATTGGCAGCAGGTGGAGGTGGAATGGGTTCATCAAGAACGTACATTTTCTTCTCTTGCCTTAGAACAATTTTTAGGCTTCTGATCAGATCAGAATAGTTTGTACCGTTCTCTTCGAGCTTGTCCTTCTCAAGGACGGATCGCAGTGACAGGGGCTGATTATTGTGAGTTTCCATTACTACAATAAAATACGCATACAATACATATATAAGTATCAACGCATTTATCATCTAAGAGCAAATAATGTATTTCATAAATACTCCCACTAAATTATACACCTTCAAATATAAGCATGTATCATATAATCATAGTAGGCTAAGATTCATATTTCACTTGATTTTGGTTTAACTGAGTTAATGCCCGAAATTAAGCTATTTAGGTAGATAACATCAATCATATCATATATGACTCTTAGATCTTTTATGAGATTTCTTAGACATCATATGTCAAAAACATGTTTTAATCTCATCTATGTCTTGGGTCAAATCTCATTTGAAAGCACCAATTAAGTCAAAACCTTTTTCAAATGTATGAAACATGAAACGATGCACTTAACTGAGTCAAAACTACATCAACCATTATCTCATCTTGATCACAAATTAAGATATAATGAAGCACCCAACTGAGTCGAAACTACATCAAAATACCCTAAAATATCACAAGTGTTCTAATCAAGGGGTGGCATAAAACTTAAACATTTAGAAGGTTTTACGCATAACAACAAACATCGCATGATTGTAACATGAATTTTATGTGTACATAATCATGAACATAGGGCTTCACAAAATATCAAACAAACACTTTGATTCAATTTTGAGAAATTACCATTCTAATTTAAGCATATTAAACAAATTAATAACCTATGTAAAAGATTAATCACATTAACTAATTATTAATCACAATCATGGCATATCATATATACTTGTTTTCTCAAAACAATGCACAAAAATCATGGATCTATTTCATATAGCATGAAAAGCATTTAATCAAATTAAATCTAGCATGCCAATTTCAATCTTAATCATGATAAGACGCGACTCTGATACCACTGTTGAGTTTTGGGGTTACAAACGCAGCGGAAGAACTTTATAAATTATCAAAACCCTAACCTTGAACCCGTCTAGCATGAAGAGATTAGAAACATATGAAATAGATTTACATACCTTAATGCGATTAATGTTGCTCAAAACGAATCTTAAAGATTGAATCTTTAAACTGTTGATGAAACATGAATCTTCTTCTTCCTTGTTCTACCTTGGTGATGAATCAACAATGGTGATCTTCAAGCTTTAGGAGATAAAGTAATCGCCCTCTAATGGTGATCCACACGCGAACGAACCAAGAACACTTCTTGTAGGATTGCTAGATGATCCCCGATTGTTGAATTAATATTCAACAATCAATGACTGTTGGTAGAATGAATCTATGGAGTTTGATCTTTGATTCGTAAACAAAATCAATCAATTAGTGTTTTCAAAACTCTAATTTTCGTCACTTTTTGCTCGAACAAAAGGGTTCTATTTATACGTGATATAAATCCCTAACACTTAGGGAAAAGAGTTTTTTTTTCAAGCAAAAACGGATTTCCAGCGCCGCCAGGACGAGTCGTCCCCCAGGGCACGAGTCGTCCCTTTATTCCAGCAACCTGATTCATCCGTCCCTACCTTGGGGAATAGTTGGGCCAAAACAGGGGAACGAGTTGTCCCCTAGGGCACGAGTCGTCCCCTGACCTCAGAATTCCACAATTTAGTCATTTTCAATCCGTTCTTTTGTGTATGACCCTTTAGAAATTATATTTTGTGTTGGTAGTGAGTTGAAACATCAACCTCACAAGACATAAGTGACTTCTAGCAAGTCATTATGTCCACCCATTTAAATATAACATCAAAGCTTGATTCCTTGATAGATCAATGTCACAATCCCTTTGTCCACGATGTCCAATTGAACATGAGTCATGGTCCAAGTCAACTCATATTGTTCAATGTTTTCTCGATTTCGAATATGTTGATAATCCAAGTGCATTTGATCTCTATCAAATCTCTTGAGTGTGGCCACACATTTCATCAACACTATTCATCGAGGAGCCCAAGCAAACATCTCTCTCAATGAGAGGGACAAATCCCATCTTGACTTACCATTCTTCCCTACAAGAATTCAATCGTGTCAACATAGCCCTTATTGATATCCTATTAAAGATATTATTGGACTAAATCAAACACGATGTTCATCATATGGAAAACGATGATAATCTCAGGTACGAAGGATTCAATAACACGACTATCATGAGATTTAATCATGACACATATGACTATAAACCATGTCATAAATCTCATCGGTAGGTCATGTCCAGTACTTGTTCTCTAGCAAGTACCCATAAGTGTAATGTGCATCACATGCATATAATCATCTCCATGATTAACCATTACCAACTCATACTAGTTATTCACAATAACTAGGGATGCATGTTATTATAATAAACATGCAAACATATAATAAGTCAAATAAACTTTCTCTGTAATAAATGATAAAGACGATTACTTAGCTATTTAAGTTATAAGTCAAACATAACTAAACGCCTAGGGCATTACACCAACATGAAGAGCACCATAAAATAAGCATGGATCCTGCAGGTAGTCTGATTATATAACTCGGAGATTTTTTAGTGTAATAAAGCGAGCACATAGCCCGTGGATGAATAATCCAATAATAAGAAAAAATGAGCCTCCGAGCTAGTGTTGAACTCCAAATATATATAAGCCTCTAGATTAAGAGGCTACCAGTGGGCTAGACTTTGAACAAAGCTTGCGACAGACATAAAAGGTCAGGCCGAACTGCTATAAGAAATAAGGAGTCCCCGAGCCGCAGGAACTATAAGATAAATAAACATGCAGGTAGTTTCAAATGTATTTGTCCGAATGCTTATAGGCGTATAAATATTTATTAGCCCGTCGGCTTTATAGAGTTTTCTTTGCCCGTAGGCTTGTTTGTATTTGGCCCGTAGGCTTGTTGAATTTTAACTCGTCGGCTTATTGTTGTTAGCCCGTAAGCTTATTGGATTTTTGACCGTAGGTTGTTGGATCTTGTAATTCCTTGTGAAAACCCTTGAATTTTGTATGGGAATTAGCCTTTTACACTATGATCACAATTAATTGTAGCCTCTTAGACTTTGAGGTTTTACCTCGATCTGTCTTGTGGGCTCCAACTGCACATTACTCTCGTTCATTCACCTTAATGATTTACGCGGTCTGAACTCTTGAGTCTGGGGCGTATTCCGAAAGAGGCAAGGCAAGCTGCACTGCACGACTGACGGAGATATGCTGAAAATCTGTTAAAAACTTGAGTAAAAAAATATAACAAAGACGTTAAGTGACAAGCTTGTAATTGAAGCTGAACATGGAAGATATTTCTTCCTTAGGTGTGGGCTACGTGGCCATTTGCAGCCACTTCAAATTGTGTGGCCTAATTTTCCTTAGACTTTTTCTCTGGTGAAAAAATCAAAAAAAAAAAAATTTAAATATTTATTTATCAAAATAACACCCAAAAAAACTTATTTACCAAAATAGCACTTTTTTTAAATCTGGAATTTCAATTTTCGGTTTTAAGCTAACTCCGGCACTCCATTTTCCGGATTTAATTTTAGCTAAATTCGGAGGTCCATTTTCCGGTTTTAAAAATTATTATTATTATTATTATTATTTTTTTGTAAATCCGGCATTGCAAATTCCGGTTTTAAAATTAATTTTATTTTATTTTTTGTAAATCCGGCATTGTAAATTCCGGTTTTAATTTATTTTTTTATTTTTTTTGTCAAATCTCAGAAGAGGAATAAGAAATAAGAAAAATTGAATTAACTAATAATGGAACATACTAAAAATATGGAGCATACTAAAATGACTTTTTATAACGTGTGATACACGTGATTTTCGGCTAACTTTCAGCTATTAAAATAATATATTTTTCTTAATTAGATATCTAAATAAATGATTTCTAAATATGATTAACTAATTATGGAACATACTAAAAAATGGAGTTATAATATTGTAATTATATCGAAGGATTGGTAATATATTACATTTAAAATGAATTTTTTTTTCAAAATAACTATTGATTTTATTTTTCTTTGTAATATTATACAATGATGCTTGCGTGTAGTGGATAAAATATGAATTACAATGCAAAATGTATCAAATATCAAAATAAAAATAAAAATTTTGTGACTAAAATCATGTTACACTTAAAATAAATTTGTTTATAAAGTAACTTTTGATTTTATTTTTATTTGTAATATTGTTCTTATTATCATTCCTATTATGTTCAATAATGCTTAATAAAATAAATTATATCATGCAGGAAGTCAGAAAATAAAAAATAAATATTGAAAGACCTATATATTTTATTTGTTTATAAAGTAACTTTTGATTTTATTTTTATTTGTAACTAGTGAGTAACCCGTCGAGATTCGACGGGCATATTAAGGCTTATTATTACTTATTGTTATAATCTGTAATTTCATTTAAATAAACGAAAACAATATGTTAGGTTCATATCCAACAATAAAAAAGTGAGACGATCATTTTGGGACAGAGGGAGTATCCTGTACACACAGAAAATTACATTACTACATTCAGACTAACTCCATTTAGCATACTCCCTCCTCCCGCTAATATCCGCACACTTTCCTTTTTGGGCGTCCCGCTAATATCAGCACACTCTCAAAAAGGAAACTTTATATTAATAAAATATTCACCCTACCCCACTCATTCTCTCTCCTACATTATTTTAATACTCACAACACCATTATAATTTATTATTCCCTCCACTCATTCTTTTACACTCATAACATTTTATTAAAATATCATATTTCTTAATTCCCGCGCAAACAGTGTTAGTGCAGATATTAGCGGGACGGAGGGAGTATATGTGTTGGGATGTCCAAACATATTTTGGTCACAGAAATCTATTTTTATTGTAAAAATAAAAATGTGTGTACAATTGATCACCAATTTTTTAAGAGATGGAGAAGATATAATTTACACAAACTTGCGTAATGATTTGAGCTTATAAAATTTACACAAACTTGCTCACAAAATTATCTTTGACAAATAGTAGTTTGGTAGGCTATTTTGTCTGTCAATTATATAGTCATTAATTAAATGAATCAAATATTAATCAATTTACAGTAGGATAACAATTCAATTATCAAACTATTCTTAGTCAAGAGCATATTTGAAATGAATATCCAAAAAGTTTTGAAATTTGCTCTTGATCAAGAGCAAATTTGAAATCTTTTTGGACATCCATTATGGGACGGAGGAAGTATTTTTCATTATTGTATGCATAAACTTTATTTTTCAGGAGAGCGTAACATTGTTTAGCAAATCAAGTACACATTCAAATGCATAAACATAATGTATAATGAGTTCTCAAGTTATAGTTTAACAATGAGAAGCTCCATCTATTCTTCGGTAAAACAATTTTGAGATCAAATTTTGTGATTTCATAAATCCACTAAAAAATAAAAATGTTAAATAGGATCATGAATTTAGTTGTCCATGCTGATCCTGATGACCTTAGAAAGGGTGCGTTTCATCTTCTTCATGATAAAATCAATTTCATTTTCGTCTACTTTGATTCAAATTCAATTGTTGTTTTGGGAGCATTTTCGCTAATTAGTAATGATAGTTTCAGTTAGCCGATCAACAGATTCGAAAGCAATCACATAAATTTTCTTTTTGCAACCGAATGAGTATTTCAGAATATGCTTTCCTTATTTTGTCCAATAGTACTTAAGTTTCTTAATAATATTCACTTCTTCTTCAGGAGATCATGAAATCAACAAAAGCACCGGATATGCTGGTGGAAGGATTGCCTGCGGTGCGGTAGGCCATAACATTCCCTTTATTTACTCCGAAACTTCTAGTGCTTGAATAACACAAAAGCCTAATGATGTTTATAGCTAAAATAGCTTACATCATGGTAAAAAAACTGTCTAAATAGGATTTAAATCCCAATAAATTATCAGAGAAGAAGGTACATAGATCTCTTGAAGCATTATGAGTTTGATGAAGTATATGTAAAAATAGCTATAAAGAAATAAGTAATACTCCCTCCATCTCAAAATGAATGTTAAAAAGAATACTAACTTTTGTCAAAAAACAAAAGCCTAATGTTGTATATAGCTAAAATAGCTTACACAAAAGCCTAATATTGTATATAGTTAAAAGGAAACAAATCTCAATATAATTCATTTATTATCAAATGAAAAAAAATGATATATGAGGCATAGTTCTCCCCCACTAGCACTATGAACTCTTCATTTAAACACCCAATTGATTGAAAAGGTGTGAACATGAAATTATTTTCTGAAATTTGGGCAGACGTATCGGCATCTTCTACCTTAGTCCTCAAACTCATAGATAGTTTTCATTTGTGATTAATTTTTGCCTGTTGAGTTGATTGAATATTTTCTTCAACCCCAAATTTTTCGATATTTAGAATTTTCCCAATTTCAAACGTAATCTTCAAATTAGATGGCAAGTTGTTCGGGATGGTAGCCTGAATTTTAGAACCCTAAACAAAACAAAAAATAGTATTAAAGATTCAATATGAAGATAAAATTAAATAAATTGAAGCCTGGATAAAAATTATGCAAGATAAGAAAGTAAATTAATAAAAATTATTACCTGATCATCAACTAATATCATCTCATCTGACGTTTTTCCGTACCGGTTTGTCTGCTCCCATTTACGTAAAATGCGATCGTTAATGTTACAAAACCTAGCGTTCTTATCAATTGATTTAATACCAATCAATCGACTTGTCGACATAATCTGTGATTTCATTTAAATAAACGAAAACAATATGTTAGGTAAATATCCAAAAAACGAAATGAATGCGCTTTTGTAGCTCAAACTGCACTTACATAAGTTTCGCCTTTGCCATTTTTTATTGTCCAGAAAAGATCGTCCCATTTCCAAAATAGTTGGGTTAAAATAATTAAACTTCCAAAATTTCCAATCAAAGAATGAGGGAGGAAGGAGAGAATGAGAGCCAAACAATAATATCTCAAGGTATCAATGTCATGCTATATGATCCCAAACATAGATTAACTAAAGAGAAGGTTCAGAAATCTCTTGAAAGTAACAATAATAAGAATTGTTTTCTTATAAGAACGAAAAATAAAGCTAGGGTTCACACTATAAGAAGTTTTTAATTTGAAGGACAAACAATTTTTGAGGATTTTTAGGATTAGAAAGATTTGTAATTGTAGTTGATAAGTCAAAATGTCAATATGTTGGCAGTTGATAAGTCAAAATGTCAATATGTTGGCAGATATAATTTTTAAAACAACGTTTGTAAATGTGAACCCCAATATTTAGGTCGAACTTCCAACGTACTTGAATAGTTGAATTCTAAACATTTATTATTGTCGTTAATAATATGATTCTTTTTATTTCAAAAAAAAAAAAAAAATCCTACCGTTACGTTGGATATTGTGAGAAATATTGAATCGATATATTTAAATTATAAGGGTATAAATATATTCAAAACATGTCATTTATGGAAGGGACTCTTGAAGTGGGACGGACTAAAAGGGAAAATAAGACCCTTGAAGTGGTACGGAGGGAGTATCATTTATTAGTATACGAATAATAGTAATAATAAATAAATATCATATATTTACATTAATTTATCATGAACATAATTATAATATTCATTTCCAATTTAACTTATTTAATTTTGATAAGAAAAATCAAAATCTTAAAAAAACTAACATTTGTGTTAAATGAAAAAAAAAATTCCCAAACAATCCACCCCCTCGTCAAACCTAACCCACTTCTTCCTCTCCCTCTTTCAAAATATCAATTCATACTATCTTTATTTTTTAGAATATTGACATACACTTTAAAGAAGAAGATTTCTTTTTTGTGTCCAAATCGAATGAAAGTAGTCTCTATTTATGGAAGATTTTTTTTTATGATTTTTGGTGAAAAAAAATTAAAAAAAAATTATTATAAAATATTTGATTTATATTCAAAAAAGAGGATTTTTTTAAATAAATATCATATTTGTTTACATTAACTCATCATGAACAAAATTATAATATTCTTTTTCTATTTAACTTATTTAATTTTGAGAAGAAAAATAAAAATCCAAAAATAACTAACAATGTGTTAGACCATTTACAATGGGGTTGTTGAAAAAAAATTTCAACTATTGAATGGGGTGCAATGGAGTTGTTGAAAAATTTTCAACAGTTGAAGATTTTGGGTTTTGTTGAAAAAATTCAACACCTGTTGAAAAAAAAAAGGGCCCCATTTTGACACGTGGCACATTTTTATTGGTCCAAAAAAGGTGTGTGCAACACACCTCCTTCCTAGGCGCGTGAGGCTGCATATTCCCCTTTTTTTTTCTTTTTTCCGGAAGTTGCCACTTGGCGCTTTATGATTGGTCCCTTTTTTTTTCAAATTTCATCCACAATTTTCGAAAGCAATTATCTTATATAAAAAATTAAAAAAGAAAATTTTTTTTTACACCAAAATTCATAATTTTTTTTCTCTATAAATAGAGTCTAATTTCATTTAATTTGGACACATAAAAAAAACACTTTTTTTTCAATATAAATTTCTAAATTATATTGAAAAATAAAGAATAAAAAATAAAATAAATTAAAAAATATAAAATAAAATAAAAGTGATGAATATAGGATGATGAGTTGGAAGGGTGTTGAAAAAATATGAGTGTTGAAACTATTGTAGGGGTTAAAAGTTGAATGGGGTGTTGAATAATTAGTTGGAGGAGAGAGAAGCTGATGTGTCGAATTTTAAAGGGTGTTGAAAAAATGAGGATGTTGAAACTACTGTAGATGGTCTTAAATGATTTTTTTCCCAAACACTACACTCCCTCATCAAACCCAACCCACTTCTTCCTCTCCCTCTTTCAAACTACCTATTTATACTACATTTATTTTTTAGAATATTGAAATGCACTTTAAAGAAGATGATTTTTTTTTTTTTGTCCGAATCAAATGAAAGTAATATCTATTTTTGGAGGATTTTTTTTAAATGATTTTAGGTGGAAAAAAAATTTAAAAAAATAATTTATTATAAAATATTTGATTTATATTGAAGAAAGAGGATTTTTTCTGTGTCCGAATCAAATGAAATTAGTCTCTATTTGTAGAGAATTTTTTTTTATGAATTTTGGTGTAAACAAAAAAAAAAACTTAATTAATTTATTATAAAATAATTGAGGTTAAAGAATTTGGAGGGGAAAAAATTCGTAAATTAAGGCATCCAATCAAAAGCACTTGATGTTGATTTCATTGTATAATATTTACATTTATACCATGAACATAAATGACTAAAATACCCTTGATAGATTTCCAAATTTAACCACTTGATTTATATAGGAATAATTGATCAATGGGAAAATCACATAATGTCATGTCATAATAGTGACATGGCTTAATGTGAGGACATAAAATGTTTCTCTTTTTATATACGTAAAATCTAGGGAGAAACGCGTTTCTCCATAAGTTATGGAGAAACGGGTTACGGGTATCCAGAAGCTATTGAAAGGATATCCAGAAACTTTTTGTATTGGCCGTGGCCTTTGTCCACGGTTCTTACGGATATCGATCTCGAAGGTTACGGATATCCGTAACCCTTTGAAAGCGATATCCAGGAAGGCTTATGAAAGTGATATCCAGAAACCTTCAATGATATCCAGAAACTTTCAAAATGTTTCTGGATATTCATTTGATGGTTTCTGGATATACATTTGAAGGTTTCTGGATATCCAGAAACCTTTAATAAGCATTTTCTGGTCTTGGCCTTGGATTTGACTTCAAATATGTTTCTGGATATTCATTTGATGGTTTCTGGATATACATTTGAAGGTTTCTGGATATCCAGAAACCTTCAATAAGCAATTTGTGGTTTTGGCCTTGGATTTGGCTTCAAATATGTTTCTGGATATCCGCCCAAAGGCTTCTGGATATCCGTTCCAAAGCTTCTGGATATCCAGAACCCTTTGAGACTGATATCCAGAAATTTTCTTCTGGTTATCAAACGTATAGTTTCTGGCTATTAAAAACGCGTTTCTCCATAGTTATGGAGAAACGCGTTTCTCAGCAGACCTACTCTTTTATATATTATATAGATATTGTTCTTAGAACTCTATATATGGTGTTTATGACTATTAGTTTCATATTTTTAGTATGTTCCATAATTAGTTAATCTTATTTAGAAACCATTTATTTAGATAACTAATTAAGAAAAATACTCCCTCCGTCCGCATAGTTGGTTCATACTTACTGTTTGCGGGGGGATTAAGGAGAGAGTATTATATTGAAAGTGTTGTGAGTGTGAAAATAAAATAGGAAAGAGAATGAGTGGAGGAAATAGTAAATTATAATGTGTTGTGAGTATTAAAATAATATAGGAGAGAGAATGAGTGGAGAGAATAGTGATTTAAGGTTTCCTTTTTAGGAAAGAAACAAAGTGTGAACCATGTAAATGAACGCCCAAAATAGAAAGTGTGAACCATGTAAGCGGACGGAGGGAGTATATTATTTTAATAGTTGAAAATTAGCCAAAAATCAGGTGTGCATATCTCACACGTTAAAAAAAAAAGTCATTTTAGTATGCTCCATATTTTTAGTATGTTCCATAATTAGTTAATCCAATTTTTTTTTTCTTATTTCTTATTCCTCTTCTGAGATTCGACAAAAAAAAAATTAAAATCGGAATTTACAATGCCGGATTTACAAAAAAAAAATAAAAAAAAATTTAAAACCAGAATTTGCAATGCCGGATTTACAAAAAAAAAAATAATAATAATTTTTAAAACCGGAAAATGGACCTCCGGATTTAACTAAAATTAAATCCGGAAAATGGAGTGTCGGATTTAGTTTAAAATCGGAAATTGGAATTTCGGATTTAAAAAAAATGTTATTTTGATAAATAAGTTTTTTTTGGTGTTATTTTGATAAATAAATATATAAAAAACAGTATTTTGATTTTTTTTCATCCTTTTTCTTGCGTGGCCGCTACTTCAATTTCAATTTCAAATATGTGGTCTAAATCCTCCATTTGATGTAACATTATTTGCAAAGGACAAAAAGTAAAGTCTCATGTACCTTCTTCAACTATGCCATTTTCTCTTTTGCCAGTTGCATTCAAATTTCCATTCAATAATGCTTTTGATCTACTCCCTCCGTCCCACGTTAGTTGAGACTTCTTTCCCTTTTGGGTCGTCCCACGTTGGTTGAGACTGTCCAAAATGACAAAAATTTTAATATTTTATATTCACCCTACCCCACCCACTCATTCTCTCTCTTCATTTTTCACCATACAATTTATTCAACCAACCTACTATTAACTCCACTCATTCTCTCTCTTCATTTTCTACCACACATTTTCATTATCTTATTCATTTTCCTTAATTGGTGTGCTCAAAAAGTTAGTCTCAACTAACGTGGGACGGAGGGAGTATGTCCTAAACCTTCTAGAAGCTCAAGTCTAAATTCACCTCATGAATACTTGGATTTAATGGACCAGTTATATCTTATTTAAAAAAAAAAAAAAATTGCATTTTTACTTGGAGGATCGGTATAAAATTCATGAAGTTAGTATTTTGTTCTTTTAATTATGAATTTATGGATTGAAATCATTTCATGTTTATAAAATAAACATTCAAGAAGTTGATTATCTGCAAATGAACCTATTTATTAGCAACGGTAAATAACAAGAAGTTGATTATCTACAAACACTGAATGCTTAATCTAGATAGTTGATGTATACGCAGCGAAATAATTTAAAGAGAATCGCCTAAACGAATCTCAAACAAGACTTCCAAAGGAAATCTCAAAACCTATAATAACTCACCACCCTTGAAATCCACCAAAAAGGATACGGAGTTGGAAGAAAGTTCGCCACTAATCGAAATCCACCGAATAGATAAGAACCATTTAAAAGACACAACCCAAAGTTAAACTTTAACTTAGATTAATAACCAAAAGGGACAATAATTGCAAAGCAATAATTTGATTATATTAAACTTGATCTATATTTTACAAATGAATGACTAGAGTATTTATAAACCTATTTACAAATGTTTTGAAGAGACACAAATATTGAACCATCACAAACATTTAAACAAACATGTCCCTTGGGTGAAACATTGAACCAGCACAAACATTCTTCAAACTTGGCCATTCACGAACCAACACAAACATTCTTCAAACTTGGCCATTCACGAACAGGTACCAGACCAACAGTCATGACCCTTCCAGGAACCCCTCGGCCGAGGCACTGATCTAACTCGACCGAGCACCTACCTTTGGCTCGTTCGAGCACCTACCTGACTCGTCCAAGCGTAACCCTTAGAAAATACAGAGCTTCTGTCTTTGTCCTCCTCGGTCGAGGCACTGAACTTGCTCGGCCGAGCACGTTTGCTGGAGCCTTGTGTTCCTGTTTAAACTTCAGATTCGCCAAGTGCCGAGCCATCTTGGGCCGCCTCGACACGCCCTACGTCAATAGTGGAGCTTATAAACATAAAAAAAAGTCTTAAAAATATAATCGGCCAAAGCATTTACTCGATAATCAACTTAACGTACCAAGAATTATAAACACGAAACACATCTCGATATATTTGAAGGAAGCAACATGATTCGGTTAAACATCTCTCTTTACGAGGGACAAATCCCATCTTAATTTATCATTCTTTCCTACAAGAATCCGGTCATGCCAACATTGTAGGGGCCGCGATCATCTTCACCACTCCACATTAGTATGATATTGTCCGCTTTGGGCTCAGCCCGCACGGATTTGCTCTTGAAAACTTCCCAAAAGGCCTCATACTAATAAAGTGGGTGTGTGCTCTTATAAACCTGACAATACTTTGTTCAATTGTCGATGTGGGATTGGATTTGCACCCCAAGAATCCTCCCCTCAAACCAAGACCATCCGCAAAGTCACACAAGAGGGAATCCCACCACCACTATAATCGCACACACACGGTCCACCCAGGCCGGAACATCTGAATCATGGCTCTGATACCAGTTGTTGTGAATATAGCCCTCCACAGCCCAAGAAAACCTACAAGAATAATAATCGCACACAAACCAAGTACAAGAAATCAAAGAAATAGAAAAGAACACAAGAAATTGTTAACCCAGTTCACCAATTTGATTGGCTACGTCTGGGGGCACTACCAAGCCAGGATCTTGCACTATGTATGTAGAATTTGTGTTACAAAAAGTTTTGGGGCGAAACTTTACTTATATATGTCCTATGGAACAAACCAAACCCTAAACAAACAAGGATTCTGGACTGCTGAAATCGGGCCCAGCGCGGCCGCTCTGGAGCCTAGCGCGGTCGCGCTACTGTCCAGTAAGTCCAACGCCTTTGACAAAACCTCCAGCGCGGTCGCCCTCCCCCCGCCGCGGTCGCCGCCAAGAAAATCCCCCGAGCCATATGTTTCTGTCCAAGAGCGCGGTCGCGCATATAGCCAGCGCGGCCGCTCTTGACCCCAGAAACCTCTGACGAAATTCTTCCCCCTTGCTTCGATGTCTAAACCGGTTGGTCCTCTATCCCAACAATAGAATCATGGGTGCTGTTCAGTGCTATCATTGTAAGGAGTTGGGACACTTCAAGAGGGATTGTCCAAATCGTAAGGGCAATCAGGTGAATGTGGCAGTCGAAGGTGATGATGTGCGGTTACGAGTGTCGGTAGTACACTAGAATCATGGGTCTTTGGATTCGGGGCATCATTCCACTCTTGCGGGCACAAGGAAGAGATGAAAAACTACACTTCGGTGATTTCGGGAAGGTCTATCTCGCAGATGGCGAGCCTTTGGAAATCGGGGAAGGGGATGTCGAGAATAGGAGCATCAGATGGGAAGGTCTTACATCTGAACGGGGTCAGACACATTCCGGGTTTGAAAAAGAACCTACTATCAGTTGGGCAGTTGGACGAAGAAGGTTACAAGGTGACATTCGGCTGCAGAAACTGGGTTATTACCAAGGAGGATTGTGAGATCGCTCGGGGAAATAAGGAGGGGAATTTGTATTTGACGAATAACACCAAGGACAGTATCGCGGTGGCAGTAGCCAAGGGTGATACGGATTTGTGGCACTGTCGATTGGGTCACATGAGTGAGACGGGGATGAAGGTGCTTTGTTCAAAAGGTCTACTACCGGGTTTGAAGATAGTCAACGTGGGGATCTGCGAAGATTGTATGTTTGGCAAACAGGGGAGAAATAATTTCTCAAGGACAGGTAGGGGTTTGAGGGAAGCAAAGTTGGAATTGGTTCACACGGATTTGTGGGGGCCATCTCGGTTACATCTTCAGGTGGTGCGTCATATTACATGACTTTCATTGATGATTCTACAAGGAAGGTTTGGGTCTATTTCTTGAAGGGGAAAGATGAGGCTTTCGAGGTGTTCAAGTGGAGGGCCTTGGTGGAGAATCGGACGGGACTTAAGCTTAAGTGCTTAAGATCGAGACAATGGTGGGGAGTATGAGCTTGGTGAGTTTAGGGAATATTGTGCCGCGAATGGGATTCGTATGGAGAAGACTCCAAAGCGGACACCACAACTCAACGGGGTAGCGAAAGGATGAACGAGAACATTGAATGAGCGGGCTAGAAGTATGAGATTGAAGTGTGGACTTCCGAAGACGTTCGGGCATATGCAGCTGACACGGCAGCTTTCTTGATCAATCGGGGACCATCGGTACCATTGGGAATGGAATTCCGTGAGGAAGCGTGGAGTGGCAAGCGAGTAAATTTGTCCTTTCTTCGCATATTTGGCTGCGTATCTTATGTTCATATTGATTCTATGAGAGAACTAAATTAGATGCTAAATACGGTAAGTGTACATTTATTGGGTATGGCGGGGATGACTTCGGGTACAAGTTTTGGGATGACCAAAATCATAGAGTTATTCGTAGTCGAGATGTGGTATTCAATGAACGGGTTTTGTACAAGGACGGAAAGGAGGCATCCGATGACACTAGTTCGGAACCGTAAATTGTAGAGGTGGATATTCCTAACTCGGGTGGGAGCAGAACGGTTCATGATGACCATGGTCGGGAGGTCACCGAAGATGAACCACGTACTCGGAACCGGATATTTCGCTGCGTAGATCCAGCGGTGCGTGGATCGCCCAGCAGTATACTCCATCCAATTATTATTTCTTTGTTGACGAGATAATGGGAACCGAATGTTATGCGGAGAGCATTCGTAGTGCACTTTGTAACAAGTGGAAAGCTGCGATGGATGATGAGATTGACTCATTGAAGGCCAACAAAACTTGGGAGTTGGTGAACTACCTAAGGGAAGAAGGCACTACATAACAAGTGGGTTTACGGGATCAAGGAGGAAGCGGACGGTAGCAAGCGTTACAAGGCAAGACCCGGTTGTAAAAGGGTTTCGAAGTACGGTATTGACTACACCGAGGTATTCACTCCGGTTGTGAAGATGACCACTATCGAATGGTTACGGGGATAGTAGTGGCGGACAACTTGTTGCTTGAACAGATGGATGTGAAGACATCCTTTCTTCATGGGGACTTTGAGGAAGAGATTTACATGGTACAGCCAGAGGGTTACATGTCTAAGGGTAGCGGGGAGCTAGTTTGCAGATTGACTAAGAGCTTGTATGGCCTTAAACAAGCTCCTAGGCGATGGTACAGAAATTTGATGGATTCATGCATGACATTGATTTTATCGAGATGTGAGGCGAATCATTGTTGCTACTTCAAGAACACGGACAATGGGTATATTATCTTCTTTGTTATATGTGGACGACATGCTAATAGCGGGCTCTAGCGGTAGAGAGGTAAACAGATTGAAGACTCAGTTGTCAGAACGGTTCGAGATGAAGGATTTGGGAGAGGCCAGAAAAATCTTGGGTATGCGGATTGACCGGGATAGGGAGTCGGGCAAGTTGGTTCTTTCACAAGCAGAATACGTTGAGAAGATCATAGCAAGGTTTTGTATGGAAGAGGCGAAGCCAACAGGGACGCCATTGGGTTTGCATTTCAAGCTATCCGAGAAGGACTCACCTAGGGGCAAGGAGGAGCATGACAAGATGGAGAGAACTCCATATGCTTCAGCAGTGGGGAGTCTCATGTATGCAATGGTGTGTACAAGGCCAAACATTGCACATGCGGTGGGAGTAGTCAGCCGGTTTATGGGCAATTCAGAAAAGCAACATTGGGAAGCGGTTAAGTGGATCCTACGTTATTTGAAGGGTACTGCTGATAAGGCTCTGTGTTTCTCGAGCAAGGAAGTGGTGTTAGCGGGTTATGTTGATGCGGACTTGGCATCAAGTGATCTTGATAAGAGGAGAAGTACTATGGGTTATGTATTTACATTGGGTGGTACGGCAATCTCCTGGGCTTCTAAACTGCAGAAGATCGTGGCGCGATCGGCTACGAAGCGAGAATATGTAGCGGATGACAGAGGCGAGTAAAGAGATGGTATGGGCTGCGAGAACTTCTTGGGTGAACTTGGGAAAACGCGAAGTGGTAACGTTCTCTACAGTGACAGTCAGAGTGCAATACATTTGGCAAGAAATCCGGCGTTTCATTCGAGGACGAAGCACATTGAACTGAGGTTTCACTACATCAGACATCTCTTGGAGGAGAAGATCTTGGGGCTAAAGAAGATATTGGGATCAGAAAATCCGGCTGACATGTTGACAAAGGTTGTGAATTTTGATAAGTTGAAGCTGTGCAAAGCTTCAATTGGGCTCGGAGAATAGAAGAGGAGGATGGCACTACCATGATCGAGGTGAGCACTAGGAGGACACCAAGGATGAGTTGAAGACGGATACGGGGCTTATATGTGTGGTTGATCTCTAGGTGGGAGATTGTTGGGATAGAGGACCAACCCGGGTTAGACATCGAAGCAAGGGGGAAGAATTTCGTCGAGAGGTTTTCGGTCAAGAGCGGCCGCGCTATATGCGCGCGACCGCGCTCTTGGGAGAAACATATGGCTCTGGGGATTTTCTTCAAGGGCGACCGCGCCGAAGGGGAGGCGACCGCGCCGGAGGTTTTGTCAAAGGCGTTGGACTTACCGGACGAGCGCGATCGTGCTAGCTCCGTAGCGGCCGCGCCGGGCCCGATTTCGCCCGATCCGAGAATCCTTGTTTGTTTAGGGTTTGATTTGTTCCATAGGACATATATAAGTAAAGTTCCGCCCCAAAACTTATTGTAACACAAATTCTACATACATAGTGCAAGATCCTGGCTTGGTAGTGCCCCCAGACGTAGCCAATCAAATTGGTGAACTGGGTTAACAATTTCTTGTGTTCTTTTCTGTTTCTTTGATTTCTTGTGCTTGGTTTGTGTGCGATTATTATTCTTGTAGGTTTGCTTGGGCTGTGGAGGGCTATATTCACAACAAACATAGCCCTTATTGCTATCATATTAAAGATAGTGTTAGACTACATTAAAAATAGCGTTCATCATGTGGAAGATGATGATAATCTCAGGTACTAAGGATTCTAATGACACGACTACTGTGAGATTTAATTATGATATATATGATCATAGACCATGACATAATCTCATAGGTGGGTCAGTCCAGTATCTTGTTCTCTAACAAGTACCCACAAGCGTAATGTGCATTCCCATACATATAATCATCTCTATGATTATCCATTACCAACTTATACTAGTTATTCACAATAACTAGGGACACAAATTATTATAATAAACATATAATAATCAAAATAAACATTCTCTATTATAAATGGTAAAGATGATTACATAAACGGTATTAACTATGAGTCAAAATAGATATAAGCCTAGGGCATAACACCAATACTATAAGATTCATAAACCTGCAGGTAGTTTCAAATGTATTTGCCTGAAGGCTTATAAGCGAATAAATATTTATTAGTCTGTCGGCTTTATAGAGTTTTCTTTGCCCGTAGGCTTGTTTGTATTTGGCCCATATGCTCAATTTTGTTAGTCCGTAGGCTTATTGAATATTTGCCCGTAGGCTTATTTGATCTTTACTAGTAGGCTTGTTGGATTTTAGCCTGTCGGCTTATTGTTGTTAGCCCGTAGGCTTATTGGATCTTTGCCCGTATGCTTATTGGATCTTTGGACTTGTTGGATCTTGTTATTTCTTGTGAAAACCCTTGAATTTTGTATGGAATTAGCCTTTTCTGCTATGATCACAATTAATTGTGGCCTCTTAGACTATGAGGTTTTACCTCGGTCTGTATTGTGGGCTCCAACTGCACATCACTATCGTCCATTTACCTTAGTGATTATACGCGGTCAGTACTGTTGGGATTGGAGTCCTAAACTACAAGGAAAAAGGGGCCTAAGTCGGAGGAGTTGCTGAATCAAGGAGGAAATTCGGGGATAACTTTCTGCCGTGGTGGGCGACCGCCCATGAGTACAGAAGTTTATGGTTCGTGGGATTTTTGGCTTGGGCGGCCGCCCATAGTGCCTTGGGCGACCGCCCACGTGTCGGGTGAAAATTCTGCAGCTTGATTTTATTTCCTATTTTGATTAGAACTCTTCTTAAATTAGATTTAGGGTTCCTTGTATTACTATATAAACATAGATCTGGCCTAGAACTCATTGTAGCAACATATTAGAAGGTGTCTAATAACATATTGGTTTGGCAATTGCCCCCGGACGTAGTTCACGAGTTGGTGAATGAACCGGGTAAACAACTCTTGTGTTCTTGTGTGTGATTGTTTCTTTCTTGTACGTGTGGGTGTGTTGGTTTCTTTGTTTTGATTGCAACGGGGGAGCACCAATTTCACAACAACTGGTATCAGAGCTTTGGTTCGGTGGATTCAAAATTCTTTCATTAGTTGATCAATTTTGAATCGCGTTCTTGGGGATTTTGGTGAAGCAGTCAAGATGAAGAACTTCAATCGAGAAATTGACGGTGTGAATTTCACGTTTTGGAAGACAAGGATTCAAGACTACCTTTATTGTAAGGATCTTCATGGACCCTTGAAGGCGAAGCCCGAAGACATGTCACAAGGGATTGGGAGACGTTGGATCGGAAGGCGTTAGGAGCGGTAAGGAGTGCCACTAACCGACGACGTTGCACGGAAACGCTATGGAGGCCAAGACAACGGTGGAGTTGCTACAAACGCCTTTGTCGGACATGTATGAGAAGCCGTCGAATATCAATAAGGTGCATTTGATAAAGAGGTTTGCGAATGCGAATATGTCGAAGAGGGCGACGGCGGCAAGTCATATCGGCAATTTCAAAGGTATGGTGGACCAATTGAAAAGTGTTGATATTACTTTCTCCGATGAAGTGCTAGCTTGTTTTCTTCTAAAATCATCGCTCCTGATAGTCGTGAGGTTACCGTCACAACGACAAGTACGTCGAAAAACAAAGATTGCGTATACGGAGGTTAGAGATCTCATCCTTCAAGAGGAGTTGCGAAGGAAAGAGAAAAGGGGAGAATCGTCCGTAGATGGGGCCGCACTTAGGGTGGAGAGAAATAGGGAAAAGGAAGACCTGGGGAAAAAGGTCAAGTGCTACAATTGTGGTGAATTGAGGCACATCGGTTATATTTGTCAGGGAAAAGGTGGTGGTGCTAACGTGGTGGATGATGGTGGTGATGTATTAATCTAGGGGAGGAAGCGATCGGGTGAAGATTGGGTGTTGGATTACGGAGCTTCTTGTCATGCTTTAGTGGGGATGCGAGAATCAATGAGGCGTTACAAAACCGAGATTTTGGGGTTCTCTATCTTGGTGATGGTCAACCATTGAAGATCAAAGGTAAAGGGGATGTAATGATGAAGACACCTAACGGGGCATTTTACAACTACACGACGTGATGCATGTTCGGATTTGAGGAGAAGGGTGATTTACGTGGGACAACTTGACAATGAAGGATACGGTGTTTCGTTCATTGGTGGGTCTTGGGAAGTCACAAAAGGGGCTAAGGTGTTGGCTCGTAGGGTTAAGGGGAAGATGTTGTACTCTACCTACAAAGTCGATATTCGTTCGGTGGGAGCAAGAGGCTTAAGAACCCGCTGTTGGTGTAAAAAGGGGAGACATCAAGAAACGGTATGTTGGGGAGGACTCAAAGTTGATCAACGTGGTGTGGAAGTCCCAGGGGCCCTAACAGAGCGGATTCGGACCAAGCGGTCGATGAAAGAAACAAGGTGTGTCCAAGTTTCAAGGGGAGGCATTGCGAGGAAGGTGGATCTGGAGGGAGAAGGCGAAGTTAGACTTGCGGGGAGAAATCAAGGTAGAAGGCGATTTGGGGAGGCAAGAACGATCTAACACGGAGTGGTTGAAACGTCGCTTGGTTTCAACTCGCCTTAGTACTTGAGGAGAGGAGAGGTAGTGTCAAGCCAATATGGATGAGGGGAAATGTGTTCAAAGGTCTTTACTCCGTGGTGGGAGTTAATGGGTGATTCTATGTTTGTTAGTTTAGTCTCCGGTGGGAGATTGTTGGGATTGGAGTCCTAAACTACAAGGAAAAAGGGGCCTAAGTCGGAGGAGTTCTTGAATCAAGGAGGAAATTCGGGATAACTTTCTGCCGTGGTGGGCGACCGCCCATAGGGGTGGGCGACCGCTCATAGTACGTAAGTTTATGGTTCGTGGGATTTTTGGCTTGGGCGGCCGCCCATAGTGCCTTGGGCGACCGCCCACGTGTCGGGTGAAAATTCTGCAGCTTGATTTTGTTTCCTATTTGATTAGAACTCTTCTTAAATTAGATTTAGGGTTCCTTGTATTACTATATAAACATAGATCCGGCCTAGAACTCATTGTAGCAACATATTAGAAGGTGTCTAATAACATATTGGCTTGGCAATTGCCCCCGGACGTAGTTCACGAGTTGGTGAATGAACCGGGTAAACAACTCTTGTGTTCTTGTGTGTGATTGTTTCTTTCTTGTACGTGTGGGTGTGTTGGTTTCTTTGTTTTGATTGCAACGGGGGAGCACCAATTTCACAACAAGTACTCTTTAGTCTGTGGCGTATTCCGAAAGAGCAAAGGCAAGCTGCTTTCATATGGGCATGCAGAATGTGGCGTGAGGCTAGTCCGCACATCAGCAGGTGTGACCGGTGCTGACTTCCGTATCTACGTTTCGGCGGTTGCACGTTTTGGACTCTCTCGAGTCTCATGGCACTTGTAAGGGCTCAATTTTGGCCTTTTTACATACGGGCATGCGGTTAGCGGCCAATAAGACCACCGCGCATCAGCAGGTTTTAGGCCGTGCTGCTTCCATGCGGGCATGCGGTTTGCGGTTACGAAGACCACCGCGCATCAGCAGGTTGTGACCATGCTGACATCCGTTTCCATGTGGATGGATTTTTGGGCATGGCCCAACAGGCATTCACTTTGTTAATTCAGTAGTGAGTAAAATTATGAATTGACACAATTTGAGTTTTAGCTCTCTCCAATCCATGAGTTTTGCTTAGGCAGCGGGTTGCATGAACTGAGGTGAAAATTCTTTTCATCCTTCTGTTTGATCACGAGCATGCATCTTTATTTTGCACGACTGACGGAGATATGCTGAAAATCTGTTAAAAACTTGACAAAGTTTTTAACAGCCATCACAAATTTAACGGAGACGTTAAGTAACAAGCTTGTAATGGAAGCTGAACAAGGAAGATAGATATTTCTTCCTTATGTGGCTACGTGGCCATTTGCAGCCACTTCAAATTGCGTGGCCTAATTTTCCTTGGACAACTTTTTCTCATGTGGTCCATTTGCAGCCACTTCAACTATGTGGTCTAAATCCTCCATTTGATATTTGATGTAACACTAGCTATTTGCAAAGGACGAAAAGTAAAATCTCATGTACCTTCCTCAGCCATTTTCTCTTTGTCAGTTGCATTCCAATTTCCATTCAATAATGCTTTTGATCTATGTCCTAAACCTTCTAGAAGCTCAAGTCTAAATTCACCTCATGAATACTTGGATTTAATGGACCAGTTATATCTTATTTAAAAAAAAAAATTGCAGTTTTACTTGGAGGATCGGTATAAAATTCATGAAGTTAGTATTTTCTTCTTTTAATTATGAATTTATGGATTGAAATCATTTCATGTCTATAAAATAAACATTCAATTAATGATAACCAACTTGTATTTTGCGAACACAAATTTATAAGTGATTGTATCTCTATGCTAGTCATTTTATTTTTTTACAAACAAACCTATTTATTAGCAACGGTAAATAAGAACCTATTTATTAGCAACGATAAATAACAAGAAGTTAATTATCTACTAATACCAATGCTCAATTTAGAGAGTGGAGCTTATAAACGTAACTAAAAAGTCCAATAATACAATCGGCCAAAGCATTTACTCGATAATCAACTTACATACCGAGAATTATAAACATGAAACACATCTTGATATATTTGAAGGAGGCAACATGATTCAGTTAAACACTCTTTAGAAATCACGACGTCTTCATAAACACACTTTTACAAGTCTGCCAAATGAAGTACATATGGTTCTGTATAAGCCCGTAATTAATTTAAAAATCAGTTCAATACATTACAAACATAAATTTGATGCGTTGTTGTTTAGAGAATAAATAACCAAATCAACAACCAATTTATCATCCTCATTATATGATAAATTGAGATTAACCAACATACACAATGCTAATTTAAGCTCGTTTGATCAACAACGAATTCATCATCCTCAAAATTACAAACAATTGAAGTCCCATACCAGCACATAAATTAATGCCACCAATAAATTTGTCACAATTAGATAGCGCTTAAGTTCTTGTCCATCAACCACACCATAAATGCGAACTGGAAAGTAAACATAGTAATCAATATCGTATTTATGTTACGGCACCTGCATGACCACAATTCCGAAAAAGGATAGTGTTATTGCTATTGTCATAAAAGTAATTACTCAAATTATTATAATCATAATAATTCTTTTTTAATATATATAAATAACAATGAATTAATTGTACTCCTCATAGTCCCATTTTTTAATATTAAAATTAATTGAACTTTGATCTGTAATGTAAAATTTGAGTATTTTAATACAAGTTTAAAAATATAATTATTTAACTATTCTAATAAAGAATTTAAAATATAGTTATTTATATTTTTAAACTCTGGAGTTTGGTATTAAAAAATACACATTCACGTGTTTGAAATTAAAATGATTTTTCATGCAAAAAGGTTCAATTTCTAAAATGGGGCCTAGGGCGTAGAAATTCAACAAAGTGTCCAATAATTCCCTTGGTCGGTCGTTAACGGAATTGGCACTCAATCTTAGTCGTATAAGTTAACTATTATGAATTTTACATGTCACATTCCATGTGGAAATTATGACCTACAATAATTTTACATGTCATATTCCATGTGGAAATTATGACCTACAACATTATTTCTTTTATATGCACTAAATTTCGTGCAACAAGCACTTGTTATTTTTTGCCATCATTTGTGAACTTGAAATTTATTTGTCTGAATTAATTTGTTTGATAGTTATTTATCAAAGACATGCCATTAGAGAATGGGGATTGGAGAAGGAGAACGAATTATCTGATTAGTTGATTGCGGGAGCAGCAACGTTAAGTGTTGGACTTAACGTAGTTAGCGTAACTAGCCAAGAGCGTCGTTCTTTTTTTTTTTTTCCCTTGAATCTTTATTTTCGGTTTTTTTTTTTAATTAATGCCCGATCAAAAAGAATTTAGGGGAAATTTAAATTTGAACTTTTTAAATGTGGGATGTTGTTGATTTTGTGTGGGCCAAATATTGACTTGTGTATAGTTTTTGAGTTAAAATTGTGCCTACCTAATACATATACACAACAAATTTTGACGCCCCTAAATTAGCCTATTTTTTGTGGCCCTAGGCCATGGCCTCATTTATCTTGAGCAATGTCCGGCCCTGCGTGCCTAGAGTTAGTAGTTAGAAGATTGTGGTTTTTTTAATTTTTAATTACTATCTTACCTTAATTTAAGCAATATAATTTAGATATCTTTAATTATTCTTGTTGGAGTATTAAAAAAATAATTAGGGTTAGCTATATTTGTGTATAAATGGAGTGGTTCTAGAGTTGTTTTACAGTACAATATTTATGGTTTTGTCAAAGTTCCATTTTCTTGTCATTATCAAGTTTGGCTCATAGCAATTTTTTCTCACAACATACCAACTGGCATAAATGGCATAAAGACAGAACATCATATTCCCAGTAAATCGTTAGATTTTCAATAGTAATACAAGGTGTAATAATATACTAATTGCTGAAGTGTTCGAATGGTCGATTGAGTTAAGTTTGACTTAAACATTAATGCAAATCTAATCATCCTATTAAAATTTTAAAAATTGTTACTGATAAATTATTTAATTATTTATCAATAACAATTTTTAAAATTTCAATAAGATGATTAGATTTGCATTAATATTTTAAGTCAAACTTAACTTGAATTGACCATTTGAGACACTTCGAGCGGGACGGAGGGAGTATCACAAAACAGTATAGAAAATTTGAATTCATTATATTTCTGAAATAACTAGGATATCACTATGCATAATTTTATTTTATTTTGACGATGTCCCAACATCACTATACATATTACGTATAATATGATTAATCCATGAAGCCTTGTTGGCTTGAAACCCTAATGTCATTATTGATTTAGATCGATAATATCTTCGATATGTTATTGTTATCCGAGTATTTACATCGATGTTATATACAACGATAAACGAATTCAAGATTATATATATTAAAATGGGTGTTAAAGGGATTATGACTTATGAGATAGAAAGTTAATTTGTAGTAATATTTAATTTAATTTTAAAAAATGGGATGAAAATTATTAAATATATATGGTAAAGATTTTTTTAATAAAACGGGTTAAAATGTATAAAATTGAAAATTTTAAACCACCCCCCCCCCCAAAAAAAAAATTATTTTAAACCTATAGGTACCAAATTGTCAATATTGTAAAGTAAATGGGGAGCTCGTGGGTGGCTTGCAATTGTTGGCGAAACTAGCTAGAAACTAGAACCCCTGAAATTTCCTTTTCAGACGGTGAATATGTTAAATTTAAAAATTGCAAAGAGTTAATTTGTAAAAAAAAAACGACTTCTCTTCGGGGAGGTATCGTGTTCGAGCCCTGGCAGAATGCAACTATGTATTAAATTTAATCAGAAAATTTTGGGGGAAACTAGTTTCCCCAAATATTATAAAAAGTCTTGTTTTTTATTTTTAAAAAAAATTGTACGTGCCTTTGTTTCGATTTTTAAAACAAGACTTTTTATAATGTTAGGAAGAAACTAGTTTCCTCCAAAACCTACTCAAATTTAATAGTGAGCAAAAAAACTCCTCCCCTTTATTGGGAGTTAAATTTTCCTTCTCAAAACAGCTTAGTTTCGCCCCTGGTTCCCTTCTCAAAACAGCTTAGTTACCAAGGGGCATCAGTTCAGTTGGTAAGAGTGTGTGGCTTCCTCCAGGAGGTCCAGAGTTCGAATCCTGACAGAATGCAACTAGGTAATAAAATTTAATAGTTGGCAAAAAAATCCTCCCCTTTGTTGGGAGTTAAATTTTTTAGACTTAAAATAACTTATTTCGAGTCACCAATGAGGGAATATGGGAACATATGTTGATCCTCTTAAAAAAAAAAAAAAAAAAAAAAAAAAAACAGAATGAACCCTTCTCAAAACAACTTAGTTTCGCTCCTGGTTCATATATTTTCTTGACTTTCATTAAAATATAAAAACAAACTTTAATCCATACGAAAATAATATGTCTAGTATGGCGCAGAAAAGGTTTTATTCAAATATGAATGCAATATTTTCAACAAAAGTATCCAATTTGTCTAGTGCAACCTCTCCCTCGTGGCCTCGTATATTCTTTTCTTTTGCCTAACTAGTTTTATTTAATTTAATAAATATTAGTAACAATTAGCCTTGCATTGCACGCATGTAATGTGTGGATTACAATGTTACATGCATCTCCTTCCATCCCTTTATAAACGTAAACATCCCTAAACATTTAACCTCTGTCATCTCTCTCTCTCTCTCTCTCTCTCTCTCTCTCTCTCTCACACACACACACACACACACAGACACACACACATACAAAAAAAAAACAGCTTCTCTTATACTCAAGCCTTTCTTTTTGTCTGTCGAGCTAAAAGAGGTATATCTATATGCCCTCCCGCTTTGATCTTGTTATTCATTTTTAATAAAATACTCTTTCGTCCGTCCATGTTCAAGATTTTTAATTATTTTTTTATTTAGTTTGTCATAGTTTAAGGTTTTTAATTATTATTTTTAACTAAAATGGACAATTATACCAACTTTTTATTTACACAACAAAAATTCTATACCCAATTTCTATCTCTCACTTTACTTTTCATATTCACAATAGTTGTTTTTTCTTAATTCACGTCTCAAATCAAAATAAAAAGATTAAATCAGGACAAAGAGAGAAGCTTTTGATCTTGTCATAATTTTTTAATAAAATACTTAAAATATAAGAAATGTTCATTTTCTTAAATATAAAATATAGTCATTAATTTTGAAATTGAGATTTTAGCTTGATATGTGAGTGCCCATTTGCGCATGATTTTTCTAATTTTCATGTTTTTTATGCAAAAAATATTACACATATAGTAGATTTTTGGGTGTCTCATTTAAATAACAAATAACAAGATACTTTTCTTGCTCGTTAGGTTATATTTATTTTAAAAAAAAATGAGGATGGATAAGACAATGAAGTTGAGAATCAAGAACTCAACAATGGTTCGTCCATCAAAGCCAACACCAAGAGAGAAGCTATGGAACTCTAACCTAGACTTGGTGGTGGGTCGGATCCACATCCTGACCGTTTATTTCTACAAACCAAACGGGTCGGACAATTTCTTCGATGCTAGGGTTTTGAAAGAGGCCTTGAGCAATGTACTTGTGTCTTTCTATCCCATGGCCGGAAGATTGGCTAAGGATGAAGAAGGTCGGCTCGAGATTGATTGTAATGAAGACGGTGTTTTGTTCGTGGAGGCGGAAACCGACTTCGCCTTAGATGATTTTGGTGACTTTACTCCGTCGGCTGAGCAACGGCGGCTGGCTCCGGTGGTTGATTACTCCGGCCACATTTCTTCATATCCACTCTTCATTGCACAGGTACGATATTCTGAACCACTGATCTGTAGACGGATTGGTTTAAATAACGGATTATAAAAATGTCAGTCTTTTAATTAAGCAGATGTCTTTTTTAACCAACAGATGTAATAATAAATCTGTTTGTAGTCCTAAATAAACATGTTCATGAAAGTTGAAGACGAAAAATCAACAAAAAGATTTTATAATAAGATTTTTAAACGCAACAAAATTATGAACACCAATATGCACTTTTGAATTTTCAAAATTAAAATTCTAAAATTATTATCTTTTTAAATATAAAATTTAAAATATCATTTTTTTTAAAATTGCATGCCGTTGTTCAAATTTTTAAACAAAAAATTTTGGGAGAAATTTCTCCATAAGTTATAAAAAATCCTGTTTTTAAATATATCGACTTGGTGTTTTAAAGCCTAAATTCACTGTTTTAAGGCCTAAACTCCCTATTTTATTTTCTAGCTTAAACTCACTGTTTTAACGCCTAAACTCACTATTTTATTTTCTAGATATTTTAAGGCCTAAACTCAATATTTTAAAGTCTAAACTCGATATTTTTAAGAATGAAAGTGAGCTTTTTATAACTTATGGAGAAACAGATTTCCCCTAAAACTTACTCATTTTTAAATACAACTCATGAATTATAAGTTAACATTTTTATAAACATAAATTCGCTAATAAAAATTTAACCACAAAAATTATAATTTAAAATTTAAATTTAACCTAAAAATAAGATGATGAAAGTATTTACGTATCAAAGAAGAGTAGTACATTAAATTCAATGATTCAAGCCGCCGGACAAAACAAAGATGAAAGGCTATTGGAATTGGAACTAAATAGTTGAATATGACCGATGGCTAGTTTGTTGTATCTTGGACTTATACTAATGTATGGCTAAGCTGAAATCGAATTGAATCACTTTCCTTATTTATAAAGATAATACTCCCTCCGTCCCTGAAAGATTATCCAATTTATCATTTTGATTTGTTTCAAAAAGTATGTTCTATTTTTAAACTTAGACATGAATGTTAGTGCAAATCTACTAAGGTACAAGAAGATGAAGCTCTTCCTTAATAATTGCAAAATGTACAACATGACAATCTTTTAGGGACGGAGGAAGAAGTATTTATTTTGTGACGAATCAAAATATAAGATATAACATAAATTTTAAAATGGAGAGAGTATTATTAATTTAACTATTTTAATATAGTATTTATAATTGTGTATCAATAATAAATTTTAAATATTCATTATGATAATTAAAATAATTAAATAATCTATAATTATTAAACAAAGTTCATTAATATTGACAATAAAAATGTTTATTTTAGATGAAAAAATTATATGTTTCTCTAATGTCTACCAATAATTAATTAAAAATGAATTTTTATGAAGCATGCAACACTTTTGGGACCAATAATTAATTAAAAATGAATTTTTATGAAGCATGCAACACTTTTGGGACCAATAATTTCTTTCCGTTTCCGTAAAATAAAAATCTTGGCATAATTTAATCCAAATGGACGGAAAAGGACATAAGAATAAAAAAGCCTGTACGGAACCATTCTACTCCTCGAACCATTACTGGCCCGTGTGGCTTATCATATGTAACCCTACATTTATAATTAGCTATTTATTTAACAATACTATTTATTTATGTATGTAATTTTAATATTTCAATTACCATCGTTACTACTAGAAAAAGAGTCGGTCTTATTAAAAACGTGTTTTACACTAAGAGATGAAAAAACAGATTTTTCGTAATTGTTATAAATTATAACTTAAAATTATAAAAATTAAAAAATATATAATTATAGTAATCATGAATTATTTTTCATATATCATCACTATCAACATTATTTTAAATTATCACTTTAATTTTTTTACAATTATATTAATAATAATAGTAGTATAATTATTTGTAAATTATTATTACAATTATTGTTAAAGATGGATAAATTTTATCTTTGTAAAACTCATTATTGAAAAGAAAATCAAGTTTTCATCATTTTAAATTCTTAAATTAATGAAATCAGTTAAATCGTTAAATTTTGAACTTTTTGATATTGAAAATTTAGTTTCAGGGCTTTTTTGGTAGAATAATTATTTGTAGGGTTATTTGGATATGAATTTTTTTTAAGGGACTTTACTGTATTTTTCCCTAATTTTTATTTAGAAAAAAGGTCAATCAAAGAATTTTCATTTCCGAATGAGGTTTTTCTTTTTCCCTTGTGTTTGGTCGTTAGCGACGCGTTAACTGGTGGAATGGCATGGTACATTTGTTTTGCAGGTAACATATTTTAAATGCGGCGGAGTTTCTATAGGCTGCGGGGTGCACCATACATTATCCGACGGTTTATCCTCCCTCCATTTCATCAACGCATGGTCCGATAGCGCCCGAGGCCTCTCCATCGCCATCCCACCATTCATTGATCGAACCCTCCTCCGTGCTAGGCACCCGCCAACCCCAGTCTTCGACCACATTGAATACCACCCACCTCCTTCAATGAAAACCCCTCATCAAATCCCAAAATTTCAATCCAGTCCCAAACTCGTTTCAACGGCCATCCTAAAACTCACCCTTGACCAACTCAATCAAATCAAAGCAAAAGCCAACACGAGAGACCATAAATATAGTAGCTATGTCACATTAGCGGCCCACTTGTGGCATTGTGCTTGCAAAGCGCGGCGCCTCTCAGATGATCAAATGACTAAATTGTACGTGGCGACAGATGGACGATGTAGATTGTCCCCAACTCTCCCACCCGGCTACTTGGGCAACGTTGTTTTCACGGCAACACCGGTAGCCGAATCGGGTGAGATAGTGTCGCAACCGTTGACTTATTCGGCTAAGAAAATTCAGAATGCGTTGACTAATATGGACAATGAGTACTTACGGTCGGCATTGGATTACTTAGAGTTGCAAACTGATCTAGAAGCACTTATTCGTGGTCCGAACTATTTTGCATGCCCAAATCTGAATATCAATAGCTGGACACGACTGCCAATCTACGATGCAGATTTCGGGTGGGGTCGACCGATTTTCATGGGACCCGCTAACATTTTATATGAAGGAACTATTTATGTGATACCTAGTCCGAGTAACGACCGTAGTGTGTCGTTAGCGGTGTGTTTGGACGCTGATCATATGTTTCTGTTTGAGAAGTATTTGTACGAGTTTTGAGAAAGTGAAGGGGGGGCAAGTGAAACTAAATGAAACTGGAGGAATTATTTGAAAGATCTTCCGGACGGAAATGACGGAGTCTATCATAGAGAAACATTTCATGGTTTGATGGTTGCAAGGTTTGTATATCACTTTGTATCATGCATATATCTACGGATAATAATCATTTTTTCGTTCCTAATAAATATTGCATTTTTTATTTTTATTTATTTATTAAAATAAATGTAATATTTCTTAATAAGAGAAGTGATTTAGTGTATATTTTTCGTTTTATAAATACTGCCTATGTTTCAAAATAAATTATCAGAGAAATTGCTCTTTATTTATAAAGAATAATTCATTTTTTTTAATCATGTTCACTGCTTTTTTTCCCTTTATGTAACTGGAGAAACTGAAATAATAGCAAGATAGTCCCTCAGTCCAACAGATGTTACTAAAATTAATCGCATAGAAATTATAAAAAAGAAAAAAAAAAAAAAAAGAAATATGAGTTATGAATATAAAAAATAAAGTAGGAGAAAGAAGTATGATAGAAAATATTAAATAAATTATTATTATGGGAGTAATAAGTGAGTCTAGTTGATATTTTTGAGTAATAAGATTTGCTATGGGATGTTTAAAGGGAAAAGAAGGGAGTACCCCCTCCGTCTCAATTAAAGTTTTTGATGCATAAAATTAAGAAAATATTACTTATATTTAAAAATAATGTGAGTGGAAAGAGGTTGTGAGTGGAATAAGTGAGTGAAATTTAAGAATGTGGGTATGACAAATGAAGTATGTATAATATAACACTAATAAACTTTTGTCATTTTAGAAAATATGTACTCCCTCCGTTCTAAAATGTTTGTCCCATTTGACTTTTTTGTTGAACTATGACCACAAATATATGACAATTTAATTATGTTCATGAAATTCTAAAAATTCATATTGATTCACCATTAATAATATTATCAACAACAACTTTTAGAATTTCATGAACATGATTAATCTCTCATAAATTTGTGGTCAAAGTTCAACAAAAAAGTCAAATGGGACAAACATTTTGGAGCGGAGAAAGTATCTCGTAATAAGACGCTCTTTTGATTAAAATGTGAAGCTTAAATTGAAACCGAGAACATGTTTATGAAAAGATTTTTACCCTTTCTGTTAAACAAAAGTTTCATAATGAATCACACACATTTTCATGTAAAGTATTTTACTTTAATTTTTACAAGTTTTCAAATGAATACCGAGTATGGTATTATTTTATTTTTATACTGATGCTGTCCAAATATAAGGAGTGGGCCTGGCCCAGGTTATTGACAAGAAAGTGGCAAAGGGGGCCCAAAATAGAGTACGACCCAAGAAGAAGAAAAGAATATAGGCGGCCCAGTAAAAGAAGGCGAGACATGAGTATCCCGCTAATATTCTCAGGAAAGGGGGAAATCAAGATGGTAAAGGGCGACATATTATAAGGAAAGCCGGCGATAAAGATTAAATGCGAGACATGATGGCAAGGCGAGACATAATGGTTAGCGACCTTATCCGGCGAGAGAGGGATTTCAGTTGATATTCACCAGAGGCGGCATATAAATATCTACCAAGTGGGACCCATTAGACGGTTATGCATTGAGATTGATGATCACGTGAATAGGGTTTACTTTATGAAAGGACCAATGATATGGCGACACGTGGCAGTAGGCATGAAATGTGAGGATGTCATGTGCAAGGCACGAGGATGAGGGTATAAATAAGATATGAAGGCTTCATTGTCAAGGTATGTCCAACTTAATACACACACAGCCACCTTCAATACTGTTTGTTTTTCCCTTTTACCAAGCCAATACTTATCCTCACGCCGGAGGGGCTAACGCCGGAGCCGCCTCCGGCTTAGTTTACGTTTGATTGTGTGCGAGGCACCCGAAGAAGAAGGAGCCGGAGTTACCAAAATCAGACTACAACGGTGGAGTTGCTGTTGAGGAAGTTCCTGGCAACATCAATTGGTTCCGTTGCCGGGACGACTTCACTTTTTCGATGGGAGTATATGTATATGGTACCTGTCATGCAAAGGAGATTTTGATGAACTATCAAAACAATGAGTGAAGAGACAAGTAAAGCATGAAAATAAAGGGGCAAGCACAAAGGCCGCGAATGTACAATGTTCAAAAGGCACGCAGGCCCCAAAAGGAAAAGAGAGTAAATTGTTTAGCCACCAAGGCAAGCTACAAAAATTGTTCAAAAAGAAAGTTAAGTATCAAAGAAAAGATAGATCAGACAGTAGGTTCAGTTGGCGGAATGGCTTGACTAGAGCTTGAAGTTGCTAAGGCGCGGGCTTTGGCATCACCTAATTGCTTGTGTTTATGCTCGAGAAGATTATCCCACAAAGCAACGGCGTTGGGAACTTGAACAGGGGAGCTTTCCACGGCGACTTACCCAATGAAGGCATCTTCATCGGCGAGATCCTTGAGCTCTTCAGAGTATAAGGAACCATGAAATGGCCGCGGCGACACACTTCGCTAAAAATTGGCTCCTGAGCCCCACAGCAAGTTTTTCCATTGTGATGGCAGAATGTCGTTGATATCACCGCCGCAGCCTCGCATAACTCAAGGGACGTTTGGTTCCCAATATCGCAATGTCGTCGCTTAGCCGAGCCACATCGCATTCAAAGCAATAATTTCGGCATTCCTCCCAGTCGGCTCCTCTTTCACGAGCAATCTCATCTTGAAAGGATCGAGTATCGGCAGCATGTTTTTCCGTCAAAGTTTCATTCTCACTCCTCGCCTTGGCGACATTCTCTTTAGCAGAGTTAAGTTCAGAGCGACGTGGCGAGATTGGAATTAGCGGCATCGAGATCCGTCGTGTCCGATCAAGCCGATCATGGAGAAGTGGTTAGATCGCCCTTCAACTTGTCTCGCTCCTTTTCCAAATTTTTGATCGAAGAATCCCGCCTCGTAAGTCTACCCTTCAAGACATCTTTGTCGCGCTTCAACCGGGCCGACTCATTTTCCAAAGCGAGTGTTTGCCTCACCGATGCCTCGTGATAGAAGATCCTAACTGGGAAAAGGTAACAATTAAAAGTTAAAAAGCAAATTTCGAGAATGAAGTTAAAGTAAGATAAGGAAGAAAAGAAAAACTAACCAATGAAAAGTAGAAACCACTGGCAAAGCGCAATGAGCGTAATCCATCCGGGCAACATTCTTAACTTGTGTTTCATCACTAGCTCTAATTAAGGCCGAGCTACCCAAAGATGTACTCTTCAAAGACTTCTAGTTTCTTCAATCAACCCCTTTATGCGGGGGACTTTAGCAATTTCTTTGCTAAGCTCATAAAGCCCAACAAAGTCAAGCGGCTTAGAGAAGTTTTCCCGTGCACCAACTTGGAGAGGGAAGAGCGGAAGAAGTGCTAGGAACAGGAGGAGTCAAGTAGAGCCGACATGATGGTTAAGTCGCAGATTTCCGTCTCGCAAGAGGGAGGGATTTCGCATTGCCGGGGCTCATTATTGGTAATTTCCAAAAAGGAGAATTAGGTGGGACAGGTCGGATACAAGAATTTCGACATTTTCAGCGGTGCGACATCGGTGGACTGAGCAACAGCTTAACGGAGCATTGTTTTCATGGTTGGCAAAATAGAGGTTGGCAAGGGAGATTAATTTCTGTGGATAAAGGATCCGAATCAATGATAGGGTTTGCCGGGATATTTACCTCGAGGAGACGGGCGACAGTTGTCATACCGAAGCGACTCTTTGTCGCTTAGCTCGTGCCGCTTGGTTTGTAGGCCCGGCTCGTTTTTAGCCGTGTTCTGGGCTCTTTCCGTGAGCAATCTCATCGATATCTTTTCCATCGCGAGAGACGGGTAAAGGAAGGTTTTCGCAAGAAGCGGCAAGTGGCAACTCCGCGAGCATTGCTCGCTTGTTTCGTCTTTTGTCCGTCTCCGTATTGGCGGCCTGACGACTGTCCATTGATTTGGCGCGATGGTCTGAAATCAAATAAAAAGAAGTTAAGAGGAAGTCAAGAGTTAAAGCAATTCAAATGTGAGTCAAAGTAAAGAAAATATAAGGTTTAAAAGGAAACATACAAAGAGCAAGATTCGTACGGCGGTGCAATGACGCGAGCCTTTGCGGGATTGGCATTCACGGGCATACTTGTTGCCCGAGTGTCGCTCCCATCCATCAAAGAAGACATGACTTATTGGCACTCGGGGTTGAACCCTAGGCAAGTTGTCAAAGAAGACCAACTTGATCTAACAATTCTCTATCCCGTAATACCTCTCCAAGAAATAAGAGGTCGGGGAGTATCTACGGCAGAGTTCTCGGGTAAAACAAGCAAAGAGCGAATGTCGTCACAAAGGGCGTAGTCGCCGATATTAGAGGCTTCCTTAGATTCAATTTGAGGATTAATAGGGTGAAGGTCACGGGATGAGACCATCCGACGCGAGAAACGACAAAAAGAGGTTCATCCATCCAATCATGAACTTTGGTAGGTAGTGGAGTAAGGATTTTGGGCCCCTATGGTATCGAGGGAAAGGCGGGTTTCTATGGTGTCGTTGGAAAGTTGGTTGGTTTGTTTGTATCCAGTGAACAAAGAAATGAGAGCCGTGATTGTGGGTTCTTTTCGCAGAGCGACAAATGGTGATGAAAGAAGTTATTATCCTTATGGCATTTGGGTGGATTTCGTTATCATGGCTTGGGCTTTGTACGACAGAATTCACAAAGAAAAGGATCAAAGGGGATCCTAAGTCCAACTTTTAGTCGAGAAGGAAAGATCACTATGCCCTCCCTCATTTCTCTTAAGTGGGCAAGGGAGAGATCTCCCTGATAGTCAGAAATGCGATATACTGAACTATAAATGTGGTAGGTTCTGTGCCAATCAGTAATAGGGTTGGGAATCATGGAGTCCGTGTCGGGTGCGTGGAAGATCCCGCCTCAAAGCATGCGCGGGATTAGTAAAGAATGTACCTTCGAAGAGCGAGATTTTGAACTCCCGGTGGGAGGAGGATTGCTGGAAGCCGCCGCGGAGGAGAAGTTGCTTGACCACCATGTCGCAGAATTCACCGGAAGAAGAAGAAGAAAGGATTGATTTATAATGTGTTCTACGTTTGGAAAAAGGATCGCCGATGCAAATGGGATTCGATGAGTCGCTCAAAGGGGGATTATATTTATCTTTGATAAATCGAACCAATTGATTGCTAGAAGGAAAAATGTGCGACATAGGGGCTGATAGAGGAAGGAAAAAATGGCCTTGGAATTCAAGGGAGTCAATCAGTGAAGGATCCACCCAATGTTCAACTAAAAACCTAACTATGTCAGCCTTGGGCAATCTCGCCCAAGTAGTTCGCAGACGTCTATAAAAGTCGCTTGAAACCTGACAGCGACCATACCTAACTACCTTGGCACAGTTCTTGTATCTCGCCATGAGGGACAACGTGGGAAAAATTATTTTTAGGGAATAAAAGGCAATGCAAAATTCAAACAGATGGGTAAAAGGGGAAAAATCAAAATGTGAAGGTTAAAGAATGCGAAGGGTTTTTGGAAAAATTACCTGATCAAAAATGTAATCTTGGTCGGAAAAGATGAAGCGTCACCGGGAAAGATGAACAGACGCCGGAGAAAATGGTCGAATCTTGGAGAGTAAGAGATAATGCACCAAATCACTTCTAAAATGGGTAAATGTGAAAGGAATAGATGCCAAGAAACAAGTTTGGGCAAGAAATCAGTGGTTGAACGATGAAAGATGAAGGGGAGCAGTCGGAAGGAAGCTTAGGTTCGCCGGAGTTTAAGAATGCTTGAGCAAGGTTGAAGAAGGTAAGAAAAAGGAATGAGGGCGGTGATTTGGGTATTTATAAGAGAGAGGGTTTTTAATGAAATGATTGATGTGACATTTGGAAAAAGAAACTTTCGAATTTTCCCTCACAATTTTGGCACGATTCCCAAATGACGGCTTGTTTAAATCTTAAGTGGACACGTGTAATGGAGAGGGATTTGCAATGGTAGCTTTTGAAGAAAGATTTATGTGTCGCTGAATAAGGGGGCAGTAGATGTAAAGTTTTTGGCGAGACCATAAATGAATCTCGCCATAAACTTAGGGGCTTCTGATGCTGTCCAAATATAAGGAGTGGCACGGCCCAAAGTTATTGACAAGAAAGTGGCAAAGGGGGCCCAAAATAGAGTACGACCCAAGAAGAAGAAAAGAATATAGGCGGCCCAAGAAAGAAGGCGAGACATGAGTATCCCGCTAATATTCTCAGGAAAGGGGGAAATCAAGATGGTAAAGGGCGACATCTTATAAGGAAAGCCGGCGATAAAGATTAAATGCGAGACATGATGGCAAGGCGAGACATAATGGTTAGCGACCTTATCCC
This sequence comes from Adenophora triphylla var. japonica, assembly GCA_022495995.1. Taxonomy (NCBI): domain Eukaryota; kingdom Viridiplantae; phylum Streptophyta; class Magnoliopsida; order Asterales; family Campanulaceae; genus Adenophora; species Adenophora triphylla. The sequence continues at coordinate 148,220 of JAFEMH010000937.1, forward strand.
ATGAGAGAGGGATTTCGCTTGATATTCACCAGAGGCGGCATATAAATATCTACCAAGTGGGACCCATTAGACGGTTATGCATTGGGATTGATGATCACGTGAATAGGGTTTACTTTATGAAAGGACCAATGATATGGCGACACGTGGTAGTAGGCATGAAATGTGAGGATGTCATGTGCAAGGCACGAGGATGAGGGTATAAATAAGATATGAAGGCTTCATTGTCAAGGTATGTCCAACTTAATACACACACAGCCACCTTCAATACTGTTTGTTTTTCCCTTTTACCAAGCCAATACTTATTCTCACGCCGGAGGGGCTAACGCCGGAGCCGCCCCCGGCTTAGTTTACGTTTGATTGTGTGCAGTCCAGTCGAAGAAGAAGGAGCCGGAGTTACCAAAATCAGACTACAACGGTGGAGTTGCTGTTGAGGAAGTTCCTGGCAACATCATATACTATTTTGTAAGGGTTCTTTATTTAAAATACCCAAAATACCGGTGAGTGAGTATTTATGATGGTGGTACCAATTATTAGGCAGTCTTATTGAAAGGGTACTGACAATTTGTTTCACGTCTTAATGGTCCTTTTCTTGTAAGGTGGAATGATAAATTAGGCCTAGGCTGGGGAACCTGGAGATAAAAAAAAAAAAAAAAAAAAAAAAAATGATAAATTAGGCCTAATAAGTTTGTGAGTAGATTCACATCGTATCAGACCTGTTTAATCAGCACCCGAAATATGTCGAAATTATAACAATAATCATTCATGAAACTATGAAAGTAAAATTAATGGATTGATCCACCAATCCTTTTATCTGACTTCTTCGACTCGTTAATCACCCGACTTGTTTAACCCGCAAGTTAAACGGATTGTAACGAGTTTTACCCGTCACAACCTTTCAATCCGTCACTGCTCGAAACATATCCGATTCGATCCACTCATTTGACAGGTGTAACATTTCATAATAATGGTAGTGCTAGCGGTTGGTTGGGTGTTGTGTTGTATGGTTGGGGCGCCTACACATTACTCAACGGTTGGTTGGGTGTTGTGTGGTTAGGGCGCTTACGCATTACTCAATAGTCAATACTTTATCATAAAATTAATTAACCTGTGAATATCATAAAGCCAAAAGATTTCTCACTAGTTATATTTTGTTACAAATTCTTTACACATTATTATTATTTTTATTTTTAAATGAATATCCAATCATATTTTTAATATAAATGAGTAATTTTACAAAATAAGTGTGATGCGGGTTTGACTTTGGGATGGTTTTGAGATTACCTCGAACAGGCTCCGTCTAACCCGAACCCGCATAATATAATTTTTTTCTTCAAAATAAACTTCAAATTATTGATTATTTATATAAATATTCCTAATTATTTTTTATGGTGTAATGTAATATACATGTTTTTTATTTTTATATGATCATATTATATACTCCCTCCGCCCCGGAACAATCTTCACACTTTCCCTTTTGGGCGTCCCAAAACTTACTTCACACATTTAAAACTTACCTAAAATGGAAAAGAATTTTTACTATTCCCTCCACTCATTCTCTCTCCTACATTATTTTAATACTCACAACACCATTATAATTTACTATTCTCTCCACTCATTCTCTCTCCTATTTTATTTTCACACTCACAACACTTTCAATATAATACTCCCTCCTTAAAATTAAAACCAGTGCAAACAGTGTTTGTGAATTATGTTCCGGGACGGAGGGAGTATGTAAGGATAAAAATAATAGCATTGTATAATGAAAATGTTCCTAATTGGGAGGGGGCGGGGACGGGTTCGGATTTGTCCTAACTGGGCCGGGCCGGAGCGGGTTTTCATGGTTTTGAGTGGGAGCGGGTTTGGGAAATGCAAAACTCATCCCAAACCCACCCGTTGCCATCCCTACCTCCAACCAACAAGGCCATAGTTAAAGATTGAGTTTGGACAGTTGGTGCAGTCTAGGGCCATAATTAAAGATTGAGTTTAGACAGTTGGTGCAGGTGCAGGTGCAGTTGCAGTTGCAGTCGACTGCACTCGCCAAAATTCCGATTGTGCAGGTATAGTTCACTGTGGGCTTGGATCCTTTGTTTATGATGTCTTTCTAGTGTTTTGCTTGGGTGAATGTTTTGATGGAGAGAAAGTGTGCCGTGTGACTGGAAGTCAGAGTTAGGTTCCAACTGAAACCGCCTCAATTTTACTTCGTAATAATCTGGTTTCTGTCTTCCCAAAGACTGAGGAGAAACCAAGTGCTCAACCACGCTAAACTTGCTTTCAACCAAAGCGCAACAATCTAATGAGGGAGAGATCACTGTTTATTTACCAGACTTTAGAGCCAATTATCCTCCAAAGAAGCGTTAATAGAAAGTATGTTCCCCATACGGGATGATAGAGGTCGAAAGTTTTTCTACAAATTTTCCATATGAACCTATCACTACTAATTCAAAACAATTGCGACAACATATTGAAGACCCTCTTTCTACAATGACCCTGCATTTCATTCAGCCTTCATGTAAACTTCGCACAACTTCAAATAACAGATACTCCGTCCCTTATCAAAAAGGGCACATGGTCGACACAAGAATCAATTGATTTATCTATAACAATTTTAATAAGTTTCACTCTGTTGCGGAAAGTTACAGCCATATCAACTAGAATCAAACTCATACTCTATGTCAGAAGAACATGATGAGAGGTAGGCTCTTATTAATCTTTTGCGAATGTGAAACCCAAAACTTAGAAATTAACTGACTGCAACGGGTAGCTTAATCTAGAGACCAGAACCAGAACTTAATCTGCAGACTGATACCAATTTCCGAGCATAATCAAATCCTAGATACTCTAATTTTTCATACAGAGAAAGGGTAAAAACTACAAATATTCGGATCTAGAAGGGTGGTAGAGGATGCAGTGGTGAGAGAGATTTGGAGTTTCATGATTTCATGCATCATGAGTTTAATACATTTGACACCATTTCATTCGGCCCGACTCCAAAGATTCGCGAGTGCTATACCTGCATACAACAAACATGGACTTCCTTGTGCCCGGTCTTAAACTATCGACCACTGCAAATTAAGTACTCCCTCCGTCCCTAAGTGAGTGTACAAATTTCATTTTCAAGTACACTCTGAAAATTTGTGCTTTTTATATATTTTAATGCCAAAGATGCATAAATATTTTTAATATCCACTTTCTAACAATTTAATTTCACAATAATAAAATGAATAGCGAAAACTATTTAGTGCAAAAGAGTTTAGAGACAGTTTTTAACAAAACAGACATTCGTTTTGGAACAAAAATTTCTTGAATTTGGACATTCATTTAGTAAAGGGAGTAGTAACTTCAGCTATTGAGATCAGAATTAATACGAACCAAAAACCTTAGAAGGAAACAGTTCAACTACTTAAGATGACAGAAAGGCAAGATGGCTACTCCTGAATAGTAGTGTGATATCCCGAAAATTTATGAGGTTTATTTTGGGATTTTTAATTTTAAAGTATAAATATTTAGTTGGGTCACTACGAAACATTATTATTGGGCTGATAAATACTAGTTAAATTTCTTGTGATCATTTGGGCCTTGCTTATTTTAGGGTAAAACTGATAAAAGGGGGTTCCATTATAAATAAGGTTATAACCCTAAACCTGGAATAGTTAAATATTAGAAGTTGGAACAGAGGGTGAGGACGGCGCTGCGGCCAGAGAGAAAGAAAGAAGTAAATGACGGTGGGCAAGGTATTTTCATATACTCCCTCCGTCCCACAATTCTAAGCACTTTTTGTGCCCGCGCGGGAATTAAGGTAAAAGGTGATAAAGGTAATGTGTTGTGAGTGTAAAAGTAAAATAGGAGAGAGAATCAGTGGAGAGAATAGTAAATTTGAAAAGTGTTGTGAGTAGAGAGAAGTGGGTCCCATTTCCATTTTGAGAAAGTGCAGATTATCGTGGGACACCCAAAAGGGGTCTTTTTACGGATTATTGTGGGACGGAGGGAGTAGGTAAGATTTTATTTCAAGCCTAATATAGATATACTGTAAATAATGATTATAATATTATATTAGGTTTTACTGTAGTTGAATTGGTATTATGGATATAAAAGAAAACAATGGGAGAAAAAGGATATGAAAAAAAGGGACGGATGGATTTTCCGGGTTGAGGTGTAGTCTCACCAATTACTTTATGGTTTGTTAATTTGAGGTAAGAGACTATGCAGTATTGATTTTGTGTCGGTTTAATCACGTGATTTTTTTTTATATCCGTCTTATTGTTGTGCTCTATTTCATTGAAACGTTATCGATTGATTGGTCAGATTTGATAATTGTTTTGCTATTGATAGTGGTCCATAAAGTATTGATTTTAGTGAAAGCATGCTATATCTATTTCCATTCTCAAAGCAATGAAATTTGTTACATGAAATAGTTTTGATGTAGCTAATTATGTGACGATCGCAGTGGACTTAGTTATTGTGCTTGTGTTGGGTCGGCTCCGAGCGTGAGTGCCAATTATTGTGTTGGGTCGGCTCCGTGGGTGGGCGCCAACAAGTTTGATCGGTTATTGATATGCCATTGTGCCTGAACATAATTAGTTAATCGGACTGTGAAGTATAATCGATCGAGATTCGATTTATGAAATGAGTCTCATTGGCATGTCTATATTTGTAAATTTATGGGCAGTGTAATTGTGATGTGTTCCTTTGACTTCTGTTGTACTGTGTATCCCCTTTCTTACTGAGCCTCCAGCTCACCCCCTCCGGTTTCAGTTTTGCAGTTGTGACCGTTGATCAAGTATCGAGAATTAAAGATTTGGTTCATAGAAGTTTTAGAGCATTTGGAGTTATTAGAAATAATTGTGCCATATTTTGAAGATTTTAAGTTGTAATATACTGTATTGATTATTTATGGAATTCGAGCTATTGAAATTTTGGTTCGTTACAAGTAGTAACCTAAAAGAGATGGGAAATATGCTCCATATTAAAGCTCCGTCAAAGTCTAGAAGTCTACACTTCCTCTAGCAGTGATAAAAAACAGCCAAGAGCACAACTTCACCACAATTTGTCATAGCAGGGCATTACGGAAATAAAAATTGTTCCGCCTACATGTAAATTTCTCAAAAACAAAAGAACCTAGAGGCTTTGCATTCTCCATTTTGATCGCACTCTAGGGACAATGATCTGGCATCCTAAGTTCCCGATAAACAGTAAATTCAAATAAATTGGGCATTCAAAAGTTTATACTAAAACTCAACCCGGAAATACACCTCAGGAAATAAGATCACTCAAAGTGAGAACCATACTACCGAGTAGTAATTACCATCGACAATGTACTCACAAGCTCTACTATCTTAGTTCAATCCGAACATCTCAACAACCAACTGGGATCTTCAGTATTCCCAACATATGGAGGTACAGAATCCATGACATATGATCAAAATTCAAGCAAAGATTAGAGGAAGATTTGAGCTAGTGAAGATATAACTCCAATACCATATTAAAACAAAATTGAGTTAGCGGAGAGCCAAAGATCTACGTCCAATTCCATCCCTAGAGTTCTACACTCCACATACAACAATCATCAGACATTCTCTACAAATTATGCTTGTCTATGTTGTCTCAGTTACTACTTAAAGAGCTTAAGATCAAAGAAAAATAAGGAAAGTTGACAAAAGAACATGAATATACAAATCTGACATCGAAACCTAATTTAATCAACTGATAAACAACAAGACAGATACAAATCCATGATTCTGATGAATTCAGAGTATTATAATGAGAGTATCATATGATAACATAATTAAAATTCAGCATCTATATTCAGAATTTGAGATCATTTAAATACCATATAGAGACAGGAGAAGAGAGGGATAGAGATCACTAGGAAAGAGTGTAATAATCGCGGTAATAATAATAGCCGTCTCGTTCAATGAAGAGGATGGCGTAGAGTGCGTAGATAATTCCAGGAAGATAGCCTAAGAAGGTCAACACCAAGCATATGAAGAACTCAACCTGCAAAACAACAGCACATTTAGATTCAGATTCAGGGGCGGAGAGCTAAGCTTTGATATAAGGGGGCAAATGCCCCCATTTACTTTTCAAAATTTACCAAATTAGTACTACTTACTCCGTCCCAAAATAAATGATCAATTTTTTTTTTCAAATTTGGTCAGTAAATTTTTTGAAAAACTTGATTTTAACCATTAAATTTACATACTACATCCTAGTGTTCTGTCAAAAACAAAAAAAAAATACATCCTAGTGTTCTAAATTAATATTACATCATTGGGTTCTAAATTAATAGTAATAATTTTGCCTTGTGTAAGAAATCTGGCTACGCAACTGATTGAGAACATGTTCAATTTCAATCACACAAAAAAATACAGAGAGAGAGAGAGAGAGAGAGAGAGAGAGCTTACAGTGCAGCAGCCATGTCTGAGGCAAACACCGAGAGGAGGGAGGAGGATCGCCAGAAGTACTTCGCACAGGATAGCACATCTCGACACCATTGGAGAAGAAGAATCGAGATTTGCCCGATTGCCTGATCTGGATATATTCTGGAATTGGGGTTGTTTGAATAAAATAAATTACTAATTTATTTTGGGGTTTTTGAGTGTGAATGACAGAATGAGGAACATGGGAGGGAGAGTCGTCGTGCTCTACTTTAATTAATTTTTTATTGCAAATAAAATGTTATTTTGACATATGCATCGGTATGGCTAATGAATGACAGAATGAGGAACAGGGTGGGGTAAGAGTGATGTAAATGCCTTTATAGAAGTGTTTTCTTGGGAACACGGAGTATAATGGGTCTTTGCTACTGGTTGCGTAGGGCACATTCCGCGATTTCTCTCTGGCAAGAATTGAGGGATCGGTGCGCAATGATGCAGGATTAGTCCCCGCAACCTAAACCTGGTATCGAAAAAAAAAAAAAAAACCGACTACCTTTTTTTTATCTTCTTCTATAAGCAAACGATGAACGGCCACCTGCCCACCCAACTTCGTTCATGGGGACAAAATAATTACAAAATTTTGAGCACAAAATTTTATACTTCTTCCTTGTAACTCGTAAAGTTAAAAAAATTTATTTTGGATGTCCCGTTTAAAAATTACACTTTCAAAATTAAAAATTTTTAAAACTTTTTTTTTTAATGGGATTCACTTGTCATAATCACAATAACTATTCACTTATTATTTCATATCATACATTCTCTCTCCTACCTCAATTTTTATACTTACAACACTTACTCCACTATATATTTTTCTTAATTTTCTTGCAATAACCATTTTTTTCTTTTTTTTTTCGAGTGAAACGAATGGGAGTATGTATTAATTTTATTGATACTTTTAATTAAATTATAATAAGTCTATTATCGATACAAGCGATAAAATATCGTTAATACATTATGTCAACAAGATTTTATAACTCTGTTTTGTACAACTAGAAATGTTCTTGCTTGTAAGTACATGTTTACTTTTAGAAGGTGAAGATGAAGGTGAAAGTGAAGTTGAAAATTACCAAATTATTTCCTTGATTTCAAAATAAATATTTTAAAAAATACTTTCAATCTTAATTAAGTAGCAATTTTTGTTTTATAATAAAATATTTGCTTTGAAACCAAGGGATAGTATTTTTATCTATCTTATAAGTTTACTAGTATATACCCATGTCCAAGGACACGTGTTTGTTTGTTTTTTTTTTTTTTAATTTAAAAAAAAATTAAGGGCAAAATGGGAAAGGGACATATATGAGGGCAAAATGGGAAATTCAGCAAATGAAACTGTTCATAGTACTGTAGATAGTGGAGGTTCCATTTATACTATAGATAATAAATTAGAAACAAACGTTTATTTTACCATACATTATTTGAAAATTTTAGTTATAAAATAAAAACCAAATACTATCGCATAGAAGCACCCGTGGCCTAATGGATAAGGCGTTTGACTTCTAATCAAGCGATTGTGGGTTCGAGTCCCACCGGGTGTGTTATTTTAATTTATTTTTCATCATTTTTCCCCTAATCTAACCACTTATATACTCCCTCCGCCCGGCCGACTTAGGATTTTTTGAAATGGCACGGGAATTAAGGAAAAGGTAAATGTTGTAATTGTAATTTAAAAATAGGAGAGAGAATGAGTGGAAGGAATAGTAAATTATAATGGTATTGTGAGTATTAAAATAATGTAGGAGAGAGAATGAGTGGAGAGAATAGTGATTTAAGGTTTCCATTTTGGGTCGTCCTAAGTCGGGTGGGACGCCCAAAATGGCAAAAAGTCCTAAGTCGGCCGGGACGGAGGGAGTATATATAATCTATATGACCATTTTAAAGACTACTCCCTCCGTTCCACCGATCTGAACTTAAGAAAAATTTCCATTTTGGGCGTCCCACTAATTTTAAGAATTTTCAAAATGGAAAGTTTATATTACTTTTATATTAAATGGGATCCACTTGTCATACTCACAACAATAATCCCATCACTATTCCCTCCACTCATTCTCTCTCCTATTTAATTTTTCACACTCACAACACTTCTTCCACTCATTCTCTCTCCTAATACTATAATAATATTCCTTAATTCCCACACCAAATAAAAAATTTCTAAGATGGCTGGGACGGAGGGAGTATAAATTTTTCCTTTTCGTACCCAAAAAAATTAAGACTATAATAATCCCACCACTTTTTTTTTTTTGGTTTTTCATATTATCAAAATATTTATTTGGATGTGCTCTTAAAATCTAACTTTTTAAAATGATTTTCAAACAACCTCTCATCATCACTGCTCTCTTTGCAATTATTCCACAAATAACGAAACTCAAAGTGTTTAGCACATACTCCCTCCGTTTCAGTTGAGTGTATATTTATTTTTTTTTGGATCCATCTTAGCTGAGTGTGAACTGTCCAAAATGAAAGAGAATCTTCACTATTTATCCCACTCATTTTCTCTCCTATTTTACTTTTACACTCACAATATTCTCTCTCCTAACTATTTCTTTCACTCATTCTCTCTCTTATTTTACTTTTACACTCACAACATTCTCTCTTCACTTTTTCTCACTCTTACTTTTCCTTAATTGATGTATCCAACATTTTTATTCACACTAGGCTGGAATGGAGGGCTGGAATGGAGGGAGTACAATTGATTTAGTTGAGTAATGATTTTGTACCTTTCTTTCATCCCAAACTAATGTTTACTCCCTCCGTCCCACTCCACTGTAAACCTATTTTTTTGACACAAAAATTAAGGAAAAGTAGGAGAGAGAAATAAGTGGAGGAGGTGTTTGTGAGTATGAAAAATTAAATAGGAGATAGAATGAGTGGGAGGAATAGTTAGGAGAGAGAATGTTGTGAGTGTAAAAGTAAAGTAGAAGAGAGAATGAGTGGATGAAATAGTAAAAATTCTTTGTCATTTTAGACAGTTCACACTGGAGTGGAACGTCCCAAAAAAAAATAAGTCCACACTAAAGTGGGAAGGAGGAAGTATTTCTTTATTTTTAAAAAATAAGGGCATTTTTAATAAGATGTTTATTTTTAGTTGAAAGGTGTCTGAATATCATTGTTATCTAATTTCAAATTATTTATTATGGAAATAAATAATAAACTATAGAAGCAATCGATTAAAAAATGAGAAAATTACCGCTATTTCCTTTATTCCAAGTCAAAATCTATCTATATAAAAGCAAGAAAGTTGTTTTTCCTCTCAAAGGTGTCAATATCAAAGAGCAAAATAGTTCACACATTATTTCATTAAGGGCAATCAAGTCTTCCAACTTTAGAATATAGTTGTAATATTCATAAAATCTTAATACTTTTACAAAAAATGTTTTTAGGTCTTTTAACAAAGATTTTATTTCAAGACTTAAAAAAAGATTTTTTTATAAATATATTTAAAAATTGACCGATAAATATTAAAAATTCATAAATTAAAAATTTATTTATTTTATCCAAAAAAATTAATTCAAATAGATGTTGTATTACTATTTCTATATTCAAGTAAAAAAAATTATAAGTTAATAATTTGTTTATTTTAAGTTTATTTTAAAAAATCATTTTGTTTTAAGTTGTTTAATTAAACCTTTTTTACAATTTTCTATACAACCCATCTAAATAATAAATTATTTTTTATTTTTTTCAAATAATAATTTTTAGTCAAATCTAAAAATTATTATTACAAAAAAAATTCAATTTAGTGTTTTTTTAATAATTATTAAGTGTAAATTATATGATATATATATATATATATATATATATATATATATATATATATATATATATATATATATATATATATATATATATATATATATATTGAGATGAGTATTGTTTCTTTTAAAAAAAAAAAAAAACAAGATGAGTATATCGCATGATTTTTTTTACTTTATCTCATGTAAGAGGCGAGGAGATGAGTATACTGTATATTGAGAAGAAGAAAGATTGACAAGCCCGATTTTATGGGTTTGACAAAATTAAATAAGGAGATAAAAATATCATGGGAATATAAAAGGTGGTTGACGGATTTCAAGGCTAGCATCTTTATGGACAATCAAATAGTTATTTCAAAAAATACAATTCAATAATTATTGGTGAATTTAATTTGTTATCTCTCTTATTTCATTTTTTTTTTGTCAGAAAGATGACTCTCTCATATTTCATAAATACTTCTAAAATTACTCAAACCTTCATTTAAATATTAATTATAGAAACTAGATAGGAAGGGGTTACGAGGAATGGACCAGTTTATTTTTGTTTTGTACTATGTTTTTTTTTTCAGTTTGATTAGTTAAAATATTTTGTTCTTAAAAAAAGTTAGAATATTTTGTTATTATATTTTTTTTGAATTTTCTTATTTTAATACAGTAGTTTTTGTTGAAGATAACTATTATTAATAATAAAAATGTAACTACTATACACAAAATATATACTCCCTCCGTCCCAATAAAAGCTTCACTAATTACCTAAAAGGGCGTCCCGTTAGAAGCTTCACCTTTCCTTTTTTGGCAAAGAATCTTCACTATTCTCTCCACTCATTCTCTCTCCTAAAACACTATTACACTCACAACACTTTTCAAATTTACTATTCCCTCCACTAATTCTCTCTCCTATTTTCAAATTACGCTCACAACATTTTTTTCCCTCCCATTACCATAATTCCCGTGCCGAAGGAAAAGGGTGAAGCAATTGGTGGGACGGAGGGAGTAATATTCTTTTTGAAAGAACTAAATATATATTTATTCACCACCTGAAAGCTAATTTCATTCAATTCAAGGGACATATTGAGATTTGATGTAATGAAGAAGCCATTTTTTTCATGGCCACTGTACATTTAACTAGAGTTAAAAGTCCAAATGGTATTAAAATATTGATATATAATGAAGAAATTTTTGACCATTTTAATGTTTGTACTAACAACGTAACGTAGTCTTCAAGAAGGTCTCCCATAATACATAAAAGCATATATGTTTCATGTTTGTTTTATTTTAATTTTTGTCTTTGTGTACGAATTTTATTTTAAAAATATGCCAAAAAATACGGCATGAAAAAAGAGGAATATAAATATTATGTATTTTTTATATAACGTGTATTATATGTATCATAGTCAAAATTACATACGTAAAAGTATAGGAAATATATAATAAATATATATAGGTAAATTCTGAATATTAATTATACATTTACCTAATATTTTAGAAGTTTAATATATTTATAAAAATATGTCTTAACTCTCACGTGAAAAGAAAGAAAGAAAAAAATCAAACGTGGATGTAAAAAAATAACACTCTTTATTGTTTTTCAAAAAAATGAAAATTAATTATATATTTTGGGACGGAGGAAATAGTACTACTATATTAATCTATATATATAAATCTTAAAATATTATATAACAATAACATTAACGAAATATGTAAAAATCAAATTTGGATGTAGAAGTTGAATATTGCTCAAGAACAAAATCACTTATCAAAAATCGAAATCGATGATACTTGAAAGTTTCATGTAATTTTTTTGTTTGGAGAATTACTAGAGTCAAGAGTTCCGAATTGCATTTGAAGAGAAAGATTGGGAGACTTAGAACTAGGATAGATAACGTTTTCCCAATTGTTCGTGAAAACTAATTGATAATGTGGACAAATTACTTCTCTTAATTACTTGTTTCTTAACTAAAATTACGCACATATCACGTTCAATACACAATAACTATGTTTTACATCAAAAATATGCGTTTAATTCCATAGAATTGAAAAACGGATGCCAAACGTGAGTATTATTGAATAGAACAGGAATTTACGTATAAAACCCGTTTTGTAAAAACTAACTATGTCTTAAATATAGATTTATTTTAGTGATCTTCAATCTGATATTTGTACTGATAATATATTTTTCAAAGATGTGTTTTACAATGTATACAAACATCTCTATTTTCTGTTGTATTTGTATGAATTTCGTCTTTTATGTGTTAGTAGTTGTCCGTGCATCGCACGGGAGTAACACTAGTATCAATTAATACAAGGATTTTGAAATTTAACCACCTAGTCTGGCAATAGAAACAAAATTCCACATATTCACTCGCTAGTTAAAAACACCCATACCCTCACACAAACACACACTCTCTCCCGTCTCCCCTCCCGTTCCTCACCATCTCCGACCACCCCTTCCCCATCTTCGGCCACCCTTCCCCTCCCCTAACCTCTGACAACCCCTAACCTCACAATTATTTAACATAGTCAACTGCTCTCCAACCTCTCTCTCTCTCTCTCTCTCTCTCTCTCTCTCTCTCTCTCTCTCTCTCTCTCTCTCTCTAAAGCACTCTTCTTCAGCTTTCTCATGCACTCTGTTTTCTCATCGTTTTTTTCCAACATCGCCGCCAACACGTCTTCCTCTGGCTCATCTCTGCCCTAACGCACTCAGATCTAATCAATTCAATAGTGCAGCAGAACCACAAATTACAACAATGGATTCCCCGGACAAGTTACAACAAACTCCATCAGAAACCGCACCAATTTTTTAGGAGAGAAAGTTTAATTGCAAACGTCAAAAAAATTGAATTGTTTTGAAAAATCAATGAATTGTTTAAAAAAAAGTGAGGAAAATTGAGAATCAAACCTTATTTATTTAGAAGATTGAAAAGAGTTTGTAATTTATGTTCCGAGGTGACCGTACGTTTTGTGGCTGTGTGTGTGTGCGTGTGAAGGTGCGTTTTGAAGATTGGAAAGAGGAATTTGTTTTTTAGAAGATTGGGAAGAGGAATTTGTTTTGAGAGTGTAAAGATAAACAATAAATATGCCAAAGGGGTATGAAAAATTATATATATATATATATATATATATATATATATATATATATATATATATATATATATATATATATATATATATATATATATATATATATATAATTTTTCAATAAGTTATAGATTTCAGAAGCTTGCCGAAAAATGAACAAGTCAGCGAAGCATTGGGAGCGCACGCTCCCAAGTTACATAAACTAAGGAAACTTCTGCCCATTGGGAGCACACATTCCCCTTTTTTGGGAGCGGACGCTCCCCCTCCGCAACAGCTTTTCTGTTTCCTCTTCAGACTTAGTTTTTGACTCTCGTTTCCTAATTTTTGACCCTCCTCTCTCACTCTATTATATAAACAACAGCTCTAACCATATTTTTGTATCTCTTCTTCTCTCTTAATATATACTCCCTCCGTCCCGCTAATATCCGCACACTTTCCTTTTTGGGCGTCCCGCTAATATCTGCACACTCCCAAAAAGGAAACTTTATATTAATAAAATATTCACCCAACCCCACTCATTCTCTCTCCTACATTATTTTAATACTCACAACACCATTATAATTTATTACACCCTCCACTCATTCTCTCTCCTACTTTACTTTTACACTCACAACATTTTATTAAAATATCATATTCCTTAATTCCCGCGCAAACAGTGTTAGTGCGGATATTAGCGGGACGAAGGGAGTATTACAATTTATATTAGGGTGTTTTTATTATATTGAAGAAAAGAATTCAAGGTTTTATTTAATAGCCTTTCAAGGCTAAATTATTTGATTCGTGGATTGAGGTAAGTAACAATTAAATCGTTATGCTATTAATTTAATTCTTCCTATCTCTTTCTCATTCTTGTTTTTCTCAACATTCTTAATTATCATTCTTAAGCTTAAATTGTATGTTAAGATACTTTTGACATTTGAATCTATTTGGGTATAAATCGTTTCACTCACATGGATGATTTATACATTGACCATAGTTGAGAAGATTAAATTTAACTGAGTACTTCACGAAAAATCAATGAATTTAGGATTTTATATTCTTGTGTTCTTAATTGAATCTCTTAAGTGTATGTATTAACTTCACGAAATGTATAAACAAGATAGAGACATTAGGGTTTTAATGTTCTTGTCGACTTCACGAAAGATATTAATATCTTAACTCTATATTTTTGTAAATGAACCCAAGAATGAGATTGAATTCTTTTTACATGATTTAAATAACATAAAATGATCATTGTTATAATCCCCAATACATGAATCATTAGCTCTCTTGATTTCTTTAATTGTTTTATTTTACTTTCTCAGGTTAATAATTCAAACCAATCAAGAACTCCTTTTTAGTTACTATTCTAAACTAATAAAATATACTTGTTTCACTTTAGTCCCTGTGAATTCGACCATTGCAAGTAAGTATATTACTACATTGATAAACTAGTGAACTTGCTAGGTAATTTTAATATGAGGGAGATTTCCTCCATCACAACCCAACTCTCTACCAACATACCGTTCATAAGATTTCTCACACCAATACCATGACAATATCGGACCCTGGCCATTTTTTTATTGGGAGCGTCCTCGTTTCCACGAGAGCAGAAAGCATATGTGGTGTCTGACACATTGCACTCTAAGCTACTAAGATAGCTATTTCTAATCCTCCATTACGACAGTCGAAGGCGAGCACCAACCTTCCTTTACATAATTGCTCACAAAATCCAAGTCTTTTATTCCTTCATTTAATGTCCTGTAAATCACCCAACTACGACACAATCTCATCCTTAACCCGACTCTCCCAAAGTAAAGTTCCATCCTCTCGCGTTATTGTACTTTGATGAAACGATGCTTCCGTGTCAAAATATCAACGAACTCGCTTGACTGATTTTCTTTCAAGATTAATGCAATATATACGTGATCTGCACATGATTTGCATACCTATGCAATCCACACCCATCAAAGTCTTAGAAACTTAAATCTTCTGTGACTTTCATAAATTCGGATCCGTTCTTAAATTTGATCTCATCAAATTTAATGTCGATCTTTCTCAACCCATCTTCATTGTTCCCATCAAATCCTTAATAATACCGGATCCACCTTGATCTCAATAGTCCTGATCCCGTTTGTATCCCTACAAGCCTGATCTTTAATCTTTGCCCTAATACTGATTGAATCTCTATAATCCTATTTTGAATCCCGACAGCCCCAAACCCATTAAAATTTATGAAACATTGATCCTATTTGGTATATGTAACATAAACTCATCTGTATTTTTGCAGTCGTCAATTCTGATCCATGTTCTTGCAGTACACATTCAATCAATTTAAAGCAGCCCTGATCTCAAACAATCAAAGCTCTGATACTAGTTGTTGGGAAATTAATGACCTACGAGCAGTATTTGTCTCATACCAAGTGTATAAGGAATAGATGAAGTGCATGCAACATCCTTATTAAAAGTAATAAAAGACAAGAATACAAGATTTGTTCACCTAATTCATTCCATAATTGGACTACATTTGGGGGCACTAATAAGCCAGAATATTCACTAATATCATAATTTATTGTGTTACAAATCTTCCTTCGAAATCATCACTTTCTCTATGTAAACACACACCACCCATATAACCCATAGACATAACTTATGCCATCCATGATATGCCCCTAAGGACACCCCACAGACCTACCAATGTCTTTGACTTTTTTTGTATATCTCACAAATTTTCTTTGACTAATTTTCTTATCACCACAATATTATAAGTTATCATTTATATTTATAGGCACCCAATCTTAAACCTAATTAATTTCAATTTCTTCTACATTAAGTAAACTGCTTTTTATCCACGAAAAAAAATTCGTTGCCAAAAGGGAACACGCCAAAATAAAAAATCAAATTCCTGCAGAATCCTGCCCAGCCGAAGCTTCCCGAGGCCATCTCCAACAGCCTGCTTCAAATTTTGCACCAAAACACCAAAATGTTGCAATTTCAGCACCAAATATCTTCCACCATCTTCAACAGCTTGTTTCAAATCTTACATCAAATAAGAATATTCTCAGAATATTTCTTTTATTTCATTTAATTAAAATGTTTTCCATTAATCATATTTAATATTATTCAATTTACATTATATTAAATATTATGGTATAAAATGAAATAATTAAATAAGACAATTAATAAATATAAATGAATATATTTAAAATACAAATATATAAGAAGAAATATTTAAATAGACAATTAACTTATAATTAACAATACAAATAAGAACAAATTGAATAGTTTTTCTTAAATAAAAATAAAAATAAAATTTAATATTACAAATAACAAATATTAAATAAAAAAACATATACTATCTCCGTCTCAAAATGAATGTACAAAATTAATTCAAAAATAATATTTTCTTAAAATGGTTAATCATTTTGGGACGAAGAAAGTAGTAATGTCAATTTAAAAAAAAAATACGAAAAAAAAAGAAAAAAGAAAAAGAAGATGTCGCAGGAACTTAACTGCATCATATTTGGCTATGTTTATATCCATCCCAACACTTGCGGTAACATCTTTTTTTTTTTTTTTTTTTTTTTTTTGCCTTTTCAACTTTTTTTTTTCTTGCAATCACAATCCTCAATCCTGATTTGGCTATGTTTATATCCATCCCAACACTTACGGTAACACCTTTTTTTTTTTTTTTTGTGTGTGATTGTCATATTTGTCATATTGGGTAATTTTTTTATTATTATTATTTCGATGACATATATGAGAATTCATGTTAGCCGACCCCAAATTATTTTGAGATTAATGACATATATGAGAATTCATGTTAACCGATCCCAAATTATCTTGACACTAAGGCTTTGTTGTTGTTGTCGTCAATATTGGGTAATTTGAATTGGGTGCGTCGTACTATTTAAAGCTGCTTCTTTATTTTGTCAATCTTTTAACTTTGTTTTTTTGGCAATTTTAACCCCTTCTAATTTCTGAATATTACAGCATATTAACCTTATTCCCAAACTCCGTTAAAAAATCTAACTTTCGTTTAATAATTTAACAAAACATAACAAGATTATAATCTAGATGATGACTTGGTTATAATTTTATGCATGTATCGCGGACATATATTTACGTCAGAGGAAAAAAAAGCCCTAAAAACGATAAGAGCGCAACATAGAGTGAGAAACTAGGGGCTTTTTTTAACGGAGTAAATATATGTCCGCGATACATGCATAAAATTATAATCAAGTCATCATCTAGGTTATAATCTTGTTATGTTTCGTTAAATTATTTAACGAAAGTTAGATTTTTTTAACGGAGTTTGGGAATAAGGTTAATATGACTGTATAATATTAGAAGAATGGTTAAAATTGCCAAAAATAAACACCGATGATTAAAACCGCAGCTTCATAATAGTACAAGGGTTTAAAAGTCTGATTGGCCTTTGAATTGAGAGGTGTGTGTACTGTGTAGGGGTAAACGTGCGCTATATTTTGTCAATCTTTGGGAACTTTCTTTCTTAGTCAAATGTAGGAACTGGAATTAACCAACCCCATTGTAATTTGTAACCCCTTCCTTTGACTGAAAATTGCTCCATTCTTGACAAAACCCACGCGACGCGTGTAATAACCAACTCCCTATCCCGACAGAAGTGTAATCCAACTAAGATTCCCCCAATAATAATACCAGTACTCCACGATTTATTTTTCTGTGAAACCCTAACATTTCCATCTCCATCTTCATAGGCACTCTCACTCATGGAGTTCAACAAGTTTCGATTCAAGAATGGTCAACCTCCATCGAATCGTCCTCAGTCCTCGAGCTTCACTTACTTCACTGAACAAGCCATGCGAGGTCTGTCTAATCCTCCATTGATCTTCTTCATTTCTTCACTTAATTTGTACTATATTCGAAGAATTTGATCAATTCATGCTTAAATGTTCTGGAATTTGATTAATTTCAAGTTAATGCTGGAAATGCGGGTTTTATTAAGTTATTCTTTTGCATTTTCATGGAAAGTATCAAAAAATTGAGTTTTATTGTGTGTTGTTTGTTTGGTTTTAGCCATGCGAGGTCTGTCTAATCCCCCTTTGATTTTCTTGAAATTCACTCAATTTGTACTAGAATCGAAAAAATTGATCATTTGATCATGAATTTGATTAGTTTTAAGTCAATGCTGAAAATGCCGTTTTAATTAAGTTCTTTCTTTTGCATTTTTCATGGAAAAGATCAGAAATTCGAGGTTTATTGTGTGTTTTTTTTTTTATTTAAGCTGGATACTCGAATAACAACTTCGGTCGCCCGCTTGATTATTTTTGGAACCCTAACGACATGCGGGAGGCGATTGAACGGGAGCTGGAGAAGGAGAGGATCAGGAAGGAAATAATCGCCGAAGAGATTGCAAGGGAGGCGCGAACTGGAGGCGGAAGTGAGGAGAGAGCTGATGATGGAGAAAGAAATGGCGTTACGGAGAAGTGATGGCTTCCCATTCGTTTCTCATCGGTATGAGCCGCGTGGCCTGCCAACTGTACATCAGCATGAAGTTACATCGTTTGAGGAACGAATTGTTTTGTCGCTTGAGGAAAGATTGGGACAGCGCCAACCTTCGCGGGGATTTGAGATGGTCCCATTTCAGCCTCGTACAGAGCCTCGAATCTCGGAGATCAAGCCTGTTCCTGAGGTTAACAAAGACAAAGTCATCTTCCTGGTCAGTTCTATTATCTCCCGTGTTTTTTGTTACTATTTAGTATTTTCGTTCTTTTAATCTATCGTTGTTTGTCTGCTGCTTTGAAGAATTGCAGTGTGATATATTCTGTGTCCTGAATGAAATTGCGACTGTGTGATCTTTTGAAGCTCTTAAACTGTGAATTGTTTAATGCTGTGAAAAGTATAGTCACACTTGGTTGACGATGATTTAGATGGCATTTGATTATACCTATCAGAAAGTTTAAAGTTCTCACTGTTTTGAGCCAAAAGAAAAGTAACATGCATGTCTTACTAATGAAGTTAAAGTAATGAAGCTTATCAAGTCAAAACGTTAGTAGTGTACATCTCTTTCTATGACTCATTTCATCTGGCTATCTACTAACAAATTCCCTAAGAGCACTTTGTAAGTATTCAAGATTTAGAAAGATTCCACGTAAAAGTTCACCAAAATGTCATTGGTAAATTTTACAGCTCTATTGTGGAGCATCTAACGCAGGATCTTTCTAAATGTGGATCTTTAAAGAGTCTCCTAAGGGTATTGGTTAGTAATCCTTTCCTCTGAACGTGAAGTTAAATTCTTAATCCGTTTGAGTGAGGTAGTTAGACTATACCATTCTTATATTAATTGTATATAGGTACTTCGCTAATATCAAGATTCTCATCCATGTGTAGGTAACTTGTTAAGTTTGTTATTGCGTATATATATAATAATATAATACGCGAGTTTCATGAGGTCTTGGCTATTGGATTTCATCCAACTCGGTTTCTTTCCTGGTATCTGGATTTTCGATTCCTGTATTAGTTTTGGTTTAGATAGCTGTATTTCTTTCAAAAGCAAAGAGGTGTTGTGAAATAGTTGCTATTAGTTGTGTAAGGTCAGTGGTTGCATGGAAGCATGCACTTAGATAACCTGGGCAGCTAATCTTCATGGTTGGCAAGGCTGCTCAATGGCAGGCAGGCCTTGTTTGAACCAATGTTATCTTTGTCGGATCATTTTCTTCTGGAAAACCTTGTGAAACATAAGGACTTCTTTGCTATTGGAGGTTTATAGTTGGACGTTGAAGCAGTAGCTGAATGAAAAACAAGAAAATGAATGTGCATAAGCCAACAACTCTTTATTTTATTTGTTTATTTTATTACTACTAGGATAAATTCATTACAGCACAGGTTATAATACAAAACAGAAGAGGGAGGACAAAAACTGTGTCAGCTTTTCCTGACTCCACAAGGTGGTCAGGAAAAAACAAGCCGTGTATTAGTCAGTGACTTTACGTTTTTCTTGCTATCTCTCTCTTACTTCATAAGATCATACAAAACCACCAAAAAAATATGAAATAAAGGAAAACCACAAGTCTAAATAGGTCTATTTAGTCATGTAGACATTTAGCTGGTCCATTGCATATGCAACTAATCTTTTCTTTGTTTTAGCAGGGATGCATTTGTGCTTAATCTTGATAGTATTAGATCATATTGAATTTCAGTGTATGAGAGTAATCATGATTACATAATTATCTGGACTTTGAATTGCATACAATAAACTTTTTAATGTTCTGCGAAGGGGAAATGTATGTGAATTTCTGTAAGTTTCTTTTCTACAACATATGTTTTGTTTTTAAAGTAAATGTTAACAAGTACCATCTGCAGGGATTTTTGTTGTCCGGTTCTAAAATGTTTGCATTGTGAACCCTCCACAATGCACTGCAACATTTTCCATAAATTGGTGTTTTTAATGTGAAAGTCTTTTCCAATTGTGGATCTATAACCGAGGCAGCCTGGTAGAGGGGACATTATTGAGAATTGTGTTTAGTTATCAATTATAGGTCATGAGTTTTGAAGGTATGATATAATCTAAGTTTCTATAAAGCAGTGGCAGAGTCAAAAAATCTTTCGAAGGAGGGGCAAAATCATTTCACTAATTAACATTGGGCAAAATAAACTTAGTGCATTTTTTTCTTTACACAAAAGGGGCAAGTTTCAATAAATTACACTATTTTTTTTACTCAAATGGGGGCAATTGCCCCCCGTAAGGCACTGTGTACCTCCGCCACTGCTATAAAGCTAATTACTCTGCAGGTAAATGCTGATACCCCTCTTTGCGATTAGGATGACCTGACAGTAACCCCAAGTCAGTGTCTAGCCAACTAATTCGTTAGTGATCAAATGATATTGGTTCCCTTTGCTTCCCTTCCTCCTCCCCCCTTAGGGGTTTGTCCCCAAACCCCTTGATACGCTAGCCTGAATCTGTCGAGTCCTTTGCACCAAAGAGCAATACTGCCAATTACTATTTTGTTTTAAGTTTCATGAATTAAAACAGAATAAAGTACCATTTTCGTCCCTAAAGTACTTTACGTTTTACCTTTTCGTCCCTAAACATTTTTTTTACCTTTTCATCCTTGTCCTATCGTTTTAAGGATGATGTAGTCCCTCCAGTTAACGGACGTTTAATAATCCGTTAACTTCGTCTGAGCTGGCACCTACCTGGCGTCTTTCATCCTACATGCCGATGAAGTGGCAATTTCATTGCATAGTTAAATCTACAAGGGCAAAAGTGTTAAAACTGAAACTGCAAGGACTCAAAACTAAAAAAAATAACACATAAAAAGAAAAACACTTCCTCTTCTTCTTTCTTCAGCCTTCTTCTTCACCACACTCCATCCCCAACTCCACCCACCGTCGCCGCCACTCTCCCACACCTCCCTTTCTCTCTCTTCTTCACCACACTCCATCCCCAGCTCCAAGGTTATATATAAATGGATGAATTAATCTTGGAATTTCAAACACCACCCAGAAAATTTGTCAGTCGGGTCATGTGAAATTCGCCGGGTTTATTCAATTTTCCAGCAATTCGATACGATCTGGGCTTGAATTGGGGAAAAGCAAGCCAGCCCATGACTAGGCGTTGTTCCCATTGCAGTCACAATGGGCACAACTCTCGGACCTGCCCGAATCGTGGGGTGAAGCTTTTTGGGGTTCAAATTACTGATGGATTGATCCAGAAGAGTGCTAGTATGGGTAACTTGACCCATTACACCAGATCGGGTTTGAGCAGTCATGCTGGTCCTGACCATGATTCGCCTGGTGATACTCTGGATCATGGTGCTGATGGGTACGGGTCGGAGGATTTTGTTGCTGGGTCATCTTCTAGTCGGGAGAGAAAGAAAGGTTACAATTCATTTTTTTTTTTGGGTATTTGATTGGGTTTTGATTTGCTGGTCCTGACCATGATATGCCATTATTTTGTTTGGTTAGAAGTAATGGAGATTGTTTATCCAACTTTCGATTTTTTTTTAATTTTTTTTTAATTTTTTTTTTGCCATAAAAAGAAAAACCGTTGATCTATTTTTATAACATCTGAAATTGATTTTGTTGTTGTTGTGAGGGTGGTTGGAGAAGGAGGACGAAGGGAGGGGTGGTGAGGAATGGCTGTCTGTGAACATGGTGGTTTGGCGGAGAGATGAGGAACGGTGCTGGGATTGAAAACGACGGAGGAGGAAGTTGGGCAAGAGGCGTTGGGGCGGCGATTGGGAAGGGGGTTGCATGTGCTTTTGCTGACTGGTTGTCGGAGATGGGTAGGGTGGAGAGAGAAAGTAGAAAGAGAGAAAGTTTGGGGGGTGTGAGTGTTTTGATTTTTATTACATTTTGCCCCCTATAATTTACAGAAATACCAACATAACCGTAGCTGTATGCCACGTAAGCAAAAATGCCATATCACTATGACACATCAGCGAATTTAACGGATTATTAAACGCCCGTTAATTGGAGGGACTACATCATCCTTAAAACGATAGGTCAAGGATGAAAAGGTAAAAAAAATTGTTTAGGGACGAAAAGATAAAACTTAAAGTACTTTAGGGACGAAAATGGTACTTTTCTCGAGTAACATACGTATGTTTGTGGGCCTAACAAATTATGTTGCATTCACCAGCTGACTTACCATTTTATGCCCCAAAATACAAATAAACCATTAAGTGTCCCCCTAGTGGAAATTGAAAATGTTGTGTAAGTGTTGTCTATTTGTGTAATTCTTGTAATATAGCTATTGTTTTATTTTTCTTTAAATAATGGTTCTCATACATCTGCTAGTGAGAGTCTTTTCCCGCATTCCGAACTCTGTGTAGAACTTCTAATTCATGTCTGTGTTTGGAATAATTATGTACATATTATGCAGATACAAATCCCAAAATTCTATGTGATGCTAGTACAAAAATAAGGGAGTTTCTTGATTAGCTTGGAGTATTTTTTCCAATTTACATAGCATACTCTTATCTTAGTTGTTTTTCATGCCAGAACTTGCTATTTGAAGCACAAACGCATTAATTTAGTCCAATATAATACAACCAACACAAAAATAAAATAAAATTGAAGCACACGTGCATCAATGATGAAATAAATAGAGATACTGGGCAGTAAATCTGGTCAACAAAGTGCAACTTCTTGAGTCATTCAAGGTTGTACATGAATGTATAATCTTACATTGTAATTGCACGTAGAAGTGCCATATGTGTTCAAATTAGTAGTCTGTATCAGAAAGGAGAGCCCTTGTTCTTCTTCCTTTAGCTTCAGTTGTTTTTCACTATCACCATGGTCGCTACCCACTTTGGAGATGATGCACTACATTGTTGTCATCCACTCTCCAAACTGAGTTTTAACGGCTGTGTTTGATAGAAAGAACTGACGCTGAAAAGAGTGAAGAATGAGGGAGAAATCAATGGGCCTCCTATACCTTCTGATACAAATTACTGAATTGTCTGCACATTTGCATCTCCTGCCCCTACAACTGCAATTTAACACTATACATTATACTTGTGGTCTGTACTGGAGTGGGCGAGTGTATGAGCACTGGGCCTCTGCACATATTTAACGGTACACATGAACATGCATGTGCCTGTATATTCATGTACAAGTTTCCCTCTTGAATATAGCAGAATATTTGAAATAATAAACGGGTGTTATTAGAGTAATATGAGCTGGAGCAACTGGGGTCGTATGGTAAAATTGATATGATAACCCACCCTTGTGCACTTTGTTACTACATCGTTATTGATATTGCTACGTAGAGATATCATTACTAATTAGAAATATGAGTTGGGTTTATACGAGTTTTTATTAGGTAATATGAGCCGTAATCATTGTTTAAGATTACTGGTAAGATGGGAAATGCTAACAAGTATGATAGAGTGTCACTCATTTTCACCCTCCTTTTGATTATAGTGTAAATAGATGTTGTCAGGGCAAACTAACAGTGCAAAGATTGATCAAATAGTGACATGCATTTGATCCTTATGTTTTGGTATTCATTGGTTGTCTTCATTTGTTCCTATATTTTGAGAGTTGTTGAAAGATCTCTGACCATAGTTGCAAATTTATGATATGAGTAGTAGTGATATATGGTAATGAAAATTCTCTTTAATGCCTTACAATAGATATTACATTATGTGTTCTGTTTGTTACACCAACTTTGTGTATATTTCATTGCAAGTGAAGCTCTATACTTCGTTTTGTCGGCTAAAAGTGAAAATTTACTGATTTTGGGTACATTTCTATATCCCGTCTTAGAAAAGGAAGCAATACTGGAAAACTTGAGTAAATACATTTAAACATGTATTCCTATCACTACCCTATCCAAGAAATCTAAATACTTCGACTGCTATTTTTTTTACTCTCTCCTTCCCTAAATGAACGTCCATTTTCAAGAAAATTTTGTCGCAAAATGAATGTCCTTTTTGTGAAAAACTCTCCCTAAATGGTTTTTTTTACCAAAATAAATTCACTGGTCATTTTATACTTGCAAAACTAAATGTTTAGAAAAAAGTGGATGTCAAGAATATTTATGCATATTTGCCGTTTAATTGTCTGAAAAGTAAATATTTTCAAATGCCCCCTAAATGAAAATTTGAACATTCATTTAGGGGTGGAGGGAGTATTTACTCTGTTAATACTATATTTGACTAAGGGGCATCTTTCAAGACTTGGACTGTACATCAGGTGGTTCAGTACTACTAAAATTCCTATCATGGACTCTGTTATAGTTTATCATTGCAGGGCAAACCGAATATAAACATAACTGGAGCTAAACGGAAAGCTGCGACTCCACCAGCTGCAGATACCAGTGAGCGAGTTTTAGTTGGTTCTAAGAAGCAGCCTAAAGAGGAGTGGAGTTGTGCCATCTGCCAAGTTAGTGCCACAAGCGAGCATGCCTTAAACGAACATCTTGAAGGAAAGAAGCATAAGTCCAAAGAGGCAGCAATTTGGGCAGAGAAGACGGGCAAAAACTTTGGCATCGGGATCTTACCAAAGAAAACTCCTGCTCCCATCGAGCCTGTAGAAACGAGTTATAGACCAAACCCAGTGCAGATAATTGAAAAGAAGATATCTCCGTTGCTGAAAAAGAAGAAGCCATTGTTGCATTCAAAGAAGCATGCGGATGTTTCAAAGACTGAAGATGGGAAGACGGACGAAAATAGAAAAAATAAATTTAAGTTTTGGTGTGAAATGTGCCAGGCTGGCGCTTTCTCTGAGAAAGTGATGAACATTCATAGGAGGGGAAAGAGACACGCTCGAAATCTGGAATTCAAATTAAATGGTGGGGCCACTTGGACAACTCCAATGGAGAAGAAGCAATCAGAAGAAGACACTGTTGAAGAAGAAACAACCAACATAAAGGTATTGCAAGAAGTTGCTCAAGAGGAAGTGATGGGTGCATCTGACAAGGGTGACAAAGTCACCAAATGAAGCTCATCTCGAGTCACAGGAGGTTGCTGATACTGCTTGCTAGTATCTGATTGAAGAGATGCTTATGATGTTGTATAGTACAAGCCCTGAATGATGATCGTGCATCGAAAAAAGTGGCTCTTGCAAATGCTCGTCGTCCCCCAAGTTAGTTTCGGGGTTGATGTAAGTTCTAGTTCATTTGCAACGTTTTCACAACTTCTGTATGGAATCTGGATATGTCTGTTGATTTAGAGTTTCTATCAATGATCTTGGTACTAATAAGGTAGCAAGATCTTGAGATCTGGGTTTGGATTGCAGGGTATTGTTGTAGCTTTAAAACTGGAAATTTGACTGTTGTGCTCTTAGCTTCTTCACTTTCTTTTCAAACTCCCTTGGGAACCTTTAAAGGGGAAATGGTATCTTGAACTTTGCAAGTTAGTTGATACTACTGCGAAGTTAGAAATGGGAAAGAAATATTCTCATCTACAAAACTGACAGGTGGATCTAGTCTCTTGAAGTTAGACATGAGAAAGTAACGTCTCTGACAATCTGACAGGTTGATCTAGTCTTCCTGAAGCTGGAAATGAGAAAGCATCGATTTCTTCTTTAACATTCCTGATTGTATAAAACCAAATTACCTTTGACCAAATGTTCCGTGAAACTTCGTATGAAACGAAACATTTGACTATTCTTGTCTGAATCAAAAAATGAACAGATCAATGGTACACAATATTCCATGAGATTCTTCGCCGTTCATTTTCATGATTTCAAATAAAGTACAAAAGAACAGATCAATAATGCAAGATTCCATGAGATTCTACCCCGTTCATTTTCATGATTTCTTCCATATACTACATCTTTCAATCTTCCTACACAAAATTTATAGGTCTTACAGCCTACATGGTATTTATAATAGAGAAAAAAAAAAATTGATCATACCACGGTAGGGGGAAACTCAATAAGCCTGACAATCTGCCCTCGACCAAAGATTCAGACCCTTAAAGCAACAGGATCTTGCCATGAGAGTTTCCTCTTTCCCGGACGACTCGTTGATGTGTCCCCAATATTCCTACACACAGATAACATCATATCACTGTGTGTTTGCTCTTCGAGCCCACCTCTGACCAAAACTTTTCTTGGCTCGCTGTTCTCTTGATATTCTTCTTCTTCCCGCTGCAAAAGATAATAATTAACATACTTAACGACCAGACAAAAATTACTAATATGGCTATCGAATATAACGAAGGCTTCATTTACTTACCGATATCTGGTTCAAGTCAAAAACAGGAGCTCGGGTTCCAACAGCAGCTTCTTTAATGCTTAAGGAACTTCCTTTCTGACCCAAATCAAAAACTGGGGCTGAATTCCTAAGAACAGTACTACTCTTCTGATTCAAATTGATTGCTGGCATTGATTTCCGAGGCGCAACTTCCTTCCCCCTATTTGTCTTCCTCTTATGGTTCTGATTAGATGTTGGAGTTGATATTTTAGGAGGTGCTTCATTCGCATTTCGTGAAGTATTCTTCTGGTTAGAATTTAAAACCGGAGCAATGTTAGGAACTGGAGCTATCTTCTCCATATATACTCTTCCCTTCTGGTTAAGGTTGAATATTGAGGGTAAATTCTGCAAAGTGGCCTCCTTTCTGGAGTTGGACCGATCCTTCTTTTTGTTTTTCTGTAGGTAGGTTTCCGTAAATGGCAGTTTTGCGAATTCTTCTACTTGAGGGGGTTTCAGTGGCTTGTTCTTTCGCAGATATTTACATCTTCTTCGCAAAAAACTGTGGTTCAAAGAAAAAGAAAAAGGGAAAAAAAATATATAAGTAAATAAAAATTGTGAATAGCATAAGGGAACCCCACCAAAGTAATAATGGAGAACTAAAATTTGATTTAAAGTTGGGCTGATTTCTTATCCATCATGGCAACATGGAGGCGCAAAACTGAGATCACAAGCTTGATTGAAGTATTTGAGTAAAGAACAATAACTACATACAAACCATACCTAACTTCTGCTAATAGAGTCAGTTTTCTTTGTTTCATGGCTTCCAATTTGTTCCTCGTGGCCTCCGCTTCCTGCAGAGAACTCAACTTGTTAAGTTTATCGAGTAGGCAACTTATTAGGTTTCTTGAGTAAAGAGCAATAACACTGAGTAAAATTATAAGATTTCTTGAGTAAAATGAATGGAAAACCAAACAAATGATCGTTCAGGAAGATAAACAACAAGAACCAATCCTTGAACAGCTTACAATGATATAGAACCAACAGTTCAGTTTCTACTTTCTACTACAGCAAGTATGGAAAAGAGAAATTTGCTTCTAAAACAGAAAACTAGAAAGTATATGAACACCAAAGTTAAAACTTATTTACAAGAATCATCAAATCATAGATATCAAGGGATCAATTTATATCGGGTCGAAAGGGATTCTTCTATATTATATTTACTTATTATTTTTTATATCTTAATATACAAGTATATTTATTTATTTATTTATTTATTTATTTATTTTTTTTGGGGGGGGGGGGGTGATTACAACTTAGAACAGACTGCCAAGGGTAAGGAGATCCATGTTGAAATTGAAAAACAAATCAAACCCATTAATCAGAATGATCAATAAACATAAACCCAGAAAGGAATTACCCTAAATCAACACAATACTGAATTAAACAACCATAAACAAACCCTAAAACAAGTAGTAATACAAATCAAAAGTCAAGGATCTAGATATGAAAACATAAATTACAATAAAGCCAAGAAAGATAAATTACCTTCTGAAGCTCTTGGTAATCTTGCAAAAGCCCTTGATGCTTAACCCTAGCCTTAGAATCCTCATACGAGCCATAACTTGTTGAATCAAAGACAAACCCTTTCATCTTCTTACTCATCTTCAGATCTAAAACAAACCCACTTGATATTAACTAATGACCTCCTGAATTTAGAGAGAGAGAAAGCGATAGAGAGAGAAAAGAAGAGACTTGGGTAGGAAAGAAAGATAAAAAGAGAGAAAGAAATAGGGAAGGGGAAGGTGTCCTGTTTTCTCTGTAAAAACTCTTGACCAAGAAAACCCCCAAAAAGCCCCAAGTAAATCGGGGAAAGAAAAAAAAAACATATTTGAGGGACAGTGAAGTGATGAAGAAAGATGATGGGTGGAATTGCAGAAAGGGTATTTGTGGCAACAACCATAATATTGTTTTGGTTGGGAGGAGATGGACACATGAAAGAGAGAAAGAAATACAGACATATCTCTTTCCTTATAAAAATGTTTCCTTTTTTTGTTTTTCTTTCTTCTGTAACAAATTTTGGTCCATCTGGGCCATTAGATGGGTGGTGACTGTGGACTCTTGTTTGTTTTTGATGATGAGTTTCTTTCTTTGTTTCCACACACACTTCCTTGTGAGTGGGTGAGCGTGTGCTTTTGGAACTCTGCTGAGGGGATAGGATCATGGGAATAGGATATGTGCAAGTATATAGATGTAGAGAGAGAAAGGATGATTATTAAAAAGGAAAGTCTAGAGAGAGAGAGAGAGAGAGGGTGAGAAGGTGCTTGAAGAAAAAGCAGGAGAGAGAGAGAGAGAAAGAAAGATGATGTGTTTGCAGTTGTTGTTGGTAGTAGCTTGTTTTTAGGCCTGGACGTGTGGTGATGGACTGTTTTTTTTTTTTTTTTGATTGTGACTGACTGCCCTCTTTCCTGCTTAGAGAGGCCTAAATTGCCAAATACCATTTTTGCCCTTCTTGCGGTCTTGCCCACATTGATCTTTAGGAAAAATACTAAAAAGTCCCTCTCTAAGAAACTTTCAAATCCAATCCGGTCCTAAAAATATTTATCCAATCTAAAAAGTCACAAAGTTAAATTTTCAATATCAAAAAGTTCAAAATTTAACGATTTAATCCAATGTCGTTAAATTTGGAGCTTTTATATAGATGAAAATTTGTCAATTTTTTTAAATGAGGCGTTACGACTTACGAATATAAGAGTTACTCCCTCCGTCCCACTTCAATTGAGCCACTTTCCATTTTGGGACGTCCCACATCAAATGAGCCATTTCATAAATGGAAAAAAGTGAACAGTGTTTCGGACATTTATATCCTCATAATGTTTATATATTTACAAAAAAATCATTCATTATACCCTTATAATTTTAACATATTTACAAAAAAAAAAAATCATTAACTTACTATTCCTCCCACTCATTCTCTCTCCTATTAAATATTTTTAACTTTTACATTCACTCTCCTCTAATCTTCTACCCACTTTCAATTCTTTACTCATTTTAAAAAAAAATCTTAGAAAGCGTGCAAAGATGTCATGGCTCAATTGAAGTGGGACGGAGGGAGTACTCCCTCCGTCCCAGCCCAAGCTTCACTTTTTGCCATTTTGGGTGTCCCGTTAAAAATTTCACCTTTCCTTTTTTGGCAAAGAATCTTTACTATTTTCTCCACTCATTCTCTCTCCTAATTCACTATTACACTCACAACACTTTTCAAATTTAATATTTGCTCCACTAATTCTCTCTCCTAATTCACTATTACACTCACAACATTTTTTCTTCCCACCCATTTTCTTAATTTGCGTGATTTGAAAAAAATGGAAAGCATGGGCTGGGACGGAGGGAGTCTATAGTATAAATGGGAACGGTCCTTGCGACAGTTGAATGAACAGTACCAAGTGCCGAATTTTCCATTTTGCCCGCACTAAGTTGTTCCTTTCCCATTTTGCCCTTAAAATTTTTTTTTTAAATTAAAAAAAAACAAAAAAATTTAATTTGAAAAAAAAAAAAAAACACGTGTCCTTGGACACGGGCTTTTACTAATATTATATATTTGCAAACAAAAATGATTTAATTTAATAAAAAATATTATATTTATTATAAATAGTAATAATAATTTGGTATATTTTAATCCCGTGTCCAATAATGATTAGAAAAGCATTTGCATTGTGCTTATTAAATTAAATTATAATTTATAATTATAAATTGAAGTAATATAAAATTTATAACAATATTTTTCAGAATATTATCAATGTAATCATTATTTTAAGAATTATTTTTGACGTTATTACTTTTATTTATTTTACATTTTTATTAATATCAATAGTATTATTATTTGAAAATTATGATGACTATTATTGCTCAAGATGGATAAATTTATCTTTGTAAACTCATAATTGAAAAGAAAATCAAGTTTACATCATCTGATTTCTCAAATCTATTGGCATTGGTTAAATCGTTAAATTTTGAAATTTTTAGTATTGTAAATCTACATTTTTTGTTTTTTTGATAAAATAATTATTTGTTGGATTTTTTGTATATAAAAGTTTTTAATAGGGACTTTTTGGTATTTTTTTCATTCATCTTTTTCAAGATTCCCCTAAATTTGATCCCCTAGTTTGAAGAGAAAAAATAAAATCAAAATGAGCTGTCCTAGACTCCTAGTTCTACCCATAGTTTTTCCTCTGTACTAGTAAATAAAAAATCTACCCATAGAAGAAAGGTTAGACGAAGAAAGGTTAGACTCGGTGTCGGCGAGGCCATGCAGCTGTCAATACGGGTTGATGGGTCGGGACAGATTCGGCTACGAAACTTTGCGATTTAAGCGGGACGGGGCAGTGACGGCCCAAATTTACGTGAAATTTGAAAATATGTCAAATGCAATCCAATTCACCTTGGATTGGTGGGCCAGGCGGGCCAATCAAGTAAATAAAATTTGGGCTTGAAATTTTGCATAACTGATACCAAAAAAATAAAAAATCATAATAGTCAAACAAACACAAACTGTCAAACACAATAATATCTCAAA
This sequence comes from Adenophora triphylla var. japonica, assembly GCA_022495995.1. Lineage (NCBI taxonomy): Eukaryota > Viridiplantae > Streptophyta > Magnoliopsida > Asterales > Campanulaceae > Adenophora > Adenophora triphylla. The sequence goes on from JAFEMH010000937.1 coordinate 179,663, forward strand.
AGATAACAAAAACCATAACAGTCAAACAAAGATTCATATCAATATAAACTAATTTTCAAGCATGCAACATAAGTAAACTTTACATAAATTGCTACAAATAAAGGCAGGTAAATCATGATCATAGAAATAAAGTTTTATATCAATAAGAATGAAGATAGAGAGATAGATATATATGTGTGTGTGGATCAGAGACAGTAACGACAACGAATTAGTAATCGTGATGGAGTGCACCGACGACATTGGAAACGGCGACGAGGGCGGTGACGTCTTCTTATGATTTCTCTGTTTCTGTTCTCTATTTCTCTCGAGTCTCTCTCTTAATGAGTCACGGATTGAGTACACAAAATCGATATAGCCCCAAAATTTCCAAAAATTACGTTATTTTATGGTGAAAAAAAATATAAAAAATATAATGGGTTGGCCAACCCTGGCCCGCCCCGAACCTGTTTTGGCCCGCACCCATAAGGGCCAGCCCAAATTGACCCACTTTTATTTGGGTTATTAGTTTTAAAACCCAACCCACCATTATTGTACGGCGGGGCGAGCTGGCCCGACGGGCCCAACCCAAATTGACTGCTCTATGCACATGCCAAGGGGGTCGGTCGACCCCATTTTGTTTTGAAATGTGTCAATTTTAGTAATTTTAAATTTTTTAAAAATGATATTTTACTACTAAAAATGATGAATTTATACAATTTGACCCCCTTAATTTTTAGAAAAGTTTGCACTAAAATATTATTCTAACCCCCTTCGTATGCTAAATTTGAATCTCCCCCTTATAATATTTATACCAAAAACGTTCTTGACCCATTTGAAAAAAATTCTGACTTCGCCGATGGTTAGACTATTTTGTCAAAATAGTCGGTTTTAGGGCTTTGATATCTTGTCAAAATTTCTCCTATCTCTGCCAGACTTAGCATCAGCCATGGCCTATCGGTCCTGTGGTAGAGCCTAAGGTTTTGGATATGGTAGTCGTAAAGGGCATTCGGGTTGCTCCTCCATGTTCTTGCCATCTCTAAGTACGAAAGAGATACAGATTGCTCAAGAAATGCTTCAAGAACAACAATGGCGATTTTGAAGAAACCCACCAAGAACGAACACCAAAAACCCAGAAATTAAAAATACAAATGCAAAAAATAGAGGTAAAGGAGAAGAATTATACCTTAAACGAGTTTGATGGAGATATCACAGACAAATCTAGCACAAGCGAGCGAAAAGGGGCACGAAATCAAGAACACGAAAATGCAGTTTCAACCTTGCTATTTCTCTCTTAAACTCAAAATGTGATAAAAGATTGAAATGGAAGAAGGTTAAGGCTTTTATACCCAAATCAGAAAGTGGGTACGGGTCAAAACCGAGTAAAGTGACGCCGTCCTTTCCAAGCATTAAATGCTATAGTGGGTTCCCAAGACGACTCTCAGACTTCGATAGACGCACCCCATCATTGTACGAAATAACCGGCAGAATATGAAGCGCCTCGTGACACATGAAAAACCCGTTTGAATTCGTTTAAGCCGAGGTAGAGCACTACTTCCTCCTCGGAAAACCCATCATGGTTGGTAGTAGCTTGTTTTTAGGCCTGGACTTGTGGTGATGGACTTGTTTTGTTTTTTTCTATTGTGACTGCCCTCTTTCCACCACTATTAGACTATGAGCAATGGTTTCATTCCACTCTTTCATTTTATTTAATCACTTTAACACTTTATCTCATTCACCTCATATTTCAACTATTCATTTCATTTAACCCCCCTACAATGATTGAATTAAATTAAATTTCAACTCCCTCCAACTCATCATTCTATACCCCACCACTTTTATTTTATTTATATTCTCTATTTTTATGATTAGTAAAATTATTATTATTATTTATAATTAAAAAAATATTTCACACTTAATTAAAAAAATATTGCATCAATTTATATGAAAAAATGATAATTTTTTTAAAATAAAGACTAAAATGAAAAGGGATAATTGAGAAATGAGTGTATTTTTTTTTGGTGTCCAAATCAAATGAAACTTGCATCAATTTATAGGAGAAAAAATGATGAATTTTGGCGAAAAAAAAAAACAATTTACTAGGTGATAGTTTAGCTCAAAGATTTGGGATAAAAAAAATTCAAAAATCCTGCAAACCAATCAGATCATGCCACATGCCACATCAAGAAAAAAAACAAAAAAAAAAAAAAAAACGGAGCGCCTCACGTGCCTTGACGGGCCGTGAGGCGCACGTGCCTTGACGGACCGTGAGGCGCACGTGCCAAATACCCTCCAATCAGAAGCCAACACGTGTCACTCAAATTTTTATTTTTTTTCAGCTGGATGAAATATTTCATCCAACCATTTCAATCGCCCCCATTTCAACTCACCATTGCACCATTTCAACCAACTTAAACCCATTTCAACCCCCATTTCATTCACCCATTGTAAATAGTCTTACACTTAGAGAGGCCTAAATTGCCAAATACCATTTTTGCCCTTCTTGCCCACATTGATCTTTGGGAAAAATACTAAAAAGTCCCTTAAGAAACTTTCAAATCCAATCCAGTCCTAAAAATATTTATTCAATCTAAAAAGTCACAAAGTTAAATTTTCAATATCAAAAAGTACAAAGTTTAACGATTTAATCCAATGTCGTTAAATTTGGAGCTTTTATATGGATGAAAATTTGTCAATTTTTTTTAAATGAGGCGTTACGACTTACGAATATAAGAGTTATTATATATTTGCAAACAATAATGATTTAATAATAATAAAACATATTATATTTATTATAAATAGTAATAATAATTTGATATATTTTAATCCCGTGTCCAATAATGATTAGAAAAGCATTTGCATTGTGCTTATTAAATTTAATTATAGTTTATAATTATAAATTGAAGTAAAATAATTAATAACAATATTTTTCAGAATATTATCAATGTAATCATTATTTTAAGAATTATTTTTGACGTTATTACTTTTATTTATTTTACATTTTTATTAATATCAATAGTATTATTATTTGAAAATTATGACGACTATTATTGCTCAAGATGGATAAATTTATCTTAATTGAAAAGAAAATCAAGTTTCCATCATCTGATTTCTCAAATCTAATGGCATTGGTTAAATCGTTAAATTTTGAACTTTTTGATATTGTAAATCTATTTTTTGAATTTTTTTTATAGAAGAATTACTTGTAGAATTTTTTGTATATGAAAGTTTTCAATTGGGATTTTTTGGTATTTTTACCTTCATCTTTTTCAAGATTCCCCTAAATTTGATCCTCTAGTTTGAATAGAAAAAATAAAATCAAAATGAGCGGTCCTAGACTCCTAGTTCCACCCATAGTTTTTACTCTGCACTAAAAAATTAAAAAAAAAATCTACCCATATAGAAGAAAGGGTTAAGACTCAGTGGCGGCCAGGCTATTCACATTAGCTGTCAATATGGGCTGACGGGATGGGACAGACCCAATCTGCCAAAGCTAGCCATTAAACATGGTGGGGCGAACTGGACCAAATTTTTGCCAGGCTGAAAATATGTCATCCCAAACCAACCCACCTTGGGTTGGTGAGCCAGGTAGGCCATGCGGGGCAATCAAATAAATGAAATTTAGGCTTGAAATTGTGCATAACTGATACCAAAAAATAAAAAATCATAATAGTCAAACAAACACAAACTGTCAAATACAATAATATCTCAAAAGATAACAAAAATCAGAACAGTAAAAAAAACACAAACAAAAATTCATATCAATAAAAATTAATTCTCAAGCATGCAACACAAGTAACTTTACACAAATTGATACAAATAAAGGCATGTAAAACATGATTCTAGAAATAAAGATTTATATCAATAAGAATGAAGATAGAGAGATAGAGAGATTAGAGATATATGTGTGTGAATCGGAGACAGTAACGACAACGAATTAGTAATCGTGATGAAGTGCACCGATGGCGTTGGAAACGACGACGAGGGCGGCGACGTCTTCTTAGGGTTTCTCTGTTTCTGTTCTCTACTTCTCTAGAGTCTCTCTCACTTAATGATTCACGGATTGAGTACACAAAATCGATATAGCCCCAAAATTTCCACTTAAAAATTACGTTATTTTGTGGTGAAAAAAATATAAAAAATATAGTGGACTGACCCACCCCGAACCCATTTTGGCCCGCACCCATATGGGCCAGCCCAAATTGGCCCACTTTTATTTGGGTTATTAGTTTTAAAACCCAACTCATCATTATTGTATGACGGGGCGGGCTGGCCCGACGAGCCCAACCCAAATTGACGGCTCTATGCATATGCCAAGGGGGTCGGTCGACCCCATTTCATTTTGAAATTTGTCAATTTTAGTAATTTTAATTTTTTTTAAATGATCTTTTACTACTAAAAATGATGAATTTATACTTTGACCCCCTTAATTTTTAGAAAAGTTTGCACGAAACTATTATTCTGACCCCTTCGTATGCTAAATTTGAATCTCTCCCTTATAATATTTATGCCAAATACGTTCTTAACCCATTTGAAAAAAAAATCTGACTTCGCCAATGGTTATAGACTATTTTGTTAATTTGACCCTCGTCTCAAACTTAGTTACCAAAAAGCTCTAGTTCAATTGATATTAGAGATCAGAAGTTCAAACTAGGGGTGAGCAGAAAAATCGAAAAATCGAAAATAATCGAATAAAATCGAAAAAATCGACGCATAAAAATCGTACAAACGGTTAATTGGATAGGTACGGTTTATGAAATATTGAAAAACCGAATCTATCGGTTCGGTTTGGGATACATGATTTCACACCGATTACTCATATCGAACCGTACCGATATGCTTCTAAATAATAAATATTCATAATATTTACTATAATTTTACATCTATTCAATTTCCATATATATTAAATAAATAAAAAGTATCTTCAAGATTTACAAGATTTAGTAAATCTTGTCAAAGTCAAAGCCAATTAGCCAAATTAAATAAATATCCTTTAACCTTACAGGCTCACATCGCTTGAGAATGCCAATCAGCCAAATTAAATATGACGCCTATTTGTATCCTCCCCCATCGCTTGATCGGCTGATCACAATTCGCAATATCGGTATTGATATATATTTTGACAATGTGGGTGGAGAAATGCTTGATGCGACGCTTGTCAAGTCTGTATAAGCAAGGGAGATTGTGTATGTGGAAAACATGAATGAAGGGTTGGAGAGTGCTCCGGCTACGTTTGTTGGCTTGTTTTCTGGTAAAAATGTTGGGAAGCAGGTTGTTTTTGTTGTGCTTTTAAGGTTGTCATTATCTTCTCAAGGTTGTGTAGTATGATGAATAATTGTGTTAAAATAATGAACCAGTTGTTGGGTGTCAAAAAAAAAGATTGATTTTTAAGACCGAATATTACCGAACCGACACTTACCGAAGCCGAAAATCGACTACACCGAACCGAGCTAAAACCGAGTGGTGGCGGTTTGTTAAAATTAGAAACCGAATACTTTTGGTTCGATAACGGTTTTAGCCTAAAACCGAGTCAAACCGTACCGTGCACACCCCTAGTTCAAACCTAATTAATGCAATTTATAATATTTTTAAGTGTCATTTTTATAATAGATTAAATTATTTATATTTAAAAAACTATTTTTTTTTTTTATAAAAAAAAAAAACATGGTTAGTTATCAAAATCATAGGTAGAAATCAAACTACTTTTGACAAACGAAATGGAATCAAAGAGAAGATGTGTTGTATGTACTATATAGCCTAGGTAATGGGTGTGTAGATAGAATATTGGTATGGATTTAGAGAGAGAGAGTGAGAGAGAGAGAGAAGGGTGGGCAGGGGCATGGATTTTTTTTTCAAATAATTCATTTTTAAAAATTTAAATCTCAAAATAACTCACTTTCCAAACTATTTCTCAAAATGATCACTTTTTGAAAACTCGCTACACCGTGTAGCGATTTCACTCGGTCATGAAACTCGCTGCACAGTGTAGCGAGTTCTAAAAAATAAGGCATACACAGCAACGGCGACTTACAGTCTGCAAACCAAGAAAGAAAAAAAACCTAAGTGTCGACTGTTAAGGGAGAAGGGAGAGGAAGAAAAAGGTTGCCATTGTTGCCATCATCAAATCCAAGGTTTTTATCATCTATATTCACCATTGTAATTTTACATCAAAATTTATTCTTCTTCATTGTTGTTGATTTTGATTTGATTTTGGTACTTGTTGAAATAGAGTATTTGCTTTGATTTGAGTATATGCTTTGATTTGATTTTGGTACTTGTTGAATATGATATATGCTTTGATGATTTTTGCTTTGAATTTGATACTTGTTGAAGTAGTCTCTCAAATTAGGTTTTTGCTTTGATTTTATATATTGAAATTATTGAGATTTTCTTGAATATTAGTGTTGTTATTGAACCCAATTATTGGTATATGTGAACTCCATTTTTGGTATATTTGAACTCAATAGTTGGTATATTTGATTTACATTGTGGTATATTTGAAAATTTGGGATTTGAACTCAATTTGTGACTCAATTTTGGAGAAGTAGAAGCATTTGCTATTGATGTTTCAAAGTCTCTATGTTTATATATGTATTTATTTGATATTGAAATTGTGTTTCTTTTGTTGAAACAGATGGATTCCTTCATTGATCCCGGGCCTATCGATAACTCTGTTCTGACCGAGCATGAGAACCACAGAGCTCGTTTTATTTGGGCCGGAATGGAGGTTGCTAGTTCGCTCTCATTTCTTCATGGCGCCACGTTGTCGGATAGACTAGCACCGAGGATTTTGTCCAGATTATCCGATTGTGGCTTTGCTGGAGTTCATTACATAGGGAGGATTCAATACGATTTTGGGTTGCTGGAGGCCTTGATCGAGAGATGCGTCCGGAGACCCATTCATTCCACTTCCCGATTGGTGAGATGACGATCACCCTAGAGGATATCGGCATGATTTCCGGATTGCCGATTGATGAGAATGCTATTACTGATGCTGAAAGATGGCCCTAGAAGAATTGGTTTAGGCCTTTCTTATTACCTATTTCGCGCGTTTTACATCAATTGGTATCAGAGCAGGATGATCCTTGAAAGATGGCCAACGATGAAGAAATCAGCACGAGGACACTTCTCGAAGCTCTTATAGTGGCGATGCGCGAGGATCGAGATGCCATTCTAACAGCAGTGCGCGAGGATCGTACGTAGGCGGCTAACCGTCACGCAGAGATCTTGGGGCTTTGAACGTTGGTCGTGGTGGCGAACAACCAAGAAATTGAGGCGCTCGTGGGGACAATCTCCACCACAGAGACCCGATTGGCAGGGATGTTCGTATCGAAAAAGGCTTGCAGAAAACCCTGTAGGACATGTAGACGTTGTTACATCAAAAAACCACTCCACCGTAATCCGCCGATCGAAGGAAGGGATTCAGATTCCAACGGAGAAGATTATTTTGCAGTCGGCTCCGTAGATCAAAATCTAGAAAGTCAGAATAACATTTTCAAAGGAGAGGAGGTTAGTAATAATTTTCTTTCTGTAGGTAGAAATACTGCACCAAAAGAAATAATTTTAGAGCCAAATAAACACCCACCTAAATTAACAAAACACACCCACCTCACATCCACTTACACGCAGGGAGAGAAAGAGTGGGTTCTGCAATTTTTTTCCTAGGTAATTTTGCTCTCATCTCTCTTAAATTTATCTCAATCTTTATTATTTTTTGGGTTAATTAAAGATTTAATGTTCAAATCGTTGTTTTTCGGAACCCTCGTGTTCGGCAAACGGCTGATCGAGGAAAATGGTGAATGGCGACCATGGTCGGCCGAACAACTTACTCAATTGCAGCCATAGGCAACCAAACGGCCTGCCCATGAGCGGCGATAACCAGTCTACATGCCTGCCCAATCGCAACCAAGAACTGTCGAACTGGTTGCTCAATTGCGACCGAACAACTTAATTAGTGGCGGCCAGACTTGGGCGAATAGACCGTGTTGCAATAGAATCGGGGTTTCTAAAAAAAAAATTCATTTACTCACTAGTGATTAATTATTCCAACGCTTTAATATGTGTATAGACATACTAATGTTTTTTTTTCTCATTTTGTGCGTTTGAAGTTTTTACATACACAAGGAAGAGAATGATCTATTACGTCCGCTAGGAAAAAAATGAAAAATCGCGTATTCAAGGACACCCGAGGAAATACCTGGGCGGTGAAGGATCCAAAAATGAATATCAATCTTTTCGTAGGCAAAAACCCCATTATAGTTTAATTTATGTAATTTTATATATTAATTAATATTATTAACTCATTATAATTAAATATTTATAGTTAATCATTATAGTTAATTTTCATAGTTGACAATTATAATTAACTATTATAATTAACAATTATAGTTAACTATTATAGAGTTAACTATTATAGTTATCAATTATAGTTAACTATTAATAAATAACTATTATCATATTTATAAAATAATACTCAAACAAAGAAATAAATTCAAAAGAACAAAATATATCATCTTATTAATAACCCAATTTCAAATGACCCAATGATTATATATTTAATATTCTTTATATGTATTCTATATATAGAATTACAATAATATTTTATAATAACTATAAATATTATCTTGTACTTTACTTTATACTCACAACACCAATCAAATTATATTTCTTTCACTCATTTTATTTGTTTCTTTATTTTTTATATTCATAACACATCTCTCCTACCTCACTTTTTCTTAATCATCGTGCCCAAAATGTTAGTCCGATTTGAGGTGGGGCGAAGGGAGTATATTAAAATACAGAGATAACAAAAAAACAAAGAGCGTTATGTGCGTGAGTTGTTGGACTTCAAATACCTCACTCAATCCTAGATTTACCTAGTCAAGTAGGTTAAAAATTGTCCAAAACTATATTCATAAATCAAGTGGATAAAAAGTAGGTATGTAAGTAATTGTTTTTTTTTTTTCCAATTATAAAATTTTATGAGTATTAAACTGGTTCAAAACTCTATTCATCTTTTTCCATTTAGGAATAAATCGAGGGTGAACTTTAAATTGATATTTATAAAAAGAAAAATGTAAACTTGAAACTGAAACAGTGAGTGTAGTAACTATAACTTATTAGTAATGCTTTAAGCTAATTATAGTAATTATTAATTTTCTACTATTATAACTTACATAATATAAGAATTTTATATATTAATTAATATTACTAACTTATTATAATTAACTATATATAGTTAATCATTATAATTAATTTTCATAGTTGACAATTATAATTAACTATTATAATTAACAATTATAGTTAACTACTATTATATTATAGAGTTAACTATTATAGTTATCAACTATAGTTAAGTATTAATAATTAACTATTAATAGTTAACTATTATAGTTATCAACTATTTTTAACTATTAATAATTAACTATTAATAGTTAACTAATACAATTAACAATTATAGTTAACTGTTAACATTTAACAATTATAGTTAACAATTAAAAGTTAACTATTAATAATTAAATAGTATCGTTAACTATTATAATTCATAATTATACTAACTATAAATATTTTACTATTATACTTACCTAATATAGTAACTAATACTCCCTCCGTTCCGGTCCACTTAGGAAATTTTGAAATGACACGGGAATTAAGGAATATTATTATAGTATTAGGAGAGAGAATGAGTGAAAGAAGTGTTGTGAGTGTGAAAAATTAAATAGGAGAGAGAATGAGTGGAGGGAATAGTAAATTATAATGGTGTTGTGAGTATTAAAATAATGTAGGAGAGAGAATGAGTGGAGAGAATAGTGATTTAAGGTTTCCATTTTGAAAATTCTTAAGTGAATTGGGACGCCCAAAATGGAAAGTTTTCTTAAGTGAGGTGGGACGGAGGGAGTATATATTATCTAATACTATTTATAGTATAAATGGAAACGGATTTGCTGCAGTACAATGAACAGTTTCAAATGGTCAAATTTCCCATTTTGCCCTCACTAAATTGTCTCTTTCCCATTTTGCCCTTAATTTTTTTTTAAATTAAAAAAAAAACACGTGTCCTTGTACACGAGTTTTTACTAGTTACTCCCTCCGTCCCATTAGTATTAGCACAAACACTGTTTGCGCGGGAATTAAGAAATATGATATTTTAATAAAATGTTGTAAGTGTAAAAGAATGAGTGGAGAGAGAATGAGTGGAGGGTGTAATAAATTATAATGGTGTTGTGAGTATTAAAATAATGTAGGAGAGAGAATGAGTGGGGTTGGGTGAATATTTTATTAATATAAAGTTTCCTTTTTGGGAGTGTGCGGATATTAGCGGGACGCCCAAAAAGGAAAGTGTGCTAATATTAACGGGACGGAGGGAGTAGTTAATAACAAAGAATATGAAAAGTCACACATTTAAATTTAAGGAGTATGTTGTGATATGGCTTCACAAATGAAATTTTTTACAAAAAAATGTCTACATGGCATTATCATAGGCCTCCTCATCTACTTTAAATATACTCCCTCCGTCCCGTTCGAAAAGACACAAATTTTCTTTTTGGATGTTTCATTTAAAAAGGCACTTTCCCAAAAAAAAAAAAAATTTTTATTACTATTCCACCCACTCATTCTCTCTCCTACTTTACTTTTACACTCACAACCTTCTCTCTCCTAACTATTCCTCCCACTCATTCTCTCTCCTATTTAATTTTTCATACTCACAACATTTAAATTTTTTCTCTTTCCTACATCATTTTCCTTAATTTGCGTGCGAGGTTGGTTTTGTGCCTCTTCGGGCGGGACGGAGGGAGTATACTCCCTCCGTCCCACTATACTTGACACCCAAGGGGTGGGTTCAAAAACCAAGGAAAAATAATAAAATAAAAAAAATGTGTGGTGGAAAATGAAGAGAGAGAATGAGTGGGGTAAATAGTAGTGTTGGTTGAATAAATATGTGGTAGAAAATGAAGAGAGAGAATGAGTGGTGGGGTAGAGTGAATATAAAAATATAAAAACTTGGTTATTTTTGGAAGGTGTCAAGTATAGTGGGACGGCCCAAAATGGAAAGAAGTGTCAAGTATAGTGGGACGGAGGGAGTATAATATAGATTTGTTAATCCTTTTATTAAGGGCGTGGTTATTTGCAAGGCACCTTATTTGTAAGGCACGAAAAATGGACAAAATTGTCCCTCCCGTATGCGAACGTTTCGTGTGATTATATACGACGTTGTCAGATATGTTTCATATAAAAATACACGAAATGTATTGAGTTATTTCGCGTAGATTCACACGAAATGTTGAATAACATTTCGTGTAAAATGATACGAAATGGTTCTCAACATTTCGTGTATATTCACACGAAATTCACAGGAGAAATTTTCCTTTAGATTTCGTATGAATATACACGAAATGTTAAGAAATATTTCGTATGATTTTACACGAAATGTCATTCAACATTTCGTGTATAAACACACGAAACACCCCACCAGTACGAATTTTTTTGCAAACCCAGTTACGTATCATTTGAAATTGACATTGAAATTGAAAGCTAGGTTGTAAATTGATGTTACAACAATTTCCGACTCAAATTTATACTACAATTATGCATTGTAACATCCAATTTTAGACATTAAATCTATTAGGGCTTCAAATTCAAATTTGGGTAAATTGTCTGTTTTTCGGCGAAGACAGCGGCGGTAGACGAGGTCCCAGTGGTAGACTTGGCGACATTGGAAATTTTCATCCGAACCATTGTAGAAGAATTGAGTTTTCCGGCGAAGAAACGATGGTTGGCGTTGGGTACGTCGGAAATGGAGATGGGGAGGAGAGACCGACGTTCTTGTGCTTTGAAATGAAATTGTGATTTTTTTTTTTATTATATATACAAGAGCATTGTGGTCATTTCAAAGTGCCTTACACATTTGGTGCCTTGCAAATAAAATTCACCTTTTATTAATTACAGTAATTTGTAAATTTGAATAGGAAAAAGAAAACACAAATCAAAAAAAGTTTTATTCTCCTACCACTGAATCTTCTCTACAGTTTCTCTCACACAGAAATGGCATCTACCAGTGCCCTCGCCGGACAACTATCAACGAACCTGAATGGCGCAAGTGACCGGAATATCCGTCCGACGGTTCCTCGCGCTTTCTGTAAGTATTCTCTACCTCTCTTGCATCGTCGATGTTTAACTCATCTACTCACTGATTGGACCTTTAGATGGTAAATTATTGAAATCTCCGTGCCTTAGTGTGTGTAAATTGCTATTATTGTATACCTTTTACTTCTATATGTCTTTGGGAATAATGTTAGGTTTGTCAGATTTGCTAAACCAATTTACTCCTTTTTTGATGTCTTTGTGTGTGATGAACAATTGGATAGAGTTTTTTTTTTTTTTTCCAGCAATTAAAGGGTGCCGTGATTGTCTCTTCAGCTTGTAATTTGTGCTAACTGGCTATGTAATAGCCGAGCAATCCAAACAGGGGCAAACTAAGGATTGCATTACTTTAAAATTCAATTCAATCAGAAATGAGGAAATGGAATTGATTAAACACAACAATCTATCGGAACAAGCTAGTACAAGTAATTCGAAGAACAAAACAGCTACTGAATTAAGCTAACTATAACTATGGCTACTCCTATGAAAGAAAGAAGAAGGAAAACAATCGTAATATCAATCCACATCTCGATCCTGAGCCCTAGCTGGATTATACATGTGATCCTCAACGACCTTCAACGCATCACGAGCCATTCACGTGATATGCTCCAATGACGATGCTACCCTCACTAATGGCTGCCAAAAGTCGCAACTACCCCTCGTCAATTACCCGACTGTTACAATCCTTCCCCTTTACAATAGCCTTGTCCTCAAGGCTAGAATCCAGGAAACGCATTAATGATTATTGCTTCTTCTCCCGTAACATTGACAATGAGGAACTTACTCTACCTCAACAGTGTTAAGTTCAGAATGTGTGGCATAGGCAAAATCTTACTCTTCTTCCCTCTATCGAAAGGAATTCTAAATAACCCATTGCCACTAATGCTCCTCTTTATTATTCGTCTTCCCATGATTTTCATCAGTTGCAGTAACCCCCGACCTTCTAAAACGTTTTGCGGCAAAGACATTGAAATATTAACGTTGCTAGCAAGAACTGATTGAAATCTGAAAAATCTATGTCCCCCTCAAGGACTGACTTAAGTGGTGGAGTAAAAGTTGAAAGAGGAAGTGAAGCCACCATGTCACTCTTTGTCTTTCTCAATTCAGCATCATTCCATGATATATCAAAATTACCAAGTTTCATCAGCTGCTCAGCAAATTGCACCTTGTACACGCACAAATATGAGGTAACTTCAATTTGCGCTACATCCAACTGGCCATCAAGATCCCCTTCAACAGGCATGGATTTCTGATCCATGTATTATGCTTCATGATTATTGCTGACTTTCCCAAAATCACCCCATTTAGTATAATTATCAAAAAATGAGAACCTTGCATTACTGTGTAGGTTGTCAGTATTTGACCGCGGATTGGTAATGCTAGCATCTGGGGATATTGGATCAACAAAATTAAACTCAGCTCCAGGTTGCAACAAATCAAAAATCATTTGTTGATGTACAACAAATAGCAAACCCTTTGGGGCGCCCTAAGCTTCAATATAAACTGTAGCATTGGGCTCCAAATTAACCCACATTTGAACATGTTCTTTAAAGATTGTAGAATAACTCCTTGGGGAAAATTTACATATTGAAGGAGATCCAATCACATCCCCTTGATCATGCCCCACAAATTTTGAGTGGATGCATCACTAGATATACTCCCCTTACTAACTAGACCACCGCTAAGAACTACTTTATCAATACCATTCATTGCCTCAACGTATCTCTGCTCACTACCTTGTAAATCACAAATTTGCACCACACTAGAAAAATTAATCTCAGATGCTGTTGAAAACCACTCAAGTAGCATCCTATCAGAACTTGTGCTCTTCCATACAAAGTCAACGCTAAAATCATGGATCACGATAACATGGACTCCTTGACAATCCTGCTGAATAACTTCTCTGAGCCCTCCACGAACATATTCAATGCTACGCTGCTGATCTCTATCAATAATCAATATATCAGTAATGAGTTCATGTACGACTGATGGAAGTTCCACCCCCTTCATTTTTAAAGTCATTAATTTAAGTAGCCCATCAATAACTTGCTTTTCAGTCTGAACAACAGATACTTCAATGGGACTTTCATAACCTTTCCCTTCCTTATAAATTTTCTTAGCAACTTTCTTATCATTAGTGACATTCGAGACAATCTTCCATGATACCATCGCGCCGTGAAGGCTGGACAAGTCCTCTTTGAAAACGGTGTAAGATTGACCATCACTCACATCATTACTACGACCAATTACAACCTGTTTTGGCCTTACTTTGTTGGGCGAGAATAGGTGTTGAATTTCTTGTTCAACATGTTGCCACTGTAGTCAACAAAAGTAGTAAGTCCAAAAGGTTTTATGACCACAATACATCCAAAAGCAATGTCAGGTACAACTTTCTGATTGATCATAACAAGAAGGAAATTCCAGGGAGTAATCTCACCAACAACACCAACAGGCTGCTTTGATGCAAACAAGCATCGATCAATTAGTGTTGTTGAAATCATGTCACCATCGCCCAGGACATTAAAATCGAAAGTACCACCTCCAGGATCAAATAATATAATGGTTTTTCTGTTCTTTAGTTCAAATCCATAGGCAAGTGAAGCGACAGTAAGTTCACTGGTGATACTAAGGGCTTTCAAGACACCAACAAGATCAGTTATGAATCCAGTCAAAATGGTCCTTAATCCTCTCATAAATTCCATGGCATTATTATTGAGAGAACAATCAATTTTCAGCTTCTTCGTGATTCCATTTCCAAGTTCGTAATTCGCTACAACTAATGTTTCAATCTCGCCATGAGCTCGCACAAACATTGCAGCTTTTCCATCTGGTTTCTTCTTTGGATACACATCAAGCAACTCCACCTTGACCTGTCCAAAAGGTAGCACACAAGAACTAATAACTTCGCCTCCATCAAACACAGTCACGTCCTTTATAAACCCGCTGAAATTTTCAAAACCCAGATTCTCCCACAGTAAACAACCATATTTTTTAACAATATTTTCCCAACATTCAAATTCAATGTTACTTTCATTTTCCAGCCATTTGATTAACCTCTCCTTCATCAGACTTCAATGATTTATTCGTTTCCTTTTTCTCATTCAGTTATGCAATTCATCAGTATATGAACTTCCCTTCACTTGAAATACATCAACTAAATCAAACTCCAACAATCTTTTAGTTTCTTTTTTCTCCTCGTGAACATGCAAATCAACAACACCGATACTCATTTCTTTATCATCAATTCCAGAACTCACCTTCTTGTCATTGGCAGCATCTCTAGCTCCCTCAAGTTGGACCAAACAATCAGTAGACTCACCCCTATTGTCCGGCTGCTTCATTGTTACAATTCTTCCCTCCTCACTAACTTGCAGCCCTGAAAAATTCAAGGTTTCAGCAACTCGAGTTTCCTCGACTCCATTTACTCCCACAAGGCTAACTGGTGATCTCGCTGCTTCCAACTGATTCTTATCGTGTTGTTTTCCCTGAACTGGCCAAAAAACCCCACTAACAACACCATTCCACATCATATTAGGGTTCATATACATATTGTGTGGCCCATATGGAGAGTAATATGGTATACATTGATTATAAGAGTTGATAAGGGCTTGGGAATCAACAGTTTGAACAGGATATTGAGCATTTGAAGGATACCATGAATAAGTTTGTGAATCACTAGGGATAGATGAGGAAGGGTAGTAGGTGCATGAATTTGCAAATTGATTAGGTGATGAGTAGTTGAAATATGAGCATTGGGTGTTCAGACCTTGTAACTGAGCATTAGGATTTTGAACAATTGGGCAAACCAGAGATATATATGAGGTCTGTGTAGTGGTGTTTAATTGATGAGAATTAAATGGTGAGGTAATGTGAGAGTATCTAGAGAAAGTAGGGTTAATGGAATACCTAGCTTCAGATCCATTGTTTCTCTCCATCATAGTATTCACAGTATTCATCATCTCGGTTAATCTACCTTCCATTCTCTCCCATTGTTTGTCGATTATCTCCAACCCATTCAACCTAGCTCCATCCGCCATGGATACAGAAGCAGTCCGGGGATCGACTGTTTTGATACCACTTGTAATAGCCGAGCAATCCAAACAGGGGCAAACTAAGGATTGCATTACTTTAAAATTCAATTCAATCAGAAATGAGGAAATGGAATTGATTAAACACAACAATCTATCGGAACAAGCTAGAATAAGTAATTCGAAGAACAAAACAGCTACTGAATTAAGCTAAATATAACTATGGCTACTCCTATGAAAGCAAAAAGAAGGAAAACAATCGTAATATCAATCCACACCTCGATCCTGACTCCTGAGCCCTAGCTGGATTATATATGTGATCCTCAACGACCTTCAACGCATCACGAGCCATTCACGTGATATGCTCTAATGACGATGCTACTCTCACTAATGACTGCCAAAAGTCGCAACTACCCCTCGTCAATTACGCGACTGTTACAGGCTAATTGACACTCACATGCCTGGTAACCCCAAACGTAAATGTCAGTTGCACAAAGTAGATACATTTCTCTGTACGATAGGTTGTGTCGGAACCACTTAATTTGTTGATGAGTCATCGGGAATTTCGTGTAGGCATGCAATGTTAATGGAGGATTTTCCATATTTTGCACATCAATAAATCATTTAGTAATAAAATGCATTATGGCCAAGAGGGCCAATGTGGATATAAAAGATCTAGAATTGTATCAAAGGACCTAGATGAACAACAGGAGCTAGTTCAATATCTCAATCTTTCTTTTTTATTTGATCAGGCGTAAACTAATTGTCTTTGACTTCCGACGTTTTATTTGTGCTTAAAGTGATTGTTTTGGGTTTGACTTCAATAGTCAATTGGGAAGTCTTGGATCCCTCCTTGATCACTTGACCAATTGACCAGTAGTGGCATGACAATTCATCCACTTGGATAATGTAGAATGATAAAATAAGACGTCAATATTGAGTACTCTCTAGCACACATCTACGCGAAGGAGATTTAGAACAAGATCACCCAATCTCAATCATCAATTCATCGTCAGGCCATTGACTCCACAAATCATTTTTCCTATCCTGGCCACAAACCATATGATACATAGAACTACAACTTCACACTCTCTCTTAGATCTTAGTCATGATGACCTTAATATAAATACATTTAAGGTTGGTTCTCTTATTACTCCCTCCGTTCCAAAATGAATGTCCAAAAAAAAAAAAATTCAAATTTGCTCTTTCGAGCAAATTTGAATTTTTTTTGGGCATTCATTTTGGGATAGAGGTAGTATAACTTAGAGAGAAGTAAGGTTTATTACTATTAAAGTGTGTGAAGAATTAGATTGCTTACACATATGAAACTTGAAAACTTTGTTATAGGCATTGTGTATTTCAAATGAATAGATAATTCTCAAAAATTATCATTTTTCTCAAAGAAGTATATGTTCAATAAATCTTAGTTGATGGAGCCACATCTAACAAAAAGTAGCAATGTTCCTACTGTAAAGCCATTTTTGAATATTGATTGCTTATGAGAACATTCCAGGAGTTTTTATTTGAAAATTAAACATTAGTTGATTTTCATAAACCATGATGAAACAATGTAGTTACATATGTAAAATCCGTATACCTAACTTAAATATATTTCCACTCTTAAAATATACTCCCTCCATCCCAAAATAAATGTTGCTCTTTCCTTTTTAGTCCATCCAAATATTGTCGCGTTTCTAAATAAGGAAATAGACTTGGTGCAATTTTGTCATTGTATAAGCATTGCACAAACAAGTAAAGCACATTCCTTAAAAACGTTGACATGTTTAATGCAACATTTATTATGTACGGAGGGAGTAGGATTTTGTGATTCCAACTGTATTGTCTTTAGTTGGGTTTCTAAGTTATTGGCTGATGGAATCTGTTTCTCCATGTTTAATGTATGCAAAACTTAATGGTATGGGAGTGTCACATGGATGATAAATCGGGTAAAGTTCTTACTATTATTAGAAGTTAACACCCACAACCACACCCATATATTACCTTACCTAAGTCGAGTTAGCATATAACTCTCCCAAATCAGGACAACAAATAAAAAGGACGACATCATTGCAATGTAGGAGTTGCTACCCAATAGCTTGACCTTAGACTATAATCATCTCCAACTTGCTTATCAGGCCTTTCTAATGTGGCACGTAGGCACGTAGTCACTTCTGTAACTTGTAATTTACATAAAACTTATGTGCTCCTTTGCTACATTTGCAGGCAAAGTAGGCCTTCAAGGAAATTCAGTTGGTCTACGGGCCATAACACAATCTAGATGCAGGAAGCTTGTTAATAATCAAAGATCTCTTCGTGTTTGTGCTCTCTTTGGAGGAAAGAAGGAAAATAACGATAAGGATGATGGATCTTCAAAGGTTACTGCAATACTCTTTTTTTGTGGTTAAGATTACATGTTCAGCATTCTTCTGGTTTAATAAAGTGTGAAGTTGTTAACAGCACCTTTTGTTGTTACTGGATGGTGTGCAACTAAGTTTATAAATATGTTACTTCAAAGTAGCTTCAGTTATGTCTCAAATAAATTTATATTTGATGCTTTAGTCGAGTTTGATGTATTTTGATACATAATACTCCCTCTCTTCCACTCAAAGAGTTCAGCTCTATGTTTTAAAGCCAACAATGGAATATACATATATTCCAAATCAAATTAGTATTCAACATATGTGTTCTACTTTAGATTTTGAATTTCCAAACATCTCATATTAGATATATAATGAATCACAACTTTTATTAATTTAGATGATTCTTCTGTCAAATTTTAATCACCTGGACCAAAAAAGGGGGTCAAAACTGGTCTTGTTACGAGGAGAGACTGTGTTTAGTACCATGTAATCAGAAATTCCCACTGAGTTGATCATAGTATATTCTTTCCTTGTATGGAAGCATAAAATCCCGCCTGAAAGACATTTGAAAGGGGACTGATATGTTTGAAGTCCAAATTTTACCCACCTTCTTTTTTAGTTATTACACAAGAACTACGCATGCAAGTGAAGATGTGGTTGAAGCTGTTACAAATTCACGTTTACTTTGAAGCTCTCATTTTGTATTAACTTTTGTTTGTAGTACCATATTTTAGATGTGCCCTTTAACAAATTTGTTTACAGTATAATCAACTTTGTATTGTGTTTATGCCTTTTCCAAGTTGTAACTTCTCTGTTGCCACTAATACAAAAAATTTTCTATTGTTGAATTTAGGCAGGTATTATGGGAAACATGCAAAATTTATATGAGACTGTGAAGAAAGCGCAAATGGTTGTCCAGGTTGAGGCAGTGCGCGTGCAAAAAGAACTTGCTGTGTACGTAATGCTTATTAGAATCCAATGATCAAATAAATCCTTGTTTCTTATTTTTGTATTTGTTTTCTGGATAAAGCGCATTGCTGACTTCATCTTTTCTTATGATTTTCAGAGCTGAGTTTGATGGTTACTGTGAAGGGGAGTTAATTAAGGTTGGTTCTTCCTCCTTTATGTTTTAGTGATTTGTCCTACTCGTACATTTTATTTCAGCTAATGAAAATCAGATTTAAGTTTTTCTGGATGAGAGTCTACCATACGGAACAGAGAATCCTATTTGTCCATGAATAATACAGGAATGTTCTACAAGTGCTTGCTTTCCGTGTCAAACACTTCTCTTTGGAGAGGCCCATATCTCTTTTCATACAGATAAAAGTCCTACTGGTGCTTGCCTTGATTAAATAACTACTCGAATACGTTCTATTCTTATTGTCTAGTCACTAGTGTTGGTCAATGTATATTTGTTTGTCCTCTTTGACTTGCCGCTCAGTTGCAAGCAAAAATCGAATTACTATCTTGAAGTTTGAAGAATGGATGAAATGACTAGACAAAACTAAAATATTAATTTTCTTTTTTACTAAAGCAAGCTCTCCTTTCTATTTGGTTTCTTACAGGTAACGCTATCTGGTAATCAGCAACCCATACGTACCGAAATTACAGAGGCTGCAATGGAGTTAGGTGCAGAGGTAAGTCTACTTTATTTTTGCTCGACCTTTTGTTTCTTTCTTTACACAGCCGTATATCTTATTCATCAGTCAATAAGATAACTCGTCTGCAGATTTTTATCTTACTGGCTTTCTATAGTTTTTTTTTTCACTCACTTTTCATCTCTAAATTCCTCATGTTCAAAGTTTTATGCTTTAAAAATATTACTCCTACAAACTGAAGATAATGAAAAAGATTGCTATTCACATTTCAGGCCAAGCTGATGATGTGTTAGATCTGATGAGACTGTTGATTGAAGCATCTCCTTGTTGTCCTAAAAATTTATTATGATGTTTATACATGTGGAACAACCCTTGTCAAAAAAGTACGAGAGCAACTTCTGTTCCACTCTATAGGTCAAATGGGATGAGATAAGGATCCAGTTTGCATAAAACTACAAATTGATTACGTCCGTCCTAATAAAATGAGTCGCATAGTAGTGGTACAGTTTTCAAGGATGTAGCTTTACTTGCTTGTACCTTTATGAAATTGCACTAAAATTATTCCTTCTTTTAGAAATGCAACTCTTTTTATGAATGGAGTAGCTCATTACCCTGTAGTGGCTGGAGACGCTTGCACTCAGACATCCTTTCTTTTCCTCCTCCCCCTCTTCTTTTTCTTCACTGTGAAACTTGCTCAGTTCTTCCAACTGATGTCTAAATGTCCTTTTCCCAGTAATTCTTCAGAAAAATTGTAGTCTAAAGAGTATTTTTTAGTGGCCAGCTTATTGTTGAAAGCTTGGCAAATGAAATCAGATGGATTATAATCTTGTTTGATGCTGAGCAGATTATCACATAAGCGTAGTTATTCACATGATTCTTTTCGTGTATTATAAATCTATGTTCTTGATGCATATGGTGGTACGTCTATGTACTGCAGGATGCTTTGGTATTAAAATAGATAAAAAATCATAGGTAGCTCCCAGAAGGTTTATTTTCCGACTCGTACGAAAGGCGGTTTCAAATCTTAATATATTTTTGTTTGGTCCAGCTCTGTATTGATTTATAAAACTGGATTTAATATCTAAGATACACTGTGAGGATACTGAGATGCATATGACAAATGCCATTTTTAAATCTATTAGATTTAGCGTAAATTACTGACAACTAAGATGTTTGCTTGTAATTTATGTTTCTGTTTTCTTGAGAGATAATGTCTGATTAATTGTACTAAATTCTTGTGAGAAACGTAATTTTCCTTTCATCCCAATTGAAGATGTTTGCTTTGACGTATTGTGCAAATTAAGAGAAAGGGTTGAATTAACCGCTAACTTATTAAAATAATTTTGGCCACAATTTCCAGTTGATTTTGTTGATATGAAATGATTTTTCTCCAACACAATTTTAAGGTATCAAAGACATTAAAAAGGGCAGCCCGGTGCACCAAAGCATCCTCTTGTAGCGAGGGTCCGGGGAAGGGTCCCCACCACAAGGGTGAAATGTTGGCAAACCTTACCCTATTATGGTAAAATAATAGTTTTGTGGAAGGGAACTATACCTCTGCAGTTAGGACAAATAAAACAGGAGTTTGTACCTCTTCAATTAGGAGTTTGGGATGTAGGAAACGATTAAAATGATCATAACCTGGCTTGCTTAGATTTTTGATTGATGTCAAGACTCTAGCTTTCTGCAGAATCATTTGATTATACACAGTTGCAATCCTTGTGATCTTTGTGTTCTCTTGGACATTTCGTGATGGTTAATTTGGTGAAATTTAACGACGAACAGAAGCAAAGTTCAAACAGTTACAGTGGGAATTTAAGCTTAATATATTTCTTTTGATGCAGAAGCTTTCTCTTTTGATTACCGAGGCTTACCAGGATGCTCATCAAAAAAGTGTTCAGGTTATCCTACATATTCTGGCTTTTGTAATGTCAACTCTCTGCTTAAAAATTGTTGCCCAACTGTAAGTGGTGACTCTTTTAACTTGCTTCAGGCGATGAAGCAAAGGATGGGTGATCTTGCACAGAGCTTAGGAATGCCAGCCGGATTTGACTTGAACTAGTATTTCCCTCTTGAAGCGAGCATCTTTTAAAAGGCAGCAATGTTGAGTACTAAGTAGGAAAAAGGTCAATCTTGTACGTACTGTTTAACTTGAGATTCGTAATGGGAATAAATTTATCACTTATAAAGTTCCATTTGAGTGATATCTCTGACTGTATGTTAATTTGTTTAGTGTGTTTACCACCATAAAAAGGACCATAATCCATCTTTTTTTTACTCTTTCTTTGTTATGGATTCTTTTCTCACTTCGAATACTGGTGGTTGGCCTAGGAGAAACAAATTAATGTTAAAACACAAACATTATCCTTTTTGTCTTGAACAGAAGGGCTAGAATTTAGGCTTTCTTTTTGTCTTTTCAGACCATCCAAATTAAGAAGGAAGAAATGTCTGCAGCAAACCAAGAGAAACTCAGGAGGTCTATTGCAAGTGTGTTTGCTAGCAAATGATTAGGAGAATGTTTGCCTTGTATCCGTGTTTCAATGATAGAAAGAGTAATTACACATTTCCTGAAGAATTATGACTTCGTTTCTGTACTTCAATTAAATGACCTCACTATCTAATGCTATCAACTTTGAACAGTTCATTGAAACCGAATTTATGAATCCATGATTCGTATGCTTTTCATTTCACCCCACAATTTTTGGTGGGCATTTGAATGGATTCAGTTGCTTCAATACTAACCACTTTTTACCTATAGGAAATTTATTGCATCATGATTTAGGTAACTCTTTGCCAGCCAGGAATGATCGGAAGAGAATATAAGCTCGTCTAGGCTGAAATAAAGGGACTTCATGACCAGCTCCTCTAACTGTAGCAAAGGTAAGTCCATCATACACTTCCGTCCACCCTCCAACCTATTAAAAGAAGTTTTTTTTTTACAATGTCAGATATAAGTTTATCTGATGAAGCAGCTTTAGAATTGAAACAGATATATACTTCAGTTGATATACAACAACAACAACAACAACAAAGCCTTAGTCCCAAAATAATTTGGGGTCGGCTAACATGAATCCTCATATGTTATCGTGAAAAAAAAAATAAATAAAAAAAATAAAAAATAAAAAAATAAAATAAAATAAAAATAAAAATAAAAATAAAATAAAATAAAATAAAATAAAATAAATAAAATATAAAAAAATAAATAAAATATAAAAAAAAATCAAAAATCAAAAATCAACCCCCCACTTGGATTTTTGCCCTCCACTCCGGCCTCTTCAACACCATACTTTCATCCACTCCAAGTAAATTCATATCATTTTCAATTACTCTAATCCAAGTTTGTTTGGGTCTTCCCCTACCCTCGCCATTTTATCATTTCTCCACTGTTCCGCCTCCTAACCTGCATCACTCGGTCTCCTTCTCACATGTCCAAACCACCGTAGACGATTTTCCCTCATTTTATCCTCAATGGGCGCAACTCCTACTTTACCTCTTATCACCTCATTTCCCAATCGATCCTTTCTTGTATGACCGCACATCCATCGAAGCATACGCATCTCCGCCACATTCATCTTATGCACGTGACACTTTGCTTTCACGGCCCAACATTCGGTGCCGTAAAGCAATGCCGCCTAATTGCCGTGCGGTAGAATTTTCCATTTAATCTATCGGGCATGCCGCGATCACATAGAAACCCCGTAGCACTCTTCCACTTCAACCAACCTCGCTTTAATCCTATGAGCCACATCTCCATCTAATTCTCCATCCTTTTGGATAATGGATCCAAGATAGCGAAAACTCGAAGCTTGGATAATATTTCCATCAAATGTGACCGCCCCGCCTCCCTACTTCCAACTCGCTAAACTTACACTCCAAATATTCGCCTTGCTTCGCTAATCGAAAACCTCGAGATTTCAAAGTGTGTCTCCACAACTCCAATTTACTTTCAACACCCTCTCTTGCCTCATCAATCAAAGACAATATCATCTCGGCGAACAAAGCATACACTTTGGTATATCATCTTGACCGACCTCGTCAATTCGTCCATTATCAAAGCAAAAGAAAGTGGCTAAGGAACCTTGATGCACTCCAATCTTTATAGGGAACTCTTCGCCTTTCCCAACACTAGTCTCGTACACAAGTACTAACTCCATTATACATGTCCTCGATAATATCAATATATTTCTTTGAAACACCCTTCTTTGCTAATGCCCACCAAAGTACCTCTCTTGGCACTTTATCATACGCCTTCTCCAAATCAATGAAAACCATATGCAAATCTTTCTTTTGATCCCGATATTTCTCCATGGTTTGTCTCATAAGATATATTGCCTCCATTTGTCGATCTTCCCGGCATAAACCCAAATTGGTTATCCGAAATATCCACAATTTTTCTCAGCCAGCCTTTGTGCAATTACTCTTTCCCAAAGTTTCATAGTATGGCTCATTAGTTTGATCCCCCGATAGTTGGCACAATCTTGGACATCACCTTTATTCTTATACAAAGGGATCGTAGTACTCTTCCGCCACTCCAACGGCATTGTGTTAACTCTCCATATCTTGTTAAATAGCGTTGTTAACCAATCTACTCCCTCTCCCCGAAACATCTCCAAACCTCAATTGGTATACCATCCGGTCCAACGGCTTTCTTCAATCTCATCTTCTTCATTGCCATTTCCACTTCACTCTTTCGAATTCTCCGCATAAAATCTCGATTAACCATACTCGAAGAGATATTTAAATCTCCAACATCCCGCTTCGACCGCCATGAACAAGTTATCAAAGTACGAACTCCATCTATCTTTTATCTCTTTATCCCCGACTAAAACTCTTTCGTCTACATCCTTCACACATTTAACCGTCCCAATATCTCGTGTCCTCTTATCCCTCATACGAGCGAGTCCGTAGATGTCCTTTTCCCCTTCTTTTCGTATCCAACTTATCATAAAGTTTCGATTCACCTTTGCTCTTGCGTTTCTTACCGCTTTCTTAGCATCTCTTCTAGCTTCCTTATACTTCTCATAGTTCTCGTCGCTCCTACATTTCCCCAATAATTTGTAGCATTCTCGCTTGCCCTTTATTGCTTGTTTTACTTCCTCGTTCCACCATGATGCGTCCTTACTTGGTGGCCCATTTCCTCTAGATTCTCCAAGGACTTCTTTCGCCACCTCCTTTATGGTATGTACCATCTTAGTCCAAGTCGAATCTATATCCATATCCTCCATATTATCCGCCCAAATACCGGTATCGACCATCTTAGCTACAAATTTCGGTTGATTTTCCCTCAAGTCTCCACCACTTGATTCTAGGGTTTACCCGTGATTTTCTCTTCCTCGAAATTCTCTTACTTCGAAAATCAAGTACCACCAACTATGTTGAGTTGTTGTGCTCTCACCCTGAACAACCTTGCAATCAGTATAACTCTTTCTACAAGTATTTCTTACTAAGAAGAAGTCAATCCGACTCGCATTACCTCCACTCCTATAGACACCAAGCGAGATTCTCTTCTTGAACCAAGTGTTCATTATACTCAAGTCATATGCCAACGCAAAGTCCAGATACTATTTCCGCTTCATTCCTCTCTCCAAAACCAAAACCTCCATGTATGCTCTCAAAGCCATGTCGACTAGACCCCACACGTCCGTTCGTATCACCACCAATCACTAATTTCTCACCACTAGGTACTCGTTGCACTACCTCCTCCAAATCTTCCCGTAACACTTGTTTAATAGATGCATCCAACCCTAGTTGTGGTGCATAGCGGAAATAATAGTTATAATCTCATCACGTATCACCGCTTAATGCCCATAATTCGATCACTCTTCCCGTACACTTCCACCACATCATTACTATACTCCTTATCAATAATGATACCCACTCCATTTCTACCCTTATCCTTTTCGAGTACCAAAGCTTAAAACCCCAAGGCGATATTTCTTTTGCTTTCTCTCCAACCCACTTAGTTTCCTCGTAGACACATTATGTGAATCTTCCTCCTCCTCATAACTTCCACCACCTCTGCTGATCTCCCTGTCAATGATCCAATGTTCCAAGTTCCAAAGCGCATCCCACTACCCTTACACCTACCATGGACTAGCTTCTTTACCCGCACTCGTCCGCAATGCGGGAACCCTTGCATATTTGACACCACCCCCGTGCGAAGAGATGGCGCGTCGCTTCCGGGCGACGACCTAGCAACCTTTGCATACTTATCACTACACCCAGGTCTTTGAAGTGTAGCGCACCCTTACATATTTGACACCACCCCCGGGCGAAGAGATGGCGCGTCGCTTCCGGGCGACGACCTAGCAACCTTTGCATACTTATCACTACACCCAGGTCTTTGAAGTGTAGCGCGTCGCTGCTGAGGAAACGCCCCAACGATATTCATATTTCGATTCATGTCATGTTAATGTGACAAAAATTTTACGCTGGCTGTCACATGCCTACCGCAACCCTCGCCCTTTATCCTGACTTGGGACAGGCAAGGATAAATCCTTGGTGGGTTTATACTTCAGTTGATATAAATCAATTAATTCTTTACTTGCTATGGAAATAAATTTGTCCGTCCAAAGAGTAGAGTTGTTTTATATCCGTACCTGGCCGTTTGAGTACCATGGATACCATGGAGTTTTGGTTTTGAGATGAAGATGACTAAGAGAGAACCTAGTGGCAGTCACTGGAACCACAGAGTCTGCATCACCGCTGTATTGAGGCACAAGTTTTGTCATCAACTCTTTGCATTGTAGATATTTTAGGAAATATATTACTTCTATTTTGTCTAAAGGCTGTTTTCAACCAGACAGTAAACAGTATTTTATTTTATTTATTTATTTATTTTTGTATCCTGCTTGTCTTTCAGAACTGTGAAGTGAAAATGTGATCAAGTGGTTGGAAACAATATGTTCTTCCTTAGATGCTTGGCAATAAAATTTTCAATTAGTGGAAGAAACTAAAGAGCTCGGAAACCGTATAGAATTATACCTGAACACCCATATTCTAAGACCTGCTGCCATTAACTTCTTATATGTAGGTAACATTGAAAACTCCGAGTCATTCCAGTTCCTTATAAGGACATCACTGCAAGAAGAAGATGATGAATCGGGTAATTTATTTTTATGGCGAATATACATTTTAGTATAATCTTTTGGAGCATAGCATATTTATAACCAATCTCTAATTTTCCCAAGAATTCATACCTGCAAGCAGTCCATTTATACGGAATTCCAGTAACATTCGCATGCATTGCCTTTTGCACGTCTGGTCGATTATAATACTTCTCTGCATAGTTCTCTGTACAAGGATCATACCCCGAAACTTTTCTACGTATTAATGTGTTCTTAAGTCTTATTGTTCTCGTAACGTTATTAGAAGCTGCCCTACAAGTAGGTGTATAAAGACTATATTGGTCAATATCCCCGAATTCTTTTTCTGTTGCATAGGTCACTGCATCATCACATTCCTGAGAAGGTGTGTCCAAGGTAAAATTGCAGGAATTTAGTATTCTTTTGTAAGTTTTGTCTGAAATCATTGAATGGCTCCACCAATAGTTAACTGTGCCTATGTTGTCGTAGTAGTTGTCTGTTACTGCATTTCCCACCTGCATTTTGATCACATTTTATTAGATTTTATAAGGTCGTAACAGGATATAAATTTTTTGGGATTAGATTTATGAGCTGCATATATATGTACTTACAATGAATCCCTTGAGGTTGATTATTGGATGAGAGGATGCAATGTTGTAGTCGTGGATTGCCTTGGCTAGCTGGGGAACATAGTGACCTATTTTTGTATGAATAGAACTTGTCAAAACTACTTATATATATATATATATATATATATATATATATATATATATATATATATATATATATATATATATATAGCTGATTGAGAGAGAGAGATATATGGAGTATTTAGGGATGGTCAAACTTGTAGTGTTAAGTAGGGGTACATATATACCTGCATAGCTCTCCCCAGAAATGTAGAAGTCCCTATTCTTGTATTGTGGAAATCTGGAGAACCATCTTATGAGAAAAACTAAAGCATCTTGAGCTGCATTAGGGATGGAATAGGCAGGCGATTCATTAATATAGCCAGTGAAGTATTTTAAACAAGAGCGTTAACATTAACACTTGAACTAACACAAACTAAAGCTACAGCTACAGCATTTATTATATTTCGATGTTGTTCCCGCGTATATAGTGTGTACCTGTTTTTTTGTCACCTGAATTGGTGAGATCTGAACTAGTATTTGTGTAAGAAAAACCAACACCCGCTGGCGATTCAAGAAAGAGAAGATTTGCCTCTGCAGTTGAAAGAAAATGAAAATGGATCAAGTGTCTGACTGCTAAGTGTTACGAAGTTAAAATTGTACTACCTCTGTCTTGAATAAATGTCCTTTCTTGTTACTCATTTTTGTTCCTTATTATTAACAAAAAACGGACTTTCATTTTGGGAGATGTAGAAGGAAAAACAATAAAAGAATTGTGTTGAGTTTTTTTTTTTTTTTTTTTAAATGTGTTAAGAACCTGTATTCCAAGAATATTTGTTGAGAAAGAGAGAGGAAGTAGTTTTGTTGATTCTGAATGGTCCTATTTCTTCTGAAGCTCCGTATGCTACTGATGAACAACCTGGTCCTGCATCCATTTACCCAACATTTAAGAATATATTGTTGTAGAAACAAATCAATTTCAATCTCCTTTAGGGTACTCCATGCGTCCCAAAATGAATGTCCAAAAAAATATTCACATTTGTTCTTGATCGATAGCAAATTTTAATTTTTTTGGATATTCATTTTGGATCGGAGGTAGTAAGTTCTATAAATTAGTATCTTTTTATATTGAGTCTTGTTAATCTAAAATTTAAGCTTATGCTTTCATTCTAGTGCATATATACATCCACTAGTATGTCATGTACTCATGTCTGGACTATTTGTGGCTGCTGCTACCTTCTTGTAGAGAGCTCCTAAACATTCGTAGGATTTGGAACTGCTGTAGCAGCTAATATGATGCAAAGCTGCAACGGTAAGTGAGGACGACATACCATGTCTTAATTTATTGATATTGAGCGGTTGTGATTTATTGAGCTTTGCTTATCGGTCCCACAAATTATGATGTGAACCGCAATACCTCAGTTATAGGTTCAACTTTTGTGGGCATGCATCAAATGCAGTCACCTACCAAATGACTTGCAGTCATCAATAATTGTTTTTTTATTATTATTTATTTAATTTTTTCTTGGTAGTCAGCTTCAGTTGTTATGTCTTGGAATAATATCAGCAATTTATAACCATTTTCATAAATAAATCATAGCACAAAATTACTAATATAAAAAAGGGCAAACCCCGTGCGCTGCGGAGTTAGGAGAGTGAATCATTCTAGAGCCTTTCCCCGATAATCACAAGAGTATGGCCGTTTCGCCAAAATTACTAATATCTGGATATATATTTTGCTGTTGCCAAAATAGGGAAACATCATTTCATTCTGTTTTTCTTTCTACTATTTATTGATACAAACAAAAGGTTGGGAAAATATAAGACAAAGAAACACAGAGCCTTTTTAGATGGGACATTTTGTGCTATTCCAAAAACAGAGAATAGCTTCAAAAAGTTTACAACAGGGAAATTATACCCTCTGCAAAAACAATAATAGTACATTAAGACTCATGGCAGAAGGTTCACGAGAGACTCCATTTTCATGCATACTTCCAATTCTTTCCACTTTATCAAAGTCTTAGAATACAAACAAAATCTTCTCTACCACTTTTGTGTACTCCTCTGTTCCGAAACGATCTTCTCACTTTTTAGTTGTTAAAACAAAGGTAATTTGAGCAATAAACTTGAAAAATTCAAATCTTGTAATTGATACACCGGTGAAAATACTATCAATTAGAATTTTTTATATATTCTTCAGGATAATTAATTAAACATAAATTTATTGCTCAAAAGTACCTTCGTGTTAAACATTTAAAAAAGTATATGCGAAGATCATTTCAGGATTAAGGAAGTATATCGTAAAATCATGACATCATCATATCATATGATTACATAATGATGTCAGCCCTAGTAATTCATCGATGGTGGATTGCTAGTAATATACCAAAAATCTCAGATTGTTTGAACATGTCACATGTTGCTATCACATGTTGCTAGACTTTTAAGTATGAGAAGTAGTTAATACTCCCTCCGTCCCTAAAAGATTGTCATGTTGTATATTTTGTAATTATTAAGGAAGAGCTTCACCTTCTTGTACCTTAGTAGATTTGCACTAACATTCATGCCTAAGTTTAAAAATGAGACATACTTTTTGGGACAAATTAAAATGGCAAATGAGATAATGTTCAGGGACGGAAGGAGTATGTTAGAAAAAGAAACAATAATTACTCAATTAATTCATAGATCTAAGAAGAAGAGAAGATGGTGGGAGAGAAGTGATGATGCACAAGCATTAGTCAATTCTATCCATTAATGAAGTATTGGCAGTTGAGGGTGGATTTGTTTGCTTATCACCCCCACCCAATACATCACTCCTTCACTTTCCAAACCTAATTCTTACTCCTCCTTTCCAAAGGGCATTTATGTACTCAATTTATATTAAAATGAATATCTTTTTTATTTTTAATTAAAGAATAAATTAATATTTATTTTCAGGTAGATGTAGATATATTTTGCAAAAATGCAGTGGCATTTATCAAAAACTACTTTTGAAAAATGAATATTACCAAAAATAAAATAAAATCACACAAGTTGGATATTACAAAAAACTCTTTACATACTACAAAAAAACTATTTCTTTTTTGCATTTATTTGTCAAATAATTGATAAATGCATTTATCAGTTATAAATAATTGATAAATGCATTTATCAGTTGTTTAACAAAAAATCAAGCACAAAATACTCTTTAAAAAACTTATAAATGAATTTATCATTTATAAACAATTGATAAATGCATTTATCAATTATTTTAATTGAAAAGACAAAAAAAAATTAAGAAAAAAAAGTAGTTTTTGGTAATATCACAACTTACATTTTTTTTTTTGTAAATAACATCTTTTTAAGGTAGTTTTTGGTAAAAACTCCATAAATTATATTGGCCACATTATATTATGCCACAAATGTTCTACTCTCTTCGTTCCAAATTAAATGACCTTTTTTGTATCAAAATAATAAATATTTAAACTTTTCCTTAAAAAAGTACATTGTCCTAAAAAAAAGTCATTTTTTTATCACATTTCATTATATTTTTGTAAAACTAAAAAATTGAAGGTACAACAAGAATAATCTTTTTAAAATACTCCTTAAATTTAAAATAATTACTCATTTTGAGGCATATGGAGTAACCATTATGCATTGATGCTATAATTACAATGTCATTCCAAGAATATTGACATAATATGTATACAAGTTAATAAGAGGGAATATGGTCTCCTATGACTAAGGAATGACTAATATAAGAATAATAATATATTTCATAATTACCAAATTAAGAAAATTATATTTGTACCCTTAATTGAGAGAGAGAGAGAGAGAGAGAGAGAGAGAGAGTTATATTTGATGGTAAAATAGGTTTAACAAAAAAAAAAAACTGTTTTATAAAATTTATTTTCCTTCCAATTTCTGTCACTTTTGATAGGATTTTGTATGAGAGAAAATTTTAAAAAATTTCATTCATTTTCCTTCATAAAAAAACTCGTGGGCAACTTTAGAAAAGAAAATATATTAAATTTTCTTATATTTTTTTTCTTTATCTCGTTTTTAAAACTCGACAGCGCACCCGTAATAGTTAATAACATCTTAGCTTATTATGTACTACAAATTTAATTGATCAACCACTTGTACTATATGAATCAAGTACTACCAAATAATTTTGACCTACTACTTCGTTAGGTAGTATACTAATAGAAATATGGATATGAGTTTCCTAAAATGTCCAACTATATAAAAGTCAAATTAATGACACAACAACAACATAGTCTTAGTCTCAAAATAATTTGGAGTCGACTAACATGAATCCTCATATGTCATCGTGTAAAAAGGTTGTTGAAGTCAAATTAATGATGAATAATCCCGTGATTATGAATATTCGGATTGAAATAGACTGACGCCTTGAGTAAAATGTGATAATTATTTTGGAACAAAAAGATTGTCTATCATTTGGAAATTAGCTAAATAAAATGATAATGATTAGCATGGAATCAGCCTGAAAATATGGATCAGAAATTAAGGACTGACTTAATTACTAACCTCCATTAAGCCAAAGGACAAGAGGTTTCTTCTCAGCATTACCAGTTGCTTCAGTCAACCAATAGAAAAGAGCTCTCCCGTGCTTCTCATTCACCGTAACATAGCCGGAATATTGCGAAAACTTCACCGGTGGTTGCCCCGGCAGCGCCGTAATTCTATCCTTCTCTTGTTCTTTTGTGAGACCAACAACATTGGAAATGTTCATAATCATTGAACATAAGATTAGAGACCAACAAAGTAACACATGACTAATTCTTAGAGCCGACATTGCACCCTATAGGAGTAGTCTTGCTCTCTCTCTCTCTCCTCTCTTTCTCTCTCTATAGAAGAGAAGGATGTATGAATATATTTATATATATATGGTTGTATCTATATATAGAATGTATACGGTCAAGGTCTGAATATTAAGATATTAATACAAATGTGTATACAGAGATGAGAGAAGATATGTACATATCTAGGAAATGTATAGTTGTAATATTCAAGTCTAATTGTTTCTACATTACTTCACCTCTCCTCTAGCTACTGTGTGTGTGTGTGTGTGTGAGGGAGAGAGAGAGAGAGAGAGAGAGAGAGAGAGAGAGAGAGAGAGAGAGAGAGAGAGATGAGCTGGATCAAGAAGGCAATGTGAACCCAGATGAGGATATGTAGTTATGAACCCATAAGCAACATCTTAAATGCACTTTGGTTCAATTGCGTGAGTGTGTGCAGATTGGGGTCCAATCTATAGTATAAATGAGGCCTCCCTATGAACAGTATTATGAACAGTTTTAAGGGGCGAATTTCCCATTTTGTCCTCATACATTTGTCCCTTTCCCATTTTGTCTTTAAAACAAAAAAAAATTTTTACATTAAAAAAAAAAAAAAAAACACCCGTCCTTGGACACGGGAGGACATGGGCATGTACTAATGGCAACATGCCATCTCACCATGTGAACAGTTGAATGAATAGTGTCATATGTCAAATTTTTCATTTTACCCTCACTAATTAAATTGTCCCTTTTCCATTTTGCCCTTTAAAAAAAAATCTTTTTAAATTAAAAAAAAAACAACACACGTGTCCTTGACAACGGCTTGCTCCATTGTCTCAATAATGTATGAAAGTTTGTGTTTTTAAGGAGTACAAAAATTAATTGGGATCATGCATAGGAGAGGGGAAGCTGAACATGAAGGATTTAGAATTTGGGTTTTGTGCCGTTGAATTGTCTATTTTATTACTCTATGTCCCAAAACGGTAATTTCATTTTTTTTTTCATTATTATTATCAATGAATGATTTTTTTGAAAGATTTTTTTAAGTTGATTTAATTATTTTAATAAAAATATAAAACTTCTTTCTTACGATAGTGATAGTATTGTTGATGGTGTAGTTTTAGATTTACATTATTATTATTAAATCAAACTATAATCATTGCTTACAATGTTGAAATTTTGGTTTTGAAAAAGTGGTGTTTGACCGATTTTTGACAGAAAATTCATTTATGTTCCTTTTTATGTAAATAGAAATAAGTTGTATATTTATAATCTACATCTGGAGTATATTAGTTCGATATATTTATTTTTTCAAAACCAATTTGGGGTGAAAGAGAAATTAATGTACAAAGTATTCAAATTGAAACAGGTTTATGAAGAGTTTTGTGAATATAAAAAAGGCATATTATACATTGCCTAGAAAACATAAAGTAGGAAAGTGTACAAACTTATTCACTTGAAGGAGGTGTGATCTGACGACCAATATCGATCAAGATAGATTTGTGTCTATTCCATATAAAAGGCATCAAAACTCTTGAAAAACTATAAAAAGACCCCCTCCCCAGAATTGTCAAATTCATTCATTAAGTAATTCACTTCACACCATAAACACAATTTACATGTCTAACTGAATTAATAAATTCAGTCAAATATTTAACTGAATTACGAAATTCAGAGGAATTCTCACGGCATCTGTTAGAAGACATAATTATCTTGATACATAGAATCTTAGAGCTAACCTGCTATTTACTAGAATGGAGTATAGTTGAATATTTTTTAACGTCATTTATACATTTCATCTTTTATCTTTGAATCGGTCGCCGCCTTCAAATTTTAGTTAAGACAAATTATCATCTTTACTATTAGTGGAAACTTTGTTACTTGATCATCAGTGTTGGACTTCCATTTTTCATTCCCTTTCTGGATCTGAGTATTTATTCTTTAGCATTTATGTATTCTGTAAATCACATCAAACCAAACCAACATCAAACCGAAAACGAATACATCAAACCATTAATAAACCGAAACTTCTCGGTTTCAAAACAGCTAAAACCGATATCCTTTGGTTTGGTTTCGGTTCTAACCCTAAATCGAACCAAACCGAACCGTGCACACCCCTAGATAAAACTGAAAAAACCTGCCTACTAACACAATATGATCCTTTTTTGAATGGATCCCATTGTGGAATAATCAAAGAGCCGCCTCTGCACTTGATGAAATCCGAGGTTGGCTCTACTCTAATTGAAACAATCCAAGGAAAAGAACCGACTAGCGAAACAAGCGCCCCAGATGATCCCACAGGGAATCCAGTTCCTAACTTTACTCAGTCCCTCCAGAATGACTTTACGAAAAGAGATAAAGCTCGGAGAAGAAACTTAAAAATTGTAAACAGGTCCTCCAAGAATGGCAAGCTGCTAAAGCCGCCGCACATCATTCATTTAGCATGGTTCATGCCCCTTGTGATCGATACCACCCACCTCCTGAAGGTTATCTCAAAATCAATACAAATGCTTCTTTTTTCAGCGACATCAACGCCATTGGATTAGGGATGGTAGTTCGCAACAATAATGGAACCTTGAAGCTGTAAGGTGGGCAGCAGACAATGGCCTTACTCAAGTCATTTTTGAGACTGACTCCAAACAAATTAGTATTTGATGACGCCAAGCAAATCAGGGTCTGAACGGTTTAAGGATATCTGGCAGGATATATTTAGTTGGTTGATGTACCTAGAACACAACACAAAAGAAGCACCGTCAAGGTCAAAGTTGGATGTTAATCCAACTCAGGCCCTCGGGTGTGAGAGTAAGAATACTGAGTATATAAGGCTTGGAATACCTTGAATGTGTGTGAGTGTTTAGAGTTTGAGAGTAATATGGCTTACAGTCTATATATGGAACTTACCTTGTTCAAGGGGACAAAGGTCTTCTATTTATAGGCAATGAGGAGCTACCGGCTGACGTAAGCCATGAGGTCAGTCCTAAAGGGCACTTTGGTAATTGACCGCATACACGTGTCCGCATCCCGATTGGAGTGCATCGGGGGAAGGAGGATTCACCGTCGAGGGGATGTCGCCGATGTGGGACAGGAGTCGTGTCCGCACGGCGCATTAATGGCGATAGTAGGCGCCGTCCCGAGCCTCATCAATGCGACGGGAGTGAGCCGACTACTTGCATGTCGAGAGTCGGTAAGGTAACTTGCTCAGCAAGCCTTGGTATTTAACCTTGAGGCTGAGGCCGGTGAGATAACCTTGAGTCAGGTATGAGCCCGCGGCCAACATCTTAGGCGCGGTCGGCATGTGACGCGGCATGAGATCTTTGCGGGCACCAGGGCCGACGGCAGGGGATCTCCAGGGACGGGGTAGGAAGATGATGAGAGAACGCCGGGTCTTGACCTTTAGGGAATTACATCTGTCGACCCCCGACTGCGGTCTAGGGAGCGTTATGTCATACTCTGGGCCTTTGGACCGGACCGAGCTTGGACCCGATGCAGGCCGGTGGGGCTCATCGGTGGCCTAGTTCCAAGTGAATGATCATTTATGGTCTGAGCGCGGAACTACTAGATAAGCTCGGTATCTCAGATCGCACCTGGTGCGGGCACCCAGTGTTGGCGTTCGCTCCAGGTTGTTGCTCTGCCTCCCGTGCATATAGGCACATGTGAGGCACGTGTGGAGGATTCTAGGCGCCTTAAATGCTCTGCCTCCCGGTTCGCAAGTGGGCCCCTTGACAGATGAAGAGACCGCGCGTGACAAGTACGGAGGGTACGTGTCAGCCATCCAAAAGGCGCCATAAATGCTAACTGGCGAATTTTCGAAATTTCAAACGTTGGCGTCGGTTCATGGTTCGAGGAGAACGGTTTGTGGGCTAATTAATACAGGTTAACCCGTATAAGGAGGCCTTATAAATAGCAAACCCTTCTTCCTCAAATCCTTTTACCGTCTTCAAACCTTCAAATTGCTTTAGAGAGAGAAAAATCTTGTTGTTTACTTAGCGTTTTCCTCCTTCGATTCAGACTTCGTAAGTAATTTTTGCTTTTTCTTCCTCATCTCTTTCTATTTCTTCTTCTGGGTTTTGATGACGACCCATGAGTTTGGCCCCTGTCGGCTGTTAGAACTAGGGAATGGGAGTACTCCAGATACTTTGCTGTTTGTAAACGGTCAGGGGTAATAAAAAATGTGAAATCAGGGCTTTAGTTTTCATATTTGCATTTTTTATTTCTTGGTTTTCATTGTAGCTCGGATTTTGTTTTTCTCACATTATATCGTGTGATTTCCCTCATCGGTCTAAGGGCCTTGTGTATTTTACTGACTTTCTGAAGAAAAAAAATAAAAAATAATACTCCCTCCGTCCCAGATCAAGAGTTCTACTTTCCCTTTTGGTCCGTCCCAGATCAAGAGTCCCTTTCCTTAAATGGAAAGTTTTTCATATATTTATACCCTTATCATCTCCATTTATTTACAAAAAAAACCATTACTATTCCTCCCACTCATTCTCTCTCCTATTAAATATTTTTAACTTTTACATTCTCTCTCCTATTCCCTACCACACATTTAATTTTTACATTCTCTCTCCTATTCTCTACCACACATTTAACTTTTATATTCTCTCTCCTAAAATTTTCTACCCACTTTAAAAAAATTTCTTAAGAAGCGTGAAATTCTCCCCGAGGACCCTTGGTCTGGGACGGAGGGAGTAATTAAGTTTCCTGTGTTTTGTTTTTTTTTTTTTTATTTTACTAAAATTCACTTTCTTGTTAAACAAATAAACAATTAAAACAAGCCAAACACTGCTCAGTTGATTGGATATGGGTTGGTGTCACTGTACAATTGTTCAATTAATTTATTTTATAAATGTAACTAAGGTAATTATAAAATGTAATTAATTTTGCTTCTCCTGCAATAAAATATAACACACGTGTTATAAAATCTTATGTTATTATTATTGTATCAATTTTTACTCTTCTCCAACAACTTTTTTTTCTTGTTGATTGAGTCTTAACAAATGTCAAATAGTTCACTTTTCAACTTAGATTCCTCTTGTTGATCATTGATTAATTGAAGAACAGTGATGTTAGAGATATTTGGGGATAAATTTTTATGATTTCATTTTCAAATTACTACACTTACTTACTGTTAAGGTTTTTTTGTATTTTTTATTGTACTTAATTATTGACGTTCAATTTTCTCATTTTATTTTATGATCAAACTAGCCTAAGTCCGTGTCCAAGGCCACGTTTTTTTTTTAATTTTTTTTTTAAATTTAATTTTTTTTTAAGGGCAAAACGGGAAAGGAACAAAATAATGAGGGCAAAATGGAAATTTCCTCCAATGAAACTATTCACTCTACTGTAGCAAACACCACTGTGATTTATAATATAGATATGTGTTGATTGGTAACTAAAAGCATCAAAAAATAGGGAATTTGCCCCATAAATTCCTTTTGGAACAAATCACTTCCCACTAAGTTCCTCATTGTATTAAAATGTCCCATAAGTTTTCATATTGTATTATGTATAATACAACATTTAGTTATGCAGTAGTTAAAATCATAATACTGCATCCGCACCACCGCCTCCGCCACAGCCCAGCTCCGCCGCCGCCGTCTGCTATCGCCGCATGCCGGATTCCGGTCAATTTTCACCGGAATCCGGTCAATTTTCACCGGAATCCGGTCAATTTTCACCAGAATTCGGCAATTTTGGCCGGAATCCGGTCGTCGATCGCCGGAATCCGGTCGCCGAAGGTTGGAATCTAGTCGCCGGTCCATGAGCTTCGGACTCCGATCACCGGCGGCCGCCGGAATGCAGTATTATGGCCTTAATTGATGTTGTATTTTCGAAACATAATACAATACCATAATACAACATGGGAAAAAAACTTATCGGGCATTATGAAACTTTTTTAGAACTTATCGGACATAGTCCCCAAAAAATAAGAAATAAGGGGGTAAATCTTAATATTAAAAATATAAGTAATATTTTTTAAACTATCCCCTCTTTATAGTATTTGAGAAGATTTATCTCATTGTATGTGATTGAAACTTTAGTACAAAAATGTCTTATTATTTCAAAAATTAGCCACCCAAAAAGTGTTTTAGTGTATTTTTCAATATAATTTGATAATTTATTAGTAAGGAAATCCTTTTGTCATGTATCAAAAATCATGAATTGCGACATTAACTTTATAGGCTCACACCAAAAAAAACTTTCTAAATTCGCCCTGCTTATCTCAATCAACTATTCGTCGAGGTCATGATTTGTTTGTTGAACCGGTTGCTTCTCTTTCGAACGGCAACACATGGAATTTATGTTTGCGTATCACTATCGGTGGATCATGGCCGAAAGCTCTGCACTGTGGCCGTCCTTCTTTGGATGTCGTTAGATGGCTGCAGACAAATGTTAGACGACGATTGGTATTGTGTTCGACTTGATAAGTTGAAATGCCAATGCTTTGGCGGATATAATATCTTGATCGGCTTTTAAAAATTTTAACCCCACTGTTTGAGCCGATATTTTTTCATCGTTTGTTTGTGGATAACCGACTTTTAAAAAAACATCGGTTATGTTTCTGTCACTCAGTATAAAATCAATTTTAATATCATTATCCTTTTTTACTTAACATTAACCGGTGTCAATATGATTGGATGGATCAACAATGGTCGAGTGAGTTCCTTTTCGTAGGTACCATTTTGACCAGGGATGATGACAAAAATTTCGAATCCACTTAGAACCCAAAATGACTTGTTGCTAATGGAAAGAGTTTGGGGCCTTATTTGAAACACTCCCGACTTTGAGAAGGGTTTAGGATTCCCTCAAACTCGCACTATTTGACCCGCCCCGCATAATATATAGGTTTATTAATACATTTTGAGCTATATACACCGTTATCTTACTCTCACGCCCGAGCGTCTTCGCCGGAGACACATCCGGCTAGTCGTGGGTTCTGATTTCAGGTCAAGAAGCCAGGTGATTGGTCCTGCCACGTGGAGATTACTGATAAGCACAATTCCTGCAGCATCAGTTTGGTTCCATTGCCGGGAACTGTGCTTTAGCTTGACCTCGAAGATCTCATCCACCTACAACAATGGTGACTCCAGACGGGCATGTAGCAGACGTTTCTAAAGAGTTCGAAGAAGTGAACAATAACAACAATATGAACGCTGGGAATCTCAACACTAATACTGAAAATGCAAACCTGCCTCCACCCCCATCAAATCGCCCTCATGGTAGAGCAACACGCTCTACCAGTGTTGTTGATGGCAGGGGATTGCCAGACACGAGAAGGGGGAAAAGACACATGGAAGGACAAGGAGCTCCACCTCCTCCTAAGCGTCCAACTGCTCAGGGGAATGTTGGAAATAGGGCGGATCCCTCATCCAACCCATTGAGCAGGAAGGAAATATTATTGGAGCGAGCCCAGATTTTGACCGAGTTATTGGCAATAGAGGAGGCTGAGAAGGCAGATGTAAGATCAGAGAAGGTGGCTCCCTCTCAAATCTCAAACAGGCAACAGGCCAGGAGTGTTAGACCCAATGAGGGTGTGGGTCAAAATGCTGATCAAAGAATGGTAGCCCGACCTCAATCGCCTGTCCATGTTCCGAGCAATGATTTAAGGGCTAGCCTCACCAGGAATAGGGAGCAGGAAGCTCAATCGGATTGGAGGACACATTTAGAGGCTAATAGAAGCCGACGCGGTTCCCCTGCACGGACACAAAGATCAGGATCCCATAGGGACAGGAATGGGCGCAGGTCGCCTATCAGAGACGAGAGGCGCAGGTCGCCACTCGGGGTAATAGGCGCAGTCGCCTACCGAGAGATGATAGGCGCGAGTCGCCGCAAAGGAACGACAGACAAAGATCTCCGGTTCGATCGGAGCGGGCTCATTCTCACGAGACGGGGAGGAGTAGGCGAGTAACTCCCCCGGAAGCGAAGGTCGAGGTCGAATGTTGTTCCCGCGGGAGATGAAAGACCCGATGCTAGAGAGTGGTTATTGATGAAAAAGAAATTCGAACAATGGGAGGAGGAGAAGAAAAAGGAGATTGGAAAGGTCGAACGAATTGACTTTGCTCTTCGACCTCTATCCAAGGAAATCAGAGATAGTCGACCTCCTCCTACTTTCAGGTTGCCTCTTGGAGAAGTATTCGGGTCGACCAATGCAAAGAGTCATATAGCACATCCGGAAGCCACAATGTGTTTTGTCGCCAATGAGGATGACAATATGTGCAAAGCTCTCCTAAGCACACTCATGGGCGACTTTAACTTGGTTCAATGGTTTAGCGGCGATAGCATCACTACTTGGACATGCTTGAGAACAAAGTTCTTAGATCGCTTCTCGGCCGCTTTGGAGCTCGGAAAGTGACGGTCAATCGATCCGAACAACTTGGTACAGGCCAAAAATGAAAGCTCGATGAGCTACTTCACCAAATTCAAGGAAATGGTTGATAAGATAGAGGAGGACCTCACTGATAGGGAAGTCATCAATTGCTTCCGAAACGGTATTTCCTCGGCAGACATGGATTATGAACTCACAGTTCGTACAGTAACAACTCGACAGGAGTTGTTTGAGAAGGTGTATAATGTCGCTCTTGCTGAGGAAAGGAAAGAGAAGAAGAATGGTAAGAGTCCCAAGACTGAGGTCGCTGATGATAAGAAGGACCCCAACAAGAATGGAGGAAATAATAAGAATGGAAAGAACAGGACGAGGGCTACAGAGAAGTTGCCTGAGGTTTTCACTCCCCTTACGGTGAGTCGAACAGAAATCATGAATGCCGTCGAGTTGGCTCCACCTGCCCCAATGAACCCAGGCAACAAGTTCAGAAGGGACAACAGCAAATACTGTGATTACCACAAGGACACGGGTCATCTCACGGAGGATTGCTTGGGTTTGAAGCGTATCATCCAAAGAATGGTCGAGCAGGGAGACTCGACGCATATGTGAAAAGACCTCGAGCTGGTGGAGGCGAGCGGCCGACGGGTGGACAACAAGGACCGAGGCAACCCGGATCGAACTTGGGGGTCATTACAGAGCAAGCAAGTAACACCGCTATCAAGCACAAGATCTTTCAACTCAGTAAAGCCCCACACGTGCCTCCCGAGGAGAAATGTCAGAGATGAAACGATCAGCTTCTACCCCCATGAGTTGGAAACTAATATGGCGGCTAGGGAGCAAGTTCTCGTCATCCCAGGTCTCATAGACGGATGTACGACGAGCAGACTCTTAGTCGACACGGGGGCCTGCAAAGATATTTTGTTCTACAAGACTTTCAAGGAGATGGGTCTTAATGACGAGCAGTTGGAAAGATATAATGGCAGGTTGGAGGGCTTCACCAACCATCGTGTTGATGCTAAAGGCCAGATAGAGCTCGACGTCGACCTAGGCCAGCACCCTCAAAGGATCGTGTCGAAGGTACAATTTATTGTGATTGATGTAAACAGTGACTATGTCGCCATACTTGGTATTCCTGGACAGGTCGCTCTTGGAATGGTGGCATCGATCCCTCATCAGCGAGTCAAGTTCCCCACACCTGCCGGAGTAGGCTGCGTACAAGGCACAGCTCGAGCCTACCTGGACCATGTTCTTCGGGAAAGAAAGAAGAGGGAGTTAGAAATTAAGACTGCAGATGGATACTGGAAGCTGTCACAGTCGGTCACCAAAACTACTCGACTGTCAACAATCACTAATGTGGAGGAGTCGACCTATCGCTCAAATGACGAGGTCATTATTGAGTCGACACGTCACTCTGATTCCACAGAGGTAGATCCAGATGTAGTTATGATCGATCAAGTCCTCATAGGCAACCTATGCCTCCGGATCGACAATAACTCGGGGGCCACCACCACCACCAGTGAGGTAGCAGACAAGTTGGATGACATGATAGCTGAGGAAGCTCCACATTTGGGGGCCGAAGAGAGACACAGGGTCAGAGAGATAATCATTGAGACTCTGCAATTCGGGGATGGACCGAGCTAGAGGGGCTGGACGGTGAGAGTCGATAATCGCCCGGCCCTCTTACCCAGGCCAAAAAATTCAAATTGGAAAGCAGCTATCTGTGGAGGAGCGAGCAGAAATCATTGAGCTACTCAAGGAAAGTAAGGACGTCTTCGCATGGAGAGTAGAGGACATGAGGGGAATCAAGGAAGAGGTCGCCGTTCACAGACTTGAAGTTAACCCGACCATAAAGCCTAGACCCCAAAAGTTGAGAAGTTTTGCTCGCGACAAGGAGGAGGCTATAAAAACTGAGGTACACAAACTTTTGAGTGCAGGGATAATCAAGGAGGCCACTCACACAACGTGGTTGGCCAACGTGGTCATGGTGAAGAAATCAAATGGCAAATGGCGGATGTGTGTCGACTTCACCACTCTCAACCTTGCTTGCCCTAAGGACAACTATCCTCTTCCTAGAATCGACAAGCTAGTCGATTCCATTGCTGGTCACTCAACCCTCAGCTTCCTCGACGCTTACTCAGGGTACCACCAGATTAAGATGCATGAGGACGACATAGTCAAGACGGCATTTCAAGCGGCTGGAGGCATCTACTGCTACAACATGATGCCATTTGGTTTGAAGAATGCGGGTGCAACCTATCAGAGAATGGTGAACAAAGTCTTTGCTTCTCAAATTGGCCGAAATATGGAGGCTTACGTCGACGATATGGTCATCAAAACTAAGGTCGGACGTCACGTAGTCGACCTAAAAGAAACATTCGCCAATTTGCGAGCAAACGACATGAAGCTCAATCCCAGCAAGTGTGTCTTTGGAGTTGCAGCTGGAAAGTTCCTTGGATTCATGGTGTCCCAGAGAGGTATAGAGGCTAACCCGGAAAAGATCAAGGCTCTAGTCGAGATGAAGGAGCCTACAAGTATAAAAGAGATGCAGCGGCTTCGATGGCGGGGTGGCAGCCCTAGGTCGCTTTATATCCAAGTCGGCTGAAAGGTCTCTCCCCTTCTTCAAATCATTGAGGGGGACGAAAAACTTTGAGTGGACGGCCGAATGTCATTCGTCGTTCCAACAACTCAAAGAATACCTTGCTACTCCTCCACTCTGAGCAGCCCGACCACTGGTGA
Organism: Adenophora triphylla var. japonica; assembly: GCA_022495995.1. Lineage (NCBI taxonomy): Eukaryota > Viridiplantae > Streptophyta > Magnoliopsida > Asterales > Campanulaceae > Adenophora > Adenophora triphylla. Next base: position 223,320 of record JAFEMH010000937.1, read on the forward strand.
GACCTTGTTTATGTATTTGTCTGTGGGAGACAAGTCGGTTGCAGCAGTCTTGATCAGAGAAGAGGAAGGGCTTCAAAAGCCAGTATACTACATCAGTAAAGCCTTATCAGATGTTGAGAGCAGGTACTACAATGCAGAAAAGGTCTCTTATGCCCTAGTCGTGGCTTCAAGGAAGCTGCGAGCTTATTTTTTGGCTCACCCAATTGTGGTTCTTTCAAATGCCCCCCTAAGGAAAATTCTTCACAAGCCGGAGAGTTCAGGTCGACTGCTCAATTGGTCAATTGCCCTTACTGAATTTGACATTGAGTATCGACCTCGAAAGGCGCTGAAGGCTCAAGCTCTAGCAGACTTCTTGGTCGAGCTTACGTTCACCAAGGAAGATGATGAGCAGCGAGCCCCAAAGGAGAAGGCTAAAGGAAAGGAACACGAGTTCCAGCCCGCTATTGCTCTACCCGACGATTGCTGGAAGGTTTATTCGGATGGATCAGCAACCAAAAGTGTTAGTGGAGCTGGGATTGTCTTGATCGAGCCAGAGTCTGGAACCGTGTACGAGGAATCACTAAGGTTCAAGTTTGATGCTTCCAACAACCAGGTTGAATATGAAGCCTTGATAGCAGCTATAGAATACGCCAAGTGTTTTGGAGCAACTAAAATCATGGCTTATTGTGATTCCCAACTGATAGTCAACCAGGTCAGAGGCGAGTACGAGGTGCTTAGTTCCACGTTGATTAAATACTGCGACCTGGTGAAGGAGCTAATAAAAGATTTGGAATTTTGGGAGATTCAGAGGATTGGAAGGGAAGACAACGAGCTAGCCGACCTCCTCTCGAAATTAGCCACTTCAGATGAACCACATGGTGAGCCCATCTCTTTCCTCGAAAATCCAGCTTATGAGAGGGTAAAAATTCAATGTGTAGATGATCCCTCGAGAAATTGGATTTATGAGAAGTGTTGGATCGAAGAAATGAAAGCGTACATAGAAAGTGGTGAGCTGCCAGATGATGAGAAGAAAGCTCGAGCAATCAAAAAGAAGGCTCCGAGATACGTCATTCAAGGAGGCAATCTGTTCAGAAGATCCTACACTCGACCATTGCTAAAGTGCATCCACCCTCAAGAGGTCGCCCTATTGATACATGAAGTACACAGTGGGATTTGTGGCGGACACCCGGGGGCCAGGACCCTTGCTGACAAGTTAATTACCTTGGGATACTACTGGCCACATATGAGAGCTGACACTCACAACTTTGTTCAGCAATGTGATCAATGCCAAAGGTTTGCCAACTTACCTCATATGCCGACGACCGAGCAGACTCCAGTAATTGCAGTTTGGCCATTTGATATGTGGGGTGTCGACTTGATTGGACCCTTCCCTCCCGCCCGAGGAAATTGCAAGTACGTGATCGTCGCTATCGATTATTTCACAAAGTGGGTTGAAGCCAAGCCATTAGCTCGTATCACAGAGGAGAATGCCATCAACTTCATTCATGACTTCATTTGGTGTCGGTTTGGTTTTCCTCGAGCTATAGTGTCCGACAATGGTTTCTGATTCTCCCAAACCTTGAAGCAGAGATGAATCGAGTAGGAATCAAACATTGGATATCTTCTGTCGCCTACCCCCAAGGCAACGGGCAGGCTGAGGCAGCAAATAAGCTTGTACTATCCTCGCTCAAGACAGGACTCGTAGGTCGACACAATAATTGGTTAGACGAACTCCCCCTTGCTCTTTGGGCAGTTCGTACAACCACTCGGGGGCTACGGAAACCCCTTTTGCTCTCACATATGGATCGGAAGCCATGGCACCGGCGAGCTCGGATTTCCTACCGCTAGAGTGACTTTCTTTAATCAAGAACAGAATGATATCAGCAGTTGATCGACTGGATCGTCGAGCGAGAGCGAGATACGGCCTACCTTCGAATGGTCGACTACAAGCGGCGAACTAAAAGTTACCACGACAAGAGGGTCAAGGCAAGGTCGTTCCAAGTGGGTGACTATGTACTAAGGAAGATCGAGGCAACAGGAAGGAGAACCCAACAGAATAAGCTATCTCCTAACTGGGAAGGTCCCTATGTGGTTACTCGAGTCGTCAAGGAAGGAACTTACACGATAGCTCATCCTGGGGGAGAAGAGTTGAAGCACCCTTGGCACGCCACTCACCTCATCAAATACTACTTCTAGTTTTCAGTCCTAGTTTTCAGTTTCCAAGATCAAGCTTGTGTTAGTTCTAGTTTCAAATTGATGTAAGCATGTTCCATACTTCAATGAAAAGCGCTGTTTATTCGATCAAACATAGTGTTACATTAACCCCAACAAGCTCGACTCTTAGTCAGCTCCGCTTTAACAAGCTCGATTCTTAATCAGCTTCGTTGATCTAACAAGTCCGATTCTTAGTCGACTTCATTCTAACAAACTCGACTCTTAGTCAGTCTGTTCTAACAAGCTCGATTCTTAATCAGCTTCGTTCATTTAAACAAGTTAGACTCTTAAGTCGACTTCGTCCTAACAAACTCGACTCTTAGTCAGTCTGTTCCAATTAGCTCGATTCTTAATCAGCTTTGCTTATTTAACAAGTCCGATTCCTAATCGAATTCGTTCTAATTAACTCGACCCTTGGTCAGTTTCATTAGTACGAGCAGGTTCGACTCTTAGTCAATCTCGTTCGCAAAAAGTTATACAACTCTGAGGTCGACTAAATCATCAAAGATTAAGTCGACCCTAGGCTTAAGTTGACCCATTTGTACTACTACATCTAGCTCGACATACACGATGAAATGGAAAACATACAACATTCAGAAATCAAAAGTCGGCTATGATTATGAGTCTCCCAAAAAGCGGGCTAAGACTTGCAAAAAATAATTACATGTTTCTATGCCTCCCAGCGGGCCAAGGCATTCGAGACAATGTTGAAGCAAAAAACAAAAATCTTTTGTTTGAAACTTGTTCATTACAATTCAAGTGATTGATTCAAGAGTCTTGGCCGGCATCGGTTTGGTCGTCGAAATAGCGGCTCGACCCTCCCCATCTTCTTCTTGTTCTTTGGAGGCCCAGGGTTTACCCGACTCTGAATACACTCGCTCAGTGTCTTCCTCCATGGCGTCAGCATCATCAAGCTCTTGTAGAACAACATCAAGATTCCTCTCATCAATCTCGGGGGCCACCAAGGCTCGCATTTATCCTCCTCGTCCTCTTGAGCAATGAAAGCCAAGTCGTTTTCTAGATAAGGCACGAGTGAATGACCGCCTCGAGCTACCATGTCGTATTGAGGCTCAGAGAACCAACGAGCTAGCTGCTCGAGGGTGACAGTAGATGTCGAGTCCACTATTGCTCGACGCGCCATGTGCCTCTTGCCGACCTCAAGAAAGTCCTGCGCCTTGGCCACGATGGCATTGTAGTACTCATCTCCCTCCTTAAAATTATCAACGCGGCTTGGCGGCATCCTTAGCGGCAACACGGCGGCAGAAGGTCTTCTTCCCACTTCACCCGTGCTCGCCGATGATCTTCATTCAGCTCGACTAAGAAGGTATCTTTCTCCTTCAAAAGCTTGTTAAGCTGTTGCCGGCTCGGTCTTGGTCTTCTCCAGCTCCTTCTTCTCAGCATCCTTCTCCGCCTCCACCTCCTTGAGCTTGGATTTTGCAGCTTCAAGGTCGGACAGGGCCTTGGTCTTCACCGCCTCATTGGCTTCGTACGAGTTATCCAGATCGTTGTATTTCTCCTTCCATTCCGCAAGCTCCTGAGCCTTTTTGGAATAATCATGAAGGAGCTTGTCTCTCCCTCTCAAATGGAGGCCCTCCAAGAGCTCTTGACTTGCTCGACCATAGTGAGGTTACTGCATTCAAAGGAAAGCAAGACAAGCTGTTAGCTCGGAAGTCAAAGTTGATTAATTGAAATAACAAACGAACGGACAAGAAGGGTAAATTAAAAGATTACCTCGCATGAATCATCCCGAGCGAGAGGAGAATTCTTCGGGGTAATCCCCTTATCGGCAAAATGAGCCGGGAGGTCGACATCGATGGCCCTCCCGACCACGACACAGCCCGAACTCGTATCGGGATAACGTCGGCTCGAAGCAGTTGACCCCGGTAAGAGGGCACGTCACTCGGCCTCCTCATTTGATCCTCGAGAGACTGCGGAGTTGGGCGAGAGGAAGGCTGGTGGAGGAGATTGGCCCGAGATAGTTGGTGGAAGGAATTGGATCGAGGAACAACTTTCCCTTATCGGATCGCAACCTCTTAGTCCTCGGAGGTTGATCGCCGGCACCCGCCTCCATGTCGTCATCATCAACGTCTACAACGTCCCAGGGACTCGCTCCTACTGCCGTCGGCTCCGGAGGTCTCAACATTGACGTCACTGAGGTGGATCGGAGCTCGAAGCTTGCTTTGGCTGACCTAGAGGACTCGTCACCTCCTTCGTTGACATCCACAGATTTGGTATCACTTCTTAGAAGATCATCCTCCTCAACTCCCTCCATTGGCACCATCCCAATGTTATCCTTTGACAGCAAGCTGGTCCTTACCGAAGCCTCCCTCTGCCTATGAGCTCGAGCATTAGCAGTTCCATGAGCTTTCTTTGCTTTCTTCTTATCAGAAACGCCAATGATACGACCCATGTTAGCCTCTTGGTCGGGGGTTAAAACTGCAACAAAGTCAAAAATAGCAAAGTGTTAGATCGACATACGAAAGTTCTACATACTAGCAGAAGTTCTATGTACGAGCAAACTATGTGCGACTCAATTATCTTATATGCGAGCTAACAAATGACGAGCTAAAAGAGGGACGCAATACAAATGATCCATTATGTTGTCAGATCGACAAGCAGGCAATAGACGAGTAAAGGGTTGCAGAATGAGGAGATCTTATCACCAGCGTGCTCCCCATTATCCTTGCAGTAGTTTTCTGTCTTCTTGCAGCGTTGACACTTATCACTAAACCTACCCAGAGAGTGAGTAACCCAGTTAGGATATATTTGGCCTCTCAATACAGGAGTAAGGGGCTCCACCACTCCATCTCCAGACATCATCCTAGCCTGGATGAAATTATACTTGGTGGTGAGCAGACTCTCCCAGCTGATGGGCCTTCTCTCTACTAATCGACACAAAGTCTTATACAAGTTAAGATGCCAGGACGGCTCCCAATAGTCCCTCTCATCAATAGTTTCTGTTTCGTCGTTGGGCGATAGAATTCCCGTCCTAATCTACTCTACCGCCACCAGCTACATGAGAGTTCCATCCCATCAGCTGCTTCTTTGGGAAGGTTGGTAAAAAGTTTGGGAGACTTGGGTTTAGAAGGGGTGCGATGCTCAGGTCATCCCCGCTATACTTAATACAGAAAAATTCTTTGAACACTCTCATGCAAGGTTCATACCCCAGGAATCTGCACACCATAGCAAAGCACACAAGGACCCTACAAGTATTGGCTCCGAGCTGAAGGGGAAGGGCATTTGCACATTCTAAAAACTCATTTATAAAGGCATCCAGAGGCAACTTTGGGAGGCGCTGCAATTGACCGTAGAAGAAGGCCACCCTAGTGGGGTCCTTAGTGAATGATGACCTAAACAATCTCATAAACTCCTTACAGTATAAATGGTCACCCTATAATCCTTCTTACTCACCTCACGAAGTCCCGAGATCAAGGCGTGCACAGAGGGCAAGTTCTTATTGCCACGCAATGGCCCTTGGGGAACATAACCCCTTTCATTCTTCCCCGGTACGACTGAGGAGCCAAACGCATTCACTATTCGGGGACTTGAGGAAGTTGAAGCTGTAGCTCCACCTTGAGTCGTCATATACGTACAAGCAAAGAGGAAGCGAGAGGAGTCGGTCCTATGATCACATTCGGTCGACCTACCTAAGGGCGACTTAGACTCCCTGGAAAACCTATTCTATTTCTAAGGAAGGAAGGTTTATGGACATCCCTAACATAAAACAAGGTGATATGATCGAGTAGTTCGTGGAGCAGATGGAAAGTGACGATATTTGAATCATCGACTACTAGATTTTCAACGTCCCTACAATGGGCAAACCTATCTCACTTTGAAATTCAACTCTCACCTAGTCGAGATAGAGGCGCATTCATCCAAGGACATCACTCTCCACTCACCGTTCACGTTCTTATACACCTACGGTTAACGGTGCGGTAACCATACCATGCCCCAGTTCGCTACTAAAGGTCTAGCCGTAGCGGAAGTAAAGACAGAACAGAAATTAAAGCCCTAAAGGAAGAATAGGAGAGAAATACCTTCGTAAATGTGGAAATAGGAAGCTGTTGCAGAAGACGGAGGCCCAATTTAACTCAACTGCTTCTTCGCTATTTTCGCCAGAGATTATCAGAGTTTGAAGACGGTAAGAATTCGAATCTGAGGGGAATTCTGAGTATTTATATTTTCCTAAATTTGGAAAGGAAAAAGAAATTCAAAATTGATTTCCCAAAATTAAAATCCGAAGCGGTTTTCGAGAAAGACTACCAAGCGTCAGAATGGCAATGATGACAGGAAAACGGCGCTTGTTCCGATCTGACCGTTCATCGACAACGTCCAGGATTGTGCCACGTCATCATTGTCGACCTACTTTAAAAATTAGCAGCGACCTGCGAGTAAAGTAATCCTCATCAAAGATCTTCTTAACTTCCAAGTCGACGAAGTCAACTCGAAAGTTGGGGGCCACTGAACATACCAAAAGTGTCAAGTTGGGCCATACAGCTAAAGCCCAATCACATACAGCCTTGACTCCCACATTCTCAATGAGCCTGGCCCAATCAAAGCAAGGCCCAAAGCCCATCTCAAGTATCAGTCGACTAAGTCTATGGTCCGACCTTACAGGTCCCGACCTAACTTAGTCCGACCTCACTATCCAAGCTCTAATACGGGTACGATCCATGCTCTCAACCCAGTCGGTCGAGAGTCGACCATTCCTCAAATGGCGACCTCGGCCTAAGCAACAAGTGACGACTTGACACTTTGCCGGCGTATTTAGTTGAACAATTCTCATAACCATATTCCTACAAATCGGGGACCGTTATAGACACGTTCCCATGACCGAACCGCGCTACAATCTCGGAGCACATGTCGCCTCCCAAAAATACAACCACCAACGCCTATAAATACTTCATCACTACCAAACAGTAGGAGGTAAGCTGCCCATTTTGTTATACGATTCATTATTCAATACATTTTGAGCTATATACACCGTTATCTTACTCTCTCACTGCCGAGCGTCTTCGCAGGAGACACATCAGGCTAGTCGTGGGTTCGATTTCGGTCGAAGCCGGGTGATTGGTCTGCCACGTGGAGGATTGCGATAAAGCACAATTCATAACGGCATCATTTATATATATGCATATTATATATATATATATATATATATATATATATATGTGTGTGTGTGTGTGTGTGTGTGATGTTAATGTAATTTTTTAGTTTTATATAATATTATAGTTTTTTATTTATTGTGAAAGAAATAAACGAAAAAATAATAGCTTTCCGTAATGGAATTGTGAGGTTTTTCGAATATTATAGAGCAAATGGAGGGGCGGGTCGTATTCGGGTTTTAGTTTATTCGGACTGGGTTGGGTTTTAGAGATTTAGTGTAGGAGCGAGTTTGGGGATTGTCAAACCCGTCCCGAACCCCATGACATCCCTAATTTTGACTTTCATAGTTAATTAATTAAATTTTTATTATAATTTAATAAAATTAAAGAAATATCTAGATTTTTAAAATTTAATAGAAATCACTTAAACTCAAGTTACTCATTAAATCGAAATGACTCAGAATTTCTTATGCAATAGTATATAATAGACAAAAATCATACTTTTGTCACTGAACTTTAGCCTTTTTTAAAATGTTCTCATTAAACTATTTTTTTTTTACAAAATGTTCTCACTAAATTTCATAATTTTCAAAATGTGTTCACTACATTAACAAAACCACTAAAATCCTAAAGAAATTAAGTTGTGTGACTTAACGTTACTAATGTTCGTTAAGTTTTCAACCAATATGTTAACTTTTTTTCTTTTTTTTTTTTACAAATTAATTAATGTAACTTATCACATAGTTCATAGAAAATATTATAAATTTATTCCCCAATAAACCATTTACCTAGATCGTATTTATCAAAATTAGTCATGCGAGGTCAAGTGTATAAATTTTGTTAGATTTTTAGCAAATTTGTTGACGGAGTGAGTCCAGTTTGAAAAATGTGGAAGTTAATGAGAACATTTTGAAAAAAAAAAAGTTCAGTGAGAACATTTTGAAAAAGATTAAAGTTTAGTGATAAAAATATGATTTTTGTATATATATTATGGACTTTTCTATTGTGTGCTCATGGGCACATGATAAGGATTAAAAGATTCTCTTGTAATGTGTGTCAAATTAATAAAAATATTAATTTGACACACATTACAAGAGAATCTTTAAAAGATTTACTCCCTCCGTCCCGACTAAGAGTCCTACTTTTTCTTTTAGTCCTCCCAGACCAAGAGTCCCATTCCATAAATGGAAATATGTGAACAGTGTTTCGGACATTTATACCCTCATAATGTTTATATATTTATAAAAAAATCATTCATTATACCCTTATAATTTTAACATATTTACAAAAAAATCAATCATTAACTTACTATTTCTCCCACTCATTCTCTCTCCTACAAAAAATCTACTCCCTCCGTCCCAGCCCACTGTAAACTAAAAAAAATGGCACACCAATTAAGGAATATTATTAAGATAATGAAAATGTGTGGTAGAAAATGAAGAGAGAGAATGAGTGGAGTAAATAGTAGGTTGGTTGAATAAATTGTGTGGTGGAGAATGAGTGAAGTTAATGAGTGGGTGGGGTAGGGAGAATATAAAATATTAAAGGACATTCCATATATGGCAGTTTACACTGGGCTGGGACGGACCAAAAGGAAAATAAGTTTACACTGGGCTGGGACGGAGGGAGTATTCATTAACTTACTATTTCTCCCCCTCATTCTCTCTCATATTAAATATTTTTAACTTTTACATTCTCTCTCCTCTAATCTTCTACCCACTTTCAATTTTTTATTCATTTTTTTAATTTTTTTTTTAAAATCGTAAAATACTTCCCTAGGACCCTTGGTCTGGAACGGAGGGAGTGTTAATTTGACACATATTACAAGAGAATCTTTAATCCTTTTCATGGCACACAATAGAAAAGTCCATATATTATTGAATGTAGTATTATTATATTCATTAATATTTAAATATAATATTGCATTTATAATATAACAGGGTGAAAAAATTTCTCAGATATTATGATAATTTTTTAGAACTTACCTGTCGATCTCGAGTTTGGAAAATGTCAAGCCCGTCCAAAACCCGCTACATTCCCATTCCTAATTTTGACTTTTCATGGTCATTAGTCAAGTAATTAAATTTTAATTATAATTTAATAGAAATATAGAAATATCTTGATTTTAAAATTTAATCGAAATATTTAGATTCTTATAAAATCTATATATATATATATATATTAAAGTTGGTGAGAAGGGATATGACTTCGCCACGTGGACAAATTTAGGCAAACTCTTGATTTTGGAGAAGCCACGTCATCACTATCCTAAAATCTATATGACTTTTGATATTCTCCTTATTAGCTAATACTATTAGTTAATAATAATAGTTATTATATAGGTTAACTATTACTATTAATAGTATTAGTTAACTATATTAGTTACTTTATAAGTTAACTATTACTATTAATTCTATTAGTTAAATATAATAGTTATTATATATGTTAACTATTATACTATTAATAGTATTGGTTAACTATAATAGTTACTATACTCCCTCCGTCCCAATAAGAGCTGTCCAAAACTTTTTGTGCACGCAAATTAAGGAGAGAATATAAATGAAATAAAATAATGGGAAAGGGATATGTTAATGAAGATTAAGGGAGTTAAATCTTCATTTTCCCTCCATTGCTAATTTTCCACCAAATTTCAAATTACAAAGACCTGTGAGATAATCAGTCTTGTCTTACACAAACTGTACTATTCACTTAAAAAAAAAAGAGTTTTCACAAGGATTACAATCCTTGTGAAAATTACAAATAAAGTTCCCTCCTTTTTTACAGATAATAAACTGAGACTCATTCAGTAAAAAGAGTCCCAAAAACAGTTAACCAAAAATAAAATACAAACAGCCATCAACAAGCAGCTTACTGGCCAAACCCATATCCAAAAATTTCCAAACTCCATATCCAAAAATTCAAGATGTCAGGATGCAACTTACTGGCCAAACCCAACTTGACTCAAGAACAAATGAACAACTTGGGTCAGTTCTTGCTTCAATCTATGGTGAATGGGAAGCTTCCAAGAGGAATCCGTGATCAAGCTGCTTCAAAATTTGGTATCTCGAGAAGGAGGATCTTCACTTATTGGAGGAAGGTGGTGGAGCAACGGGACCAAGGTAAACCTGTCCATATTCATTCAAACAAAGGAGGAGTATTAAGAAGTAAAAGTGTGAAATTAGATGAAGAAAAAATGAAAGGAGTTGACTTTCGTAAGAGAGGAACAATTAGAAATTTAAGTCAAGCTTTGACTCAAGATCAAATGAACAACTTGGGTCAGTGGCTGCAAACAAGTTTGAAGGCATGATGTATGAAATGAATGCAATTGCAATCTCAGCCTTTAATCATCATAGAATGACAGTGCAAACAAGTTCAACATGCATCTCACCAATTCAAACTTAATTGAAGCACACAATACCAATCGCGGCTTACACATTGGAAATTGAAAACCAAGGCAAACAAAGTTCATATCAACAAATTCATTGATGTGAGCAATTAAAGGTAGCAATCACAGATTAGGTCAACAAGCCATATTCATCATTTCACACATAACATTCACCCAACTCCCAAAATGTACTCAAACAAGCCATATTCATCATTTCAAACACAGAGAATCACAAAGAATGAGAAAGAAGACATAAACCTGCTCCTTAAGCCAAGATTGTATAGCCGGACGGTCTGAACCCAACATCAACAAATCCTTTACGTGGGTTTCTACCTTTCGCGTGTAGCTTTGGGGACTAGGGTTCGTAAGCAAGCAAGAACGATCTAGGTAGTGAGGAAAGAGAGTAGGATTTGGTTGATAAATCGGTATCCATGAGGAAAGGAGAAGGATTAGGGTTCGTAAATCCCACAAACATCAACCAATTTCCCAGTGAAATCGAGAGAGAGAAATAGAGAGAGAAAGAATTAGGGTTCGTTCTTCGTAAAGAACGATCTAGATAGTGAGGAGAGAGAGTAGGAGTGAGGAGAGAGATCAGTTTGTGTAAATGAATTTGTTGGAAAAATAATTTGGGAAAAGATTAATTAGTTTTGGGAAAGGATTAATTATTTTAGGGTTAGGGGTTAGTGATGTTGTATTAGTGTTAATAGTGTGGGTCCCACCATTAAAATATTAATATTTGATGTCCAAAAAAGGAAAGTGAAAGCTATTAGCGGGACACCCAAAATGGCAAAATGAAAAGCTCTTATTGGGACGGAGGGAGTATATGTTAACTATTACTATTAATAGTATTAGTTAACTATAATAGTTACTATATAAGTTAACTAATCCTATTAAGTGTATTAGTTAACTATAATAGTTACTATATATGTTAACTATTATTATAAATAGTATTAATTTACTATATAGGTTAAGTAATAGTATTATAGTTACAATATATATATGTTAACTATTATTATTAATAATATTAGTTAATCATAATAGTTACTATATACTCCCTCTGTCCCACCTCACTTGACACCCTTGAGGTGGGCACGAGAACTAAGAAAAAAGAATAAAATAAAAGTAATGTGTGATAGAAAATGAAGAGAGAGAATGAGTGAGGTAAATAGTAGTGTTGGTTGAATAAATTGAGTGGTGGAAAATGAAGAGAGAGAATGAGTGGTAGGGTAGAGTGAATATAAAATTATAAAAAGTAGGCTATTTTGGGAAGTGTCAAGTGAGCTGGGACGGCCCAAAATGAAAATAAGTGTCAAGTGTGGTGGGACGGAGGTAGTATATGTTAATTATTACTATTAAAAATATTAGTTAATTATAATAGTTACTCCCTCCGTCCCAGACCAAGGGTTCATCTTTCCCTTTTGGTTCGTCCCAGACCAAGGATTTATTTCCATAAATGGAAGTTTTTGAATATATTTATACCCTTATCATCTCCATATATTTACGAAAAAAACTATTCATTATACCATTATACATTCTCTCTTATTATACCATACGTTTAACTACCATTTCTTCACTTATTCTCTCTCTATTAAATAGGAGTATTTTTAAACTTTTACATTCTCTCTCCTATTCAAGGAAAATTTTGGAAACTAGTTTCCAAATATTATAAAAAGTCTTGTTTTTATTAAAAAAAAAAATTATACGTGCGCTTTGTTTCAATTTTTAAAACAAGACTTTTTATAATGTTAGGGAAAGCTAGTTTCCCCCAAAACCTACTCTTCCCTACCACATATTTAACTTTTACATTTTCTCTCCTAATCCCTACCACACATTTAACTACTATTCCCTATTTCACATTTAACTTTTATTTATTTTTTAAAAAAATTCTTAAAAAGCGTAAAATCCACCCCATATATCCATGATCATGATCTGAAACGGAGGGAATACTATATAAATAAGGTAACTATTATCATTCAACTTACTAATAAAATAAAAGAATAAAAGGTAAAATGCAATTCGGTCTTAGCACGGGTTTACCAATAGTTTTGTTTAAAGTTAAGTGTGAAAATCTTCATACCCAACCACTCAGTGACCTCCTTATCCCTCCAGATGAGAGAGCGTCGTCGCCATCCTTCTCCCGTCGCTGCCATGGTCGTCCTTTGCTGACGTCGTACCACTTCTTCCATATTTCGCATCGCTCAGCAATCTTGAGCTTAGGCAATCATCGTACTCAAAGGTAAAACTCTAAAATCAAGTCTTTTTAATTTGACTAATTTTGGAATTTCTCTTATCCTATGAGTGGCATGAAGAAATCAAATTTCACAGTAAATTAGGGGACGGAATAATTAATTCGCCGCCGCGCCATATCACCCTATTTACCAAAGCAATTAATGATAAAATTGTTGAAGAGTAATCATTCTGCGACTGTCCATGTATTTTAATTTCATAGGATAACTAAGAATTTTTGAAGGCAAATGTGTCTGACGCCTCATCCCAATTCTAATAATCCAAGATTGTTATCAAACTAATCTCCGTAATTTTCTTCAACTTTATTCACGAATTCTCTTCCATTTCTGGATTTCTATTCTGAATTTGTATTTCTGTATATGTGCCTGTTGGTTGATGAAATTGTGAGATTTTTTTTGAGCTGATTTAAGGTGTTATTATCGATTGGTTTATGTGAAGCTTCAATTTTCAGAATTGTTGGATGAATGATTCATTATGTTGTTAGGGTTTAAAATCTGTGAGGAGCTTCAGAATCCACCTTTGATTAACTGCATTATAATTATTCTTTAATTTTACTGTCGTTAATGAATTTCGTACTTTTAATCTCGAAGCAAGGCGCCTTAGTGAAAGAGTGCAGTCTACTCCTTCCTTGTCTTTCTCCTTCTCAGTTTTGAGTTTTGATATTGTCTACCTCTAATCAACGCTAAAGGATTGACTTTTTCCCTCTGTATTTACTATGCGAGATTTAAAAGGTTTGTAACCAACTTTTAGCATTTGCTTATGTTTTGGTATTGAATTCTAGTTTATCGGACGTTTCAAGCGCAATATAATTGGTGCAAATGAGTCTAGAAGTTGAATTCTAATTGTAAATTTTGAATATATTGGGGGAGTACTTGCTTGGTAACTAATTCAATCCTTATGAGATCTGAACCCCTCATGAATATTTTTACCATTATCTTCATATCTACTCTTCAAGGAGCTATATATATATTATGATGAAATGTATTTTTTTTTTTAGTTTTATATAATATTATACTCCGGTTTTTTATTTGTGTGAAAGAAAAAATCTAAAAAAAATAATAGCTATGCATATTGTGAGATTTTTCAAATATTATAGAGCAAACCTCCTCCAAAATCGTCATCTCTTCTCTCCTTCATACCCAACCACTCAGACCTCCTTATCTCTCCAGAGGAGAGCGTCGTCGCCGCCATGGTCGTCCTCTGCTGACGTCGTACCACTTCTTCCATTATTCGCATTGCTCAGCAATCTTGAGCTTAGGCAATCATCGTACTCAAGGTAAAACCCTAAAATCAAGTCTTTTTAATTTGACTAATTTTGAAATTTCTCTTAACCTATGAGTGGCATGAAGAAAACTAATGTGATCAAGATTGTTTGATTCTCATTTTTTCACCTGTCCTTTGTAGGAAAAATACCTATCCCAAATTCCCATTTTTGTTTTTGATCAACAAAAATGGTGCTCCATTTTGGGACAGAGGGAGTAGTTATGATTAAAAGCTTCTCTTTTAATGATAAAATTTATTACTTCAGGTTAAAAGTTATTTGAAAACCAAAAGTTCTCACTTTTCAGTCCTTATAAGATAAAATTATTAACAATAGGAAATCCCCATTGACGTTGTATATAATCGTAAGTGTGTGTTTATGCTTATCTTTCTTGTACCCTTGCGATAGAATTGATCCGACCCATATTTTGGAATCATTGATCAATGCAGAACTTGACTAAATAAGCCCTTTAAAAATGAAGGATTTACCCTTTGATAAGTTTTTGTCTGATTTTTGTTTAGCAGTTGCTCCTAGAGGTTTGCACAAAGCTTATGAATGATAAGTTGGTTGCATGAAGTGGAAAATAAGTTTGTGTGAGTTTCATGAGCGTTTCTCTATAAATCTTCCAAATGGTTGTTTAATTGAGTATAAAGAAGGTCAGGACATGGCACCCTAATTGCCTTAGTTTCTGTAAAAACTAAAAGGTACAATTCAAGAAGAAACTATGTCTGTCTAGTGAGATGTATTTCCTAAAAGACGATGGTTTAATTCTTGAACAGTAATCTAATACCCTTTCGGCAAGCCTACTTAAGAAAATTTTCTCCATCAATAATATACGGAGGGAAAGAATGCTGCAAGATGCCATCTTCTAATCATGTATTAATTTTTAGAAGAATTATAGTAAAAGCTAAATTACGCATGTGCAACTCTCTCACGCTCTGCCATCCCACATTCACCCATCAACCATAACCAACCTGCTGAAATTCACCATGTTTCATCCATCATCTATGCATAGAGAGATTTATGTGTTTACAGGTTTAAATCTGTTGTATTTCTTGTTTCAGATATGGATTGCAGCCTTATTTATCCGGAGTTCGGTGCTAACCTGTTCAGTAACCGAAGGTACATACCTCCTAATTTGGAGACAAGGAAATGCTGTCAACCTCAGGGTCTGAAATTGCTTGATCCTTTGAAGGTATGCTATCTCTGAATTCGTATTTTTTAACATCCACCAATTTCACACACTGATTAAACTTTACTCCCGCCATCCCAAAAATATTGTTTCATCTATATTTTAAAGAAAAAGAATAATTTTTGTACGTATAATAATATGATAAGATAACGGTGGATTGCTTATTCTTACTTCTGTTGTGGTTGATATATGGCATACACAAACAGATATTTGAAATCATGTTATTTGCTTTTGCTGGTAAGAGTTTAATCATGACATTCCCTTTGATCCTTAAAATAATTATAGCTCTTAACCCGTCCCTCTCTCCAATAACTTCTTGTCTAGGGATAATTGCATTTTAGAAACTGATGCTGGTGAATGGAGAAAAGGAAAGAAATATTTGATCTTTGCTTTTTGCAGTTCAATGGCAGGGAATATAAAGTTCAACCAATGGTTACATCCTCATCAAGGAATATGTGTCAGTCTCATTTGTTGATTGTGAGATGCAATCATCCTCAAAATGCAGATTTACCTCGTAACTATTCAAAGAAAGAGAAGAAGCCCTTTCCTATTCCCATAGTAGAGCTACGTAGAAATGCCCGCGAGAGGATGAAGAACAGGTCCGGCAAACCTAGAAGACCACTCCCTCCTCCAAAAAGAGGCTTGGTGGTTAAAAAGCTTATTCCTGTTGCATATGAGGTGCTGAATGCAAGAACAACATTAATCAACAGTCTCAAGAAGCTCCTATACGTGGTGCCTGTACAAGCATGCAAGTAATTCTTCCTCTAGTACATCTATTATATTATTATTCATTAAGGGTATAATTTTCTTTTGACCCTTCACCCCCACCAACAGGGGCCACCCATTTGTGGATGATCTAATTTGGACCGTTGAACAATTCGACTTTTGTGCAGTCGGACTGCATAGGCCCCAAATCCACTATTAAATGCCTTAAGAAAGGCAGCTCAACTCACTTGCATTAGGACACAAGAAATTTAGACTGATCTTTAACCACTTTTCTTATCCGATCTTGCAATATTTGCAGTTGGTGCACTGAAATTCACGTGGGGCCAGTGGGGCATCCCTTCAAGTCATGTAAAGGCCAAAATGCTTCAATCCGCAAAGGACATCATGAATGGGTAAATGCACTTGTAGAAGATATATTTCTTCAAGTTGAGGCCTACCACCTTTTCGATCGTCTGGGAAACCGTATTACCCACGAAGAAAGATTTTCCATCCCTCGAATTCCAGCACTAGTTGAGCTCTGCATCCAAGCAGGAGTTGACTTACCCGAATATCCTACGAAAAGAAGAAGAAAAGCAATCATTCGAATCGGAAGAAGGGAATTTGTAGATGCAGATGAAAGTGAACTACCCGATCCTGTTCCAGAAGAAAGACCACCATTACTACCCGAAATACCCTATTCAGAAATAATCCCTCCTGAAAATGCACAAGAAACAGCCTTACTTGCTGAGGAAACTCTTGAAGCATGGGAAACAATGAGGGGAGGAGCGAATAGGTTGATGAAAATGTACCCGGTCAGGGTCTGTGGATACTGCCCGGAGGTCCATATCGGAGCATCAGGGCACAAAGCACAGAACTGTGGGGCCCACAAGCACCAGCAGAGGAACGGGCAGCATGGGTGGCAGAGTGCGGTTCTAAATGACTTGATACCGCCAAGATATGTGTGGCATGTTCCAGACTTGAATCAGCCATTGTTGCAGAGGGAGCTAAGGAACTTTTATGGCCAGGCCCCAGCTGTGGTGGAGATATGTGTGCAAGGCGGGGCCGCTGTGCCTGAGCACTACAGACCAACTATGAGGATGGATGTTGGGATCCCTGCAGATGTTAGAGAAGCTGAAATGGTGGTCTGAGTTGCTATGCTCTCTCTCTCTCTCCATTGCATCCTCTTCCACAGGCGTTAAGGGTATGTACGTAAATTACTGAAACTTATTAATAACATTGCATTAGTTTGTAGAATATGGAAAATGACCATTGTTGTCCTCCAAAATTGATTCAATTGTTATATGCCCATACTCGTCCAGATTTTTTTTTTCTCAAATTAACACATTAAAATTGATTCAAGTGTGTTATTTAGGAAAATACTTTCTTAAAAAAAAATAAAAAAAATGCTATTTTGAGAAAAAAAAATCTATTGTCCAAGTGTTGTCAGTAAACTCGGAGAACCAGAAAGACACTGGAAAAATGGTAGTAAGTCCATTTGTCAACCCCCACTCCTTTTATTTCTCTAACACCTCCCTATTTTATCTCCCCTTTTATGAACCCATGCACAAATAATTAGCAAACAACTTGTATGATATTGAGAAAAACATTTGAGAATTGTATAGAGAGAGAAATGGTAGGATCAGGAAATGCGAAGGGAGCTCAGACAACACCGAAGCTACCGTCAGCGGCTGAACAGGTGAGCACAGACGCGGTGCTTCACGGGAGGTCAAAATTACGAGTTTGTCCAGCTAAATTGGCAATGGGTGGGGCTGCCATTGTTCTAACTATTGGTTATTTTACTTTATATGCTCACAAAAAGCCGGAAGCCACCGCCTTGGACGTTGCCAAGGTGGCCACTGGTTTTGCCACGCCGGAAAACACCCATCCTCGCAAGTAATTGAATGTCCCGAGTCTCCAACCACTTTATTTGTACAAGGTGGCCGGATGAAATCAACTGCTAAAACAGAGTGACAAACAATGGCCGGGGTAGTATATATATGTAGGTCTTCGTACTTTTTTTGTTTTTTTTTAATTCCTGTACTTTATAATAGTATCAATGTATCATAATATATTTTTCGTATTAAAAGAATATTTTTTATTGAAAGATGCCGTGGTTTTTGAACAAAAACTTCCATCTTCTTCAGTCTTCTTAGCCCAATAACGTAATTTTTTGTAATTTCAATATTGAAATTACATTATTTGTGACGTAGTGGAAGACTTAAAAATAAATCAATTACCACCGTTGAATCGCACACGATTACCAGTAATGGACCTTCAATTTTCGTTGAATCGTGAACGATTATTGAAAAATTGATATCCAAAAAGAATTGAAAATCAAGTCAAACACCTCTAAAAATAATCCTAATCTTTGTAGTAACCTAAATAAACTATAAAATCTCACAATATTGCATAAATCTACTCTAAAATACGAATTTATCACCTAACTAAATATAAATCAGAAAATACATAATAATAATTAAAATTAAAATTAAAACAAAACAATTCAATATCTTGATCTCCGTTATTCTCTCATGCTTGAAGAAAATTCGCCTTTAAATTTTAAGTATGACTTTAAACACGTCTTCAAAATGAACTTCATCTTCAAAATTAATGTTATGCCCTTGATAACTTTAAACTTTGTTACCTCTATAACATGAATTTATAAGGATCCACTAAATAAATAGAAGAACGAGGGGTATAAGTGTCAAACGAATTTTCGTAACGTTGAACAAAGTTAACAACTTCAAACTTTCACGTCAGTTGATTTTGTGAAAATTCATGATCATTTGTTTTAACACGAATAGGATGGGATGTCAGCACTTGCACTTGACAAATTTCACAATGACACTCATCAAATATTCAAATATATGAGATTTTGACCAATCGACAAGAAGTTTGGACTTGAAGATTCGAAAAAAAGCTCAAAGAAATCAATTCTCGGACTAAGCTTTTCGGGATTAGTTGTACGTTGATCTACGACTTGTGCGATACGCTGCTCTACCTCATCCTCCCCACGTTCATAGGTCTCTTCCACAGTAGCCTTCCTTCTGCGAACCATTTTTCCTGGATCAAACGAAAAGCTCTGATACCAACTGACGTAGCGGAAGACTTAAGGATAAATCAATTACTGTTGAATTGTGCACGATTGATTACCAGCAATGGATCTTCAATTCTCGTTGAATCGCGCACGATTACCCAAAAAATGGCATCCAAAAGAAATTTAATCATTTTTAGGGAATAAAAAGTAAACACTCAATATCAAATTCTATTTCAAAGCTAATTTTCGGAATTACAATTAACTTGGCTTTTATATGACTCATAAGACTTGAAAATCAAGTCAAACACCTCTAAAAATAACCCTAATCTATGTAATAACCTAAATAAACCTCACAATATTACATAAATCTACTCTAAAATACAATTTTATCACCTAACTAAATATAAATCCAAAAATACATAATAATAATTAAATTTAATACTAAACAAATCACTATCTTGATCTCCATCAATTTGTGTTGCTATTTCAATTATATTTAATTTGTCATGCATAGATAATAAATTTCTCTCCTCTGTTGGCTTTCTCTCCTCATTGAGGGCCGTTGCTTTCTCGACTCGTCGAGAGCCTATGTTTATTTATTTATTTATTTGTTTGTTGTTGTTTTCCTTTTGCAATTGCGAATCTCGCATTATATCACAATAAAAAGACTATCATTGTTTTGACTACACAAGTATGTTTCACAGATTATGAAATGTTTGGTGCAACTCGGGTTCCCCGATAGATCGAGTGCTCAACGCAAAATATTATTCAAGATTTCAAATGCCTAAGTGCCCAAGTTTTACTTGGAGTAGAATCCATACGTCTCAAAATTTAGATCGAAAGATTCATTGTTGTAGATAAAGAGATGCATATACTATTGATATTTGAGATGAGCCTCCGACATGTGGATCATTTATTTTCTTATTGTGAATGCAATTGATTTTGTTGTTAACTTAAAAAAAAAAAAAAAAAAAAAAAGACACAAAAAGAATATTGTGCATAATATAAACACTCAAAACATTTTTTTTCTCATTATGTATAATAAACCAAGTTTTTTTTTTTTTTTTTTTTTTTGCCAAAATCTTGCAAAAAACTAGTTTTTTGATAACATAAAAAAAAAACTAGTTTTAAAGCACTAAGTCTAACTGATAAGAATGATGAACTGTTCTGAAAACTAGTTTTTTATAACATTTTGAAAAAAACTAGTTTTTCACAAGAGTTACTCTTTTTTTTTTAGGAGACGTATTAAAACAAGTTTGCATAGCACACAAAGTACGATACTAATATGTTTTAATTGACTAATCAATAATTTTAAGAAATGTATTTTGTTCGTTTATTTATACACTAAGGGGCCGTTTGATAGGTCGATAAATGATCGGATAGGATTATTAGTCCAATAAAAGTATGTTTGGTAGATTAAATGCAACCATAGTAATTATCCAAAGTACAACCTAGATAAGCATCTGAACACCTCTTATCTCCTTCTTATTTATCCTAAAAAAAGAGTGGTATTATTAATCCTTGGATTAATAACCTACTCCCTATTAATATGAGCTAATCCTAACAGGCTATCAAACGAGTCATAATTATTACCTCCGTTTTGCTTTAATGTTTTAGTTTGATTTGACACGGAATTAAATAAAAGTAAATATTGTTATTATGAAAAGTGAAGTAGGAAAGAGAAAGTGGATATATATTTTTTAATGTGAGGATGATAAGTAGGTCACATTATTCATTTTAAATAATAAAACAACTAACAACATTGAATTAGAATAGACTAAAAAATAAAAGTAACAACATTAAATCAGAACGGAGGAAGTATATCATGGTGAAATTGTATTTTCTATTTCTTTAACATAAGAAACACTAATTTTTTTTTTAATTCAAAATCGAACACTTAATTTAAGATGGAGTCAAAAAAAAAAAAAAATGTGACGAAGAAGTAATTAAATAGAAATAAATGTATTTTTTTTTTTTACAATGATCCAAGTCAGGAAACAATGAGAGGGTTCTAACCTCACAGAAAGTGAGAATTTACTTTACCACCGAGACTCACTCCTTTGGGAATTCATGCTTCGATTTTTTTAAGTTAACTTGTTTGAACTTCAACAAAATAATAATAATAATAATAATAATAATAATAATAATAATAATAATAATAATAATAATAATAATAATAATAATAATAATAATAATAATAATAATAATAATAATAATAATAATAATAATTTAACAATTTCCAGAAATTTTAAATATTTATATTTATACATCATTAAAATATTATTTATAATAATTTCAATATCATGAATTTTTAATGATCTATTTGTTTTGTCAAAAAATAATTAAATTAGCCAATAAAGTCATATGATATGCATTTTATGACAAATTGAGCATCTAATATTCCCTTCATAGTCTCATTTTATTTTAAATGTTAATTCAAATTTCACAGTAAATTAGGGGACGGAATAATTAATTCGCCGCCGCGCCGCGCCACGCCGCGTACCATATTTACCAAAGCAATTAAGGATAAAATTGTTGAAGAGTCATCATTCTGCGACTGTTCATGTATTTTAATTTCATAGGATAACCAAGAATTTTTGAAGGCAAATGTGTCTGAAAGCGCCTCATCCCAATTCTAATAATCCAAGTTTGTTATCAAACTAATCTCCGTAAGTTTCTTCAACTTTATTCACGAATTCTATTCCTTTTCTGGATTTCTATTCTGAATTTGTATTTCTGTGTATGTGTCTGTTGGTTGTCTGTATTTTGATGAAATTGTGAGTTTTTTTGAGCTGTTTTGAGGTGTTATTATCGATTGGTTTATGTGAAGCTTCAATTTTCAGAATTGTTGGATGAATGATTCATTATGTTGTTAAGGTTTTCTTTGTGTGTATGTGTGTGAGTATATGTTGAAGTCATATTGTCCCACATCAACATAGAGAAAATAATTGATACTATATAAGATTGGATAAATTCACCCTTAGGATTTGTGCCTTTGAATCGAAGACATTCTATGGAAGAGGAAGTCCAAGATACAAGTCCAAAGTTGATTTGAAGTCCGAGTTCCAGTGTGATAGGTTATTAATAATTATAGGATCCAAGTTAGTGATTTGGAAGAAAGAGGCTCGTAGTCGGTGGCGAAGCCAGAAAATTTTTGGAAGGGGGTCAAAGTTTTTTTTATAGAACAATTCTTATGATTTAGATATTTGAATTTAATATACAAGGGGGTCAAAATATTAATTTAGTGTAAATTATTCTCAAAATTAAGGAGGTCAAAATGTATAAATTCATAATTTTTATTAGTAAAAAGTCATTTTCTAAATTTTTGATACTACTAAAATTGACACATTCCAAAGATGAAGGGGGTCGGATGACCCCCTTGGCTTGAGGGTAGCCTCGCCACTGCTCGTAGTCTATCTTCATTAGTCAATAGATTTTCTAGCTTGTCTGTAGCAGTTCAATTTGTTCTCATCTGTTTCTCTAGATTAGGGTCTCTCATGGGGAAGAGAGAAGCTTGTTTGTAGCAGTTCTATTTGTTCTCATCCGTTTCTCTAGATTAGGGTCGCTCACGGGGAAGAGAGAGGCTCGTAGTCTATCTTCGTTAGTCAATGTTTCGCTTGACAAACAAAAAGTGTAGAATGTTGGAGTAATGGTTTTCTTGATTTATAGAGTACGAGTAGTAATTAAGATGTTCATACTCTGTATTTTTATAATTTTATTTCAAAGTGATTTCATGTTTATGGATGCCATTTATATCCTGGCCTTTCTTTGTCCTGAGTCGATATTCTGGTCCCTACTCCTGTCTCGTGATAGTGTGATACCTTCGACAATTTCAAAATAAGAATTGGCTTGCACCATATATATGAATGTGGGTTCTTGTTTCAAATGACGACATATATGTTCATTTGGGGGGGGGGAGTGAGCGAATCTGAATATTAGTATGAATTTAATTGATTTCTCTTCGTGGGTCTTCATAATGTTCTCTATTATCCATTCCTTACCCTGTTCCCTATCTCTGACGTGCTTTTCTCTCCGATGCTTGTGAACTCTTCTGACTTCTCAGGAACAAAAGGAAGCAATGGTTTGCTCATCGCCAATTCAATTGGTAACTGTCATTTTCTGTCATCTTTCTTTTGTTTAGATTTTAGATGGTGTGATATGCTCATTTGACTGTCTTCTGATCTTGAGATAGACCATGAATAAATGCATCTGGGTCATTTTTCGCTGAGCAAAAGGAATAAATTAAATAGGTAAATTAGGGATGTATGCTATATTATGCATGGACTTTTTAAAATGCATTAATTACCTCGTAGGTCACCAAACACTTTCTTTGGTATGTCTCTTGTACTATGTTGAGTGGAATGTATCATAACCCTCCATCCCGAAATTATTTCCCCACTTTTTTTTGTCGTTAACACGAAAGTATTTTGAGCAATAACTTCAGGTTGATTTAATTATCCTAATAAAAATTAAAAACATGCTATCGTTACATCATTATAAATACTATCAATAACAAATTTTAGATGTTCATTCGGATAATTAAATCAACCTATAATTATTGCTCAAAATACCTTTGTGTTGACGACATGAAAAGTCGGAAGATCATTTCGGGACGGAGGGAGTATCATAAAGGATAAAGTAAAAAATTCTATAAAGAACATTTAACAAGATGAGTGTAGCTGATATGCAATGTGTGACATGTAACTGTTAGCTTGTTTTGCCACATACTTTTATACATAGTTGTGAATATACTCTGAATCTTCTTTGTGGCTTTGTTGTTGGCTTTTTTTCTGATAACAGCTGTGTGCACACAAGAGACTTCGATGTACTCCTTTCCAAGAGTCAATCGTGAAAAATACAAGAAGCAGTAAGTGAATATTCCTGTAGTATTCATATTCACATAAAGATGCCTCTCATCCAAACTTTTTGATGGCTTCTTTTGACATTAACCTACTTGCAGTGGGTCATTCCTTATTCCTTCTCAGTTCAATGAAAATGAAACATGTATCTGCTGAATAGATGTTTGATTACTAATTATACACTATGGTGTTGACACATATCATTTGGTTTTGATGGATTCCCTTTGTTGTTCATTGACTTCATTCTCTATGATGATTAATCTTAATTCTGATTCTGCAGCTTTATATTGCAATTTTAAAATCTGTGAGGAGCTTCAGAATCCGCCCTTTGATTAACTGCATTATAATTATTCTTTAATTTTACTGTCGTTAATGAATATCATACTTTTAATCTCGAAGCAAGGCGCCTTAGTTAAAGAGTGCAGTCTACTCCTTCCTTGTCTTTCTCCTTCTCAGTTTTGAGCCTCTAATCAACGCTAAAGGATTTACTTTTTTCCTCTGTATTTACCATGTGAGATTTAAAGGTTTGTAACCAACTTTTAGCATTTGCTTATGTTTTGGTATGACTGTTGAATTCTAGTTTATCAGACGTTTCAAGTGCAATATAATTGGTGCAAATGAGTCTAGAAGTTGAATTCTAATTGTAAATTTTGAATATATTGGGGGAGTACTTGCTTGGTAACTAATTCAATCCTTATGAGATCTGAACCCCTCATGAATATTTTTACCATTATCTTCATATCTACTCTTCAAGGAGCTATATCATTTTTACATATGTGATAAATGGACTAGATTGCAGGTAGAACGTTTAGCAGTTCATTGGTTATAGCAGAGGAATTATTATTTATTCACAATTAGATATGGTTAAAGCTGCAGAGTGGTTGGTTTTAGACTAGAGGAGTTAGTACAGAACTCAGGCCCAAATCAAAGGTGAATGGGCTGTGATATACTATATAACTAATTACTCCCTGCGACCCAAAATGAATCTCAAAAAAATTCAAATATGCTCTTGATCAAGAGCAAATTTGAAATTTATTTGGACATTCATTTTGGGACGGAGGTAGTATTTCTTAGTATGTACTAAGGAATATTGGATCGCTTGTTCATTACATCAGATGATCATCACAACACAATATCTTTAAACTGGTTTGGTTCATTTCAATCAATTTTTACTAGCTCGAACACATACAAGTTTGCGTATATTTATTCCAGTAATGAATGTATAATCATGAATTTCATGATCGTGCTATGTCCCCATTCTCTATATGGGAAAGTTTTGGTGGTTCATTTGAAACCAGATTTTAATCTTTATCTACACATTTAAAAAGACTGTTTCATAAATTCTAATGGCTCTCAGGTAGTTAATTCTTTTCCTTCAAATATTAAGAATACGTCCTCCATTACTCTTTTTAGGATCTTCAGTACTTAAGAGAAGGGTCTCTGTTGCTCTATTTAGGATCTTCAGTGTCTTTCTATCTCCATAATAATCTTTCTAATGCATGGTTATCAAAATCTGGAGGTTTTGCCCCTTGCTCAGTCGCTATCCTTTTGTACAGACGGTGTACGATATAGCAATCTATGTAGTAGAAGGAAATGTGCTTCATCTGCATTCCACAACTTTGACCTAAAAGAGACGTTTAGTGGACTATCATATGATTATAGATGGCAATCCCGGGATAGTTTGTCAAAAAACATTATAGTAAGATCTGAAATTGCTGGTACCGGATCTCCCGCTGCTGCCTATCAACTTTCAGGTTCTTCTCAATGGGCCTTTAGCTTTAGCCACCTTACATTCTACTTTCCTGACTTTGTTATTCTAACTCCTCCGCTTCCCTTCTATATTTAAGTGCAGACCTTCAGCTGGTCCCAAAAGTTAGAGGAGCTTGCTTTTATGCTGTTACTTCTGCTGTTGCCCTAATTCTGTTTGTGCTTATGGTGGTTGGACATCCTTTAGCACTCTTAATGGATCGATACTGTAGGAAATTTCACCATCTTATCGCGAAAATCTGGGCAACTTTGACGGTGACCCCATTTTTTAAGATCAAGTACGAGGGGTTGGAGAATTTGCCTCCAAGTGATTCTCCTGCTGTATATATTTCTAACCATCAGAGCTTTTTGGACATATATACCCTTCTCACTTTAGGGAGAAGTTTCAAGTTTATTAGCAAGACTGCAATTTTCCTCTTTCCTGTTGTTGGATGGGCCATGTTCTTAATGGGTGATATTCCTTTGAAGCGCATGGATAGCAGAAGCCATTTGGTAAACTTGTTTTCTTTGTTGAAGCTCATTAACTTTTGTTGCCGAATCTACATACGACATGCAAAATATATACTCCATTTGTCCCAAAATGAATGTCCAATTTTCTTTGCTCTCGATCAAGAGCAAATTTGAAATTTTTTTGGACATTCATTTTGGGATGGAGTATATTCTTTCCTTGGCAGATTACTATTATTCTTGTCAAGCGAGCAATTGACTTCTGTTCACTTTTATGACTACAGCAAACTCTTAAGCGCTGCGCTGAACTTGTCAAGAATGGTGGATCTGTTTTTTTATTTCCAGAAGGTACGCGGAGCTGGGATGGGAAGTTGGGAGCTTTCAAGGTGAGAATGTGTTAGGTTCTTACCTCATTATAAAGGCATGGCAGTCAGTTTAATTGCTATTGTTGCTGAGAATAATCAATTACGACTAGGATGGAAAAGAATCATTTGCTCATAAAAAAAAATACTCGGTGGTCTCATGGGTAAATATGAAACATATAGATTGGTCCTCGAAGCTTTCTTATAAGATACGTAAGTTAGGCTCACAATCAACGAAGCTACCTTTAGAGGTGTTCACAGGGCTATTTTTTTTTTCCGATTAGGACTATGCCTAAAAAAATTGTTTGCAAGGATCTTTTACACATTTTGTACCACTCTAATGGAAGATAATCATGAAAGTCTCAGAAGGGGAGCTTTGATAATGTCCCCGGCTGTTTTGTAGAAAACTATACCAGAGAAGATGACAATCAAGAAGATCTTCCATATGGAAAAAAATTAGCTGTGTATTTTAGCTTCGACTATGTTAAACTTTATCACCCCTTTTCTTCTTCATGTGTTAATATCATCTGATGTCTAGGTTTTCTGCTATTTAACTTTTGAAATATCATGCTTCAAAAAGAAAGAAAAACTTTTCGAAATATCATATGCATTGAACTTTTGTTTCTGAATTTTACCTTTGTATCCTTCTACCGACTTTCAGAAAGGTGCATTCAGTATTGCTGCAAAAGTTGGGGTACCTGTGGTTCCAATTACTCTTATAGGAACTGGAAAAATCATGCCTCGAGGAATGGAAGGCATATTAAACCCGGGATCTGTTAAAGTTGTTATTCATCCTCCTATAAAAGGAAACGACTCAAACGCCCTTTGCAGTGAGGCCAGAAATGTAATTGCACATGAGCTCAGTTGCTAATGACAGGCATGCATTGACATTTGACCGCGAAGCATAAGAGTTTTTGGGTAAAAGATTCACATTTTCATTGACCTTTGCTGTGGATGACCCGAGTGTTGACTTGAGGTATGCTTTTTCAATCTTCATTCTCTCCTAGTAAGCGTTACGATTAATGGGTTGACTTTTCTTCCCATTCACATGCCAGATAGATGTAGTAAGCTCTTTCCCCCTGGCAACTGACAAGTTATTCTTCATCTTGAGTTTACTTTCAATGGAGCGGGCGGCTATTTGACTTTTGTATCATCGCGAGTTTATGGTTACTGTACTAATATTACATGTGGCAACTGGTTTGTTGCTTATAGTGTTCTGTTAATCCTTGCATTTCAGTACTAGGTTGACTGCAGGTATAATTTACAACAAGTTTTTGCTGCATTTCACTGGATTGTAAATACATGTTGACTATATTTCCGTGTATACATAGATCAAAATGAATGGCTTCACAATCTTGTCATCTTTAATCTCTTGTAATTCTGTACATTTTTTTTCATCGTTTTCTCAATTTTTTTGTTACTGAGTTCATCATGTTAGCAAATTGTTCCCTCTCCCAACCCCCGCTTGGCGGGGAGCTCTTGGCACATGGCACACTGGGGTTTTTTTGTTGTTGTCGCGTGTCTTTTATGTCATAGTTAAAATTGCACTCATTTAACATTAAAGAGGCTAATTTTGAAACAAAAGAGTCATAAATCTATTATCATCCGTCCCTACCTAAACGTCTATTTTTTTTTTTTTCAAGAAAATTGTTCCTAAATAAATATTTATTTTTATTAAAATAAGTTGAGCTGGTCTTATAAAAAATACGTTTTTTTCTAAGCTCAAGGACAAACTATTTTTACACTTCCACTCAATAATACATGCGCTTGCACTCAATAATACATGCACTTGCACTCTTTACACTGGCACTTTGTTACACTAACACTGTCACTTTTTTACACTGTTTACACTGGCACTTTGTTACTCTAACACTGGCCGTAGCAGAGGAATCAAAACACGTTTTTTCTAAGCTTAAGAAAAATCGCGTTTTCTATAAGATTTTGACAAAAAAATTACTTTAGTTTTTCTCAACTAGCAACAAAATTTAATTTACATTTTTTATTTATGATTTAATAGAGTGAGATCAAGGATTTTACATACTTATAATTAGGGGTGTAAATGGTTCGGTTTGGGGGAATTTACGGACCAAACCACTAGTAATCGGTTTGGGAAAATTCCAAATCGAATCGAACCATGAAAAAATTCAAACCTAACCAAACCAAACTGCTATGGTTTGGTTCGGTTTGGTTCAAACCGCGGTTCAATTATGTGGTTCAAACCGCAGTTCAGATTGTGGTTCAGACTATGGTTTAGATTACGGTTCAAACCACGATTCAAACTGCAACTCATTTTTATATTTATTAAAATTTTCCGTGATCTCGGAAGAAGAGCAAACCATAACTCATTTTTATATTTATTTAAATTTTTCATGATCTCGGAAGAAGAGCGAAAGATGCGGGTGTTAAGAGAAAAGTCAGAGGAAGAGAGAGAGACTAGAGAAAGAAAGAGGCCGAAGGAAGAAAAACACTTTACAATCTTCGATCGTGGAGAAAATTTACTTATTTATGTGTCGCAATGACGATAACTAATGATGAAATTAATATTAAATAAGATACACAACAGGGGGTTATAATTAATCTATGTAATATAGGTTTTTTTATTGATCTAACAGTAAATTTTAATAAATATACGAAACTATTAAATAAATACAAAACAGGGTTATGATTAGTTTATGTAATGTGGTTTGGTATGGTGATTTAGTTTGGCGGTTTGGTTTGGTGGCTCGGTCTCAAACCGCAATTTGATTCGGTTCGGTTCGGTTTGATTTGGTCTGGGAAGGTCAGACCACAAACCAAATCGAACTATGTGGTTTGCTAAAATTTGAGACCAAACTGAACCATTCATACTTGAAAATCAAATCAAATCGCATGATTTGGTTCGGTTCGATCTCAAACCGCGGTTTGAACCGAGCCACTTACACCCCTACTTATAATACTTCTAAAAAAAAAAATACTTAATTACAAATTTTTCAAATGTTTTCAAGGTTAAAATTATACATTCATTTAATTTAATGATGCAAATTTAGAAGATTTAAATTCTACCAACACCTTAAAATAAGTACTCCCCTGTCCCATAAAAAGTCTTACCCACTTGCTATCGAAAACTTATAAAAGTAGATGTTGTGAGTGGGTATGAGAGATATCGAAAACGTATAAAAGTAGATGTTGTGAGTAGGGTTCGGGTTTGGAATGCACTTTTGAAAACACGTCGGATTTTGATAGGGTTTGAGTTTATCCCGACCCGCCTCGAACCCGCCCTGATTATTTATGTAATTACTAAATGCCCTTATCATGTATAACAACTACAAATTTACAATGAGTCTTTGGAGATGTAATATTTATGTTTTAATTCAGTATGTTGGCATAACCGGGGCGTGGCGGGTTCGGACAATGGTATCTCTCTGTAGGGGCGGGTTTGGGAAATGAAGAACCCGTCCCGAACATGCCCCGTTGCCATCCCTAGTTGTGAGTGTGTATGAGAGAGAAAGTGGGATATAATAAATGGATAGTTGTTGTGAGTATGACATGTAAGTCTCATTAATAAAGAAGTATTAGAAAATTTTATTTTTAAAAGTGTGACTTATCAATGAGACACAAAATGACAAAATGGATAAGGTTTTGACGGAGGGAGTACTCAATTTTGGTTCTGATCAAAAGGAAATGGAATAATATTAAACAAAATAATCACAAAAATTTGTTCACAAAATTTTAGGTGTAATGATTTTATTAGTATTTTTATTTAGAGTGTAGCGAATCTATTATTGATGCAATCAATAAAATATCGTCAACTCATTTCGTTTCGTGTCCTTGAAAATAACGCTCCAAGGCCCAGCCCATAGAAAAAGATTTCTTTGAACTAGGGGTGGAAATGGTTTGGATCAAACCGCGATATGGAGTCGAACCGAGTCAAACCGTGTGGTTTGGTTCGATTTTTAGACATAAGTAGTTTAGCTCGGTTTGAGAAATTAACAAACCATGTGGTTCAGCTCAGCTTGGGGTTTGACACTCCTAAATCGAACCGAGCCAAATCAAGCCGAACCGAGGTTTGAAACCGTGAAACCGAGCCGTGAATCGAACCATGGAACCGCAATCCTAACCGTCCCTTCAAAATCTTAGTTAATCTCAGCCTTTAATTTTTAAAAACCCTAAATAATACCTTAACAAAGCCTCACAAAACCTTAACGCCATATTCCCAAATCGTTTCTCCCTTTTCCCGTTTTCTCTCTCTTCCCGTTTTCTCTTTGCCGTATCTGGTTTCTCTCATCGATGACGATCAATCGACGATGAGCACTGCTCTCTTCAATTAACGACAACCAGATTTAGGTTAGGGCGCTGTTAAGCTGCTTCGTGAGTGAGAGTGACGAGTCGAGGTCGAGCCGTCGAGTTCACTCCTTCGTCCTCCACAACGGTCGTCGACCGGAAACGGTCATCTTCTCAGGTAATTCGAACCCTTCCTTCGTCTAATCTGTATACTTTTATTTTTGTATCTCGCGATTTTATGAAATTTTAGAAACAATTGACTAATACCGTGGTTCCAATAAATTCTTACTATTTGTGAGTTTATTTGATTTTAGTGTGATTCATGAGTTTTGCTAATACCGTGAGTTTATAAAAATTTAAAAGCAAATTGTTAATACAGTGTTCACTTCAGATTTAGGGGATGAACCTATGTTAGATATGGAATGTGATTTGGACGTTGGATTGGATCGTGGCCTGAACCGCAAACAAAATCGCGGTTTAGACCGAACTAAATTAAACCGTAGCGATTTAATTTGGCTCGATCTGAATTCTTTTATGATTTAGCTCAATTTAAATTTTTTTCAAATCGATGCTAGTGAATTAACTTCTAAATTTGTCTCGGAACCATTTCCGCCCCTACTTTGAACTACCGTTAAGTTGGGCTGCAGTCACAGTCATATTTTTCCCCGTTAGATACACGTTTATATCTATTTGTACGGTACATATGACTTCCATTTTCGCCTTCTTTTTTTTCCCAATTCCATTTGGTACTGCTTTTCACGAACTTACTTTGACTTCCTTCCTTCTTTCTCTCTCTGTATCATCTCCAATAATCATAAATTTGATTTCCATTTCTAGTTCATTGATTAATCTGATGACTTAATTCCATTGTAAGTCATCTTAACCCTCTTCAGTTTCATCTAATTTTGCAATTAATTAGTCACTAATTAATGTAGATTTGATTTTTGTTTTGATATTCATGCTACTGTTTATGATTATTGATCTTCCCGCAATTAATTAGGTATAGTGATCGGAATCATCTTTATTTGCTACTCCTGCAACTTTCAGTTTCTTAATTAAGTTAATGGATTGTTAAAGTTTATTAATTTGATTTTAAGGTGGTTTTTGGAGTTTGATTGAGAAGGAATAAGGTCTTCTTTAGGGTTTCTAGTGTTTTGCACGCGGTTTTTTTGACCTTTTCTGCCACAGTAATTTGGTTAGAGTCACTGATTATGTATCAGAAGTTATGACGCTGTGGCTTATCCTACGAGGGTGTAGAATGCAATTAATCTGGAATTACTGCAAGTTACGTGGTGGGTTTAGGGCGAGCAAGAGGGCGTTGGCACTATGCGTTCATTGTTCTTAATGCTGTGGATGTTCCATTACATTAATGGCCCTCCCGCATATGTGCTAATATGGGTAGCTAAGCAGCTTCATAGAATCTATGCAAGATCTATATTTATGGAGTATTTTGTTTGGAATGAATGTGGTTCAGATTTTGCACTTTGTGGTAAATATTTGGAAATTTCTTGATTTGGTGGATGAGTTGTAGAAAATTAATTCAGAAATATCATGGAATCATAATCTTATCTTCAAGCGAAAGGATGAAATGTTCACCTCTCATTAGGGAAATCAACAGATCTACTGAAAAATTGATGATTTAACTAGAATGATATCCTTGAAATTCCTCCAAACCCGTAGGAATGTTAAGTGAAGCTCTATGCTGTGATGAGTTGACATGTTCTTGATGAATTTACAACATTGCACCTGCCGAAATGGAGTAGTATTAATAGTATTGAATTATGTTAGATATACATGTTATAGTTATTTGTATTGTAAATTTGCATTAGACATCTGAATGACATTATTGTCAAGCAGTTCTTATCTATCCCCTAAAGATGAAGGCTTTTTACTGACTTTAAGTTGGTTTTGACAGTCACTTATTTCCTTTCGGAATGCAAGCTTGGCTCTTTGAATAGAGTCCTAAGTTCTGTATATGTAAATGCCCTTTTCTTTCCAGGAAAAGAAAAAATCACAGGTTTTCTGGCCTGAAATCTATACTATTTTACCTTAACACTTGGAAACTTAACTTCGTCACTCCTGTTGGCCTGCAGTTGGGATTTATGTGTTGATTGTACAAAATGTTCGACTGTATATCCAAGTCTCAAATTGTGGGTGGCCAAAGAGACAAGTTTAAGAGGTAATTCTTTTGTTAGCTTTGGCTATAGAATTGAAGATTCCTCTGTTAGACCTTTTTGCTAGTGAGTATATACTCCCTCCGTCCCGCCCGAAAGGGCAATTTTGCTTTCTAGCACGGAAATTAAGAAATGAATAAGGAAAGTGATGTAAGAAAGAGAAAAAGGTTAAATGTTGTGAATATGAAAAATTAAATAGGAGAGAGAATGAGTGGGAGGAATAGTTAGGAGAGAGAATGTTGTGAGTGTAAAAGTGAAGTATGAGAGAGAATGAGTGGGGTAGGAAAAGTATAAAAATAAAAAAAAATTTCCTTTTTGGGGTTGTGCACTTTTAAATGGGACGCCCAAAAAGGAAATTTGTGCCCTTTCGAGCGGGACGGAGGGAGTATGTCTATTTATGAAATCTTGATTGTATCCTGGATATTCAGTTCTTTCTTGTAAATATTTATATTTCGCTTTGTCAAGTTTACTTAGTGAGAAATTCAAGGATGAACCTTGAAGCTTCCGTGTTTATAGGTTTTCTTAAATTAATGTGAGCATCTTTCATGAGGTAGTCTGGGACTTAGCTGAGTGTAAATATTAATTGCCTGTTCTGTTAAGCTTGGGACTTCAAGTTTAAGTGTAGTGATTTTGTGCTCATTTGTTGATGGGTTAATTGTGTATCTAAGCTTTCCTTTAAGCATCTCTACTAAGTGGTTATACTTTTCTACCATCTCTTTTATTTAGTAACTGACTAAGAAAGGCCTACTTGAAGGCAGGAAAGAGAATAAAATGATTTAATTGTCTTAATTTGGAATTTAGCTGAATCACTTTTGCTTGGTAAAGAGGCATTCTGTTAACTGTAAAATTCTGGTTAGTTTGTCTCAAAGAAGTTATTAACTGGCATGTGGCGTAAAAAATGTGTACTTTATTTGGTTTATGATGCTTGGTTCATGGAGGCTTGCTAAGTGTGAGGTTTATATGAAGCCTAAGTAAGTATGCATTTCTTTTGTACCTGGACTACTACCAATATCAAAGGCTAACTTGCTGTTGGATGCTGAAGCTTCATTTTCTTTTCTTTTGATGAAAGCAGTTTTATTTATGACACTAAGGAAAAATCTGATTACAGTACCTATACATAGCTACCCTTTGAACGTCACTTTTTACTTTAGGGAGTAGGTTTTTTTTTTTACTTCTCCAAGAAAAAGAAGTATGTTTTCCTGCCTGAATTTGGTCAAGAATTGCTTGATATTAGTAATGTGTAGATTTTATAGTCGTGAGGTGAATAATAAAGCGTGAGAAAAGCTTGTTCTATATTTCTCGATCTCTAAAATTGCATGCTGATGGTGCTACTATCTCATATTAGAAAATAATTATCCTCTCTGTTAAAGATAAATTAGGGGGATTTCTTGAAATGGTATAGATGTACCACACACACACACTTGCACTTATAAATATCTTCTGTCTCCTTTCTACTTCTTGAACTACATTTAATAACACCTTTGTGGTGTTTGGTATTTTAAGGTTGGACGACTTGGATTCTAGAATATCCTCGCCTTCTGGGCCCGTTGCAATGAATAAATCTGGGTTCAACATCGAAGGACTGAATCGTAGTCATGCACCCCCTGCACCATCTAAATCCTTTAAGAATGGAATCAGAAAAGGATCTGAAGGACTGAAGTCAATTGGTCGAACTCTTGGATTAGGAGTTTCTCGGGCTGTGTTTCCCGAAGATCTTAAAGTGTCAGAGAAAAAGATATTTGATCCTCAAGACAAGTTCCTTCTATTATGGAATAAATTCTTTGTTGTTTCCTGTATCGCGGCAGTATCCGTGGATCCACTGTTCTTCTATCTTCCGGTTTTCAACCAGTCATCACGATGCCTTGGCATAGATCGAAAGCTAGCCATAATAGCTACAACTCTGCGCACAGTTATTGATGCTTTTTATCTGATCCACATGGCTCTACAATTCCGGACAGCTTACATTGCACCATCATCTCGGGTTTTTGGGCGAGGTGAACTTGTGATAGATCCTGCACAAATAGCTAAGCGATACTTGCGGTGGTACTTTATAATTGATTTTCTGGCTGTGATACCCCTACCGCAGGTCGGTGAAAGATTTATATTTAATCTCATTATTTTGATCATCTGAATAGATTGATTATTTTCTTTTTAGGCTGATTTTGCCTTTAACCTAAGGGAAGTTAGAATATAATAGTTTCAGCAACTGGCCCTTCCCTTTTACCTCATTAGAATATGATATATTTGTTCCGTTCAGTTACTTTTTACCATATTGGTTCATGAAAGGCTTTAGTGCCCACAAACTTGCAATATAATCTGATAACTTGATGAGCTTTGGTTTGGTATGACCACCGCATCTTCACTTGTGGATGAATTGCATTGTTTATATGCTGTATAGCATTGACATGTACACTAAGCATAGTTTCATCAACAATTTTTTTTTCATAAACTAACTCACTTTATATATTAATGGAAACTTGAGTGCTTTGGAGTTTTAAATCGAGAAATTCTCGAAATTCTCTCTAGTACTTCTACCATGAGAACTCTGATAAACTTCTTTCAAGGATACTAGCCAAAAATGCATTTTGTATATTGAACTTTTGTTTGATAAAGTTCCTTGATATATTTAACAATCAACTTGGTCCTCATATATTATCTTATTGTGGAATGGATATGTGTTTCTGTTTTTTGTATGGGAAATGCATTTACTTGGTTTATGCCTTTTTTTTTCTTGTATGTATCCAGGATATGGGTGAAGAATGCTTTGATAAACATTCTAATCATTTAAATTTAAATTTTGCAGATAGTTGTTTGGAGATTTCTGCATAGCTCTAAAGGTTATGATGTACTTCATACAAAACAAGCACTACTTTTCATAATCTTGCTTCAATATATTCCCAGATTTATTCGGATCGTACCCTTAACTTCTGAATTGAAGAGGAC
Source organism: Adenophora triphylla var. japonica (assembly GCA_022495995.1). Lineage (NCBI taxonomy): Eukaryota > Viridiplantae > Streptophyta > Magnoliopsida > Asterales > Campanulaceae > Adenophora > Adenophora triphylla. The sequence goes on from JAFEMH010000937.1 coordinate 259,257, forward strand.
TGCTGGTGTTATTGCTGAAACTGCATGGGCAGGCGCTGCCTACTATTTGCTGCTGTATATGCTTGCTAGTCATGTAAGCGACCATTTCAGTTTGCAGGCCTTGTTCTTATAAAGATTCACTGCTGCTTTTCAGTTGACTTGATGTTATATCATGTGCAAAGCCTTTCAAATTTGTTCTTGATCAAGAGCATTTTGAAAAGTAGTTTATTATAATTTACATATGTAGTTCTCACAACACCTTATATTCCAGCTTTAGGTTTAACTTTAGGGAGGTTGGTTTGACATTTCTGAGCCATGCAATGTATTGATATTTAGAAATGTAGGAAACAGTATGATACCCGTAATTTTCTTGTTGGCCGTTGTTTCATTCCAAGAGTGAGGGTAGAGCAAACAGGGCGAACTCGTCGATAGCGGTTCTGTATACACTATCTGGTTGATCTCCTTTTCCATTGGGTTATGCTTCTTGTAGCTTCGCATATTACTCTGGCGCCCAAGACTCATTTTATTTGCAATGAGTATTTTTGGTTTGTCTTGTTATTTCCAGTTTTGCTCTCCTTCACACCCCTTCTAGTACTATATGTGCATGATTTTGCCCCCTTAATTGTCCTTAATGAAACTTGGACTATACATTAAAGTATCTGCCTTCTACTAAATTAAGATTCCAATGATTGATGACCATATTCTAATTACTGCATGTGCCTAGCATGTAACACTTTGACAAATGTTACGAATGATGATCTGTTATTGCCTCATGAAGCATCCAGTTGCTTTGACTCTTTGGTTTCAAACATTATATTAGAGTTTTATCGAGGATACTATCTATTCTTCCTCTCACCTCCTTTTCTGTTCTACAATTTACTGTCTTTTGTAACTTTGGTATCTTTCTTGGAGCTAAGCACACATTTGATTAGATTCTGTGGTTATTGACACCTTGAGCCCTTGACTATTTTTCAGCTTATAGTTTGTGGTAGCTAAAATTATGTGAACTATATGCTGATATTATGAGAGCTTCTGAATATAGAGGGCTGGGTATTTCATTTTCTTTTCAGATGTTCATTTTGATTCAAGTTCAATAGAAGCTCATAAAAAATAGGCCCTTTGGTATGGACCTATATACTGTCCATTGAGATCATTTAATATAATATCATGTGATTTGGTTAAGGCTTGAGTGCTGCAATGCTGTTAGGGGTACCTTATTAACTTCTTCTCATGGTTCCAAATTATGATTTAGTCTCAATTATCTTCTCCCCCCACTCATAATTTGGTATCAGATTCATTATTATTATCAGCTACTGTGTTAAGGAAATAATATATTTGCCTTGTATGTATATTTGTAGATAGTTGGGGCGTTCTGGTACTTGTTGTCTGTTGAACGTAATGATACATGCTGGCAGAGGGCTTGTAAAGATAGTGGTTACAACACAAACTTCTTATATTGCGGAAACCAGTACATGAAGGATTATGTCAGCTGGAGCAATATCAGTGCCTCGGTTCTAGATAAAGCTTGCACGGTTGAGGGAGATAATCCACCATTTGATTTTGGGATCTTTGAGCAGGCTTTGTCATCTGGCATTGTTTCGTCCAAGAAGTTTATTTCTAAATACTGTTACTGTCTATGGTGGGGGCTGCAGAATTTGAGGTGAACTGAATTTTTTCACATTGCTTGTCAAATCTTTTCTTTTTAATTTTGATGAGTATTCAAATGTGTCTTCAATAGTCTTAATGTATTCTCGTGGTCAAGATAGTTTCTTTCTTGTGTGGGTCTTTTCCCTGCCTTTTTTTTTCCCATTATTTTCTATGCGTTAGTATTTGCATCTAGTATTAGATAGCCTCTGCATGTTACAAATCATGCCAATAGAATGGTAAATGTGGTCTTCAGTTTTTATGAGGGCAAATTGCAATTCGGTTACCTATGTTTGTATCAGTTTTGCAATTTGGTTCCCAAAATTGAAAAAGTTGCAAGTCGATTCCTAACAATGACATTTTGTTGCAAATTGGTATAAGAACTAACAAATTGTTAATTTTTTGACGGAATTAAAGTCGTGTGCCATGTAAATAACTTTTTAAGGGGCATGCTAATCATTTCGCAGGGGGAAAAGGAATAAATTACTCTTTAACATCAAAATGATGTAGGTTTATAACAATTGGTTAATGAAAAACAAAAACGATCCAAAAATATAAATTAATTAAAAAAACACGTAAAGTAGTGAGTGGTGGTGACTATGGTGCTAATAGTGGTAGTGGTCGGTGGTGTTGGGGTTGAAATGAATATGAAATGACCATTATGACTCTTAAAAATTCAAGTGCATGGCGCATGACTTGGATCTTATCAAAAAACTAACATTTCGTTAATTTTTACACCAATTAGCAACAAAATGTCAATGTTAGGAATCAGATTGCAACATTTTCATTGTTGGGAACCAAATTGCAATAGTGACACAAACATAGGTAACCAAATTGCAATTTGCCCTTTTTATGATGCTAAAGATAATTCGGTTATTCTTCAGAAAGAAGTGTTCTTTCCTAGTATACTGCCTTAAATAAGGGAAATGAAAGTTTTACAAGTCCAAGTATCAGTAAGAAACTGTATAGTCATTGGATCAACATCAAAATCTTTTAGATTATTACCTCTGCACTGATCAGTGCATGCTATAAATTCATTGACATTTCTAGTGGGTATAATAAAGTCCTAATACTATTCTAGAGAATCTAGACTTTTATTTCCCCTACTGATGAATGTGATAGGTGAGATGGATAATTATTGCATGCTTTAGCATATGGCTAAATATGCTAATGGAAGCTGCTCTGTACATATTTGGTTTTGTGAACGATCAAGTGATTTTCTTGAAGTCTTGAAATGGTAATTATCAGTATAAAAGCAATGTCTAATTTTGTTTTAAGATCGCTTGTCGTATTTCTAGGATCAGAGAAAAGTATCTTCTTTATTACATAATTTTGATTTAGTATGGCAGATAATTACATTTTCCTGAAGTCCGGATTACGGATAGATGCACCACCACTCTCTTCTTTGAGTATTTGCTGTTTTTTGTTATGGCTGAATTTTGTAGGGACTCCAAAAGATTATCATTTGAACTCTCAAGTCTGAGTGCCTGAAAATCTTTTCTAGTGCCAATATCACCCCTCTCTTTGTTCTTTGTAGATAACTTCACCTAAAAACTTATCTCCATAACTGGGTTTAGAAATATTTGCTATACTTGTGTTTCTTTTGATGTATCATCTGCTCAAGCTTCCTAGGGTAATTGTGTTGCTTTGATTGCTGATGTATATACCTAATTTAACTATATAAATATTCGTAGATGACTTTACTAGGTTTTCAATCTTGACATGTAACTAATAAACTCAATATCTTTTCCTGCAGCACACTGGGCCAGGGGCTTCAAACCAGCACTTATCCTGGGGAATCCCTATTCTCAATTGCCCTTGCCATATTCGGGCTTATTCTTTTTGCTCTTTTGATTGGAAACATGCAGGTATTTCAAATTTACTCTACTATTTTTCTTTGACCAGGTCAATCAATGTTCATCAAGTACTTTCAGTTTCAACATTACAAAATGCGTAAAGATTAACTATAGTAAAGCCTTTTCATCCAAAATAGAAAAGAGAGCGATTCTGTCCCTGTGGGAGCCTGGAAGGTGAAAGTTACAACTATATTCTGCAATATTATGCCTCTTTATGAATTTTTCATCACCAATCAACGAATGTCACAAATGCTTGTTATTAATGTGTTGGACACCAATAATATTTGATCTACATGCCAAACACAATAAAGTTTTGTAATTTATTGGTGGGTCAGAGGTGTTTTAAGTACGTGCAAGTTCTTGAGAGCCTGAGAATATATCTTTCTCCAATCTCAAGTCATGTCTGCAATCAACTTCATTTGATAAAATGGGAATCAGGACCCTGTATGCTTTTCACACTAGTCATTATTTTATTGTCCATGTTGTATTGAGCGAGTATTGAGGCTAAGATATTGGTGGTTTTGCTACTGTAACAGACGTACCTTCAATCTCTTACTATACGTCTTGAAGAAATGAGAGTTAAAAGGCGTGACTCAGAGCAGTGGATGCATCATCGTTTACTGCCACAAGAACTTCGGGAACGGGTTAGACGTTATGACCAGTACAAGTGGTTAGAAACACGTGGAGTGGATGAAGAAAATTTAGTTCAAAATCTACCAAAGGATCTGAGAAGGGACATTAAAAGGCATCTATGTCTTGCTTTGGTGAAGAGGGTATGCCACTACTATTTTTTTTTATGGAAAACTCCGTTTTATCCGTTGTACTCCTATGATATTTCACTTTTACTATTGTACTTTTTTTCTTTCAAAAATACCAGAATCGCGGATTTAGGCACGAATTAGGCATGGATTTAGGCACTGATTTGGGGTTGAAATGGTATATTTACCAAACTACTAAGGTTTTTTGGAAGAAAAAAAGTATAATGGTAAAAGTGCGCCCTTGAAACTACAATGGATGAAACCGAAGTTTGCCCGTTATTTTATTGTTAGCTACAGTATATAATCTGGTGATATATCCATTTATGGATTGTATTGCAGGTTCCTTTATTTGAGAATATGGATGAGAGACTACTTGACGCCATCTGTGAACGATTAAAGCCATGTTTGTACACAGAGAACACATACATTGTCCGAGAAGGGGACCCAGTTGATGAAATGCTCTTCATAATACGTGGCCGCCTCGAGAGTGTGACTACAGATGGGGGCAGAAGTGGGTTTTTCAACCGGAGTCTCCTAAAAGAAGGAGATTTCTGTGGAGAGGAGCTTCTTACGTGGGCCCTGGACCCCAAATCTGGAGCTAACCTTCCATCTTCTACACGAACCGTTAAGGCTTTAAGAGAAGTGGAAGCATTTGCTCTGACAGCTGACGAGCTGAAATTTGTGGCCAGCCAATTCAGACGTCTTCACAGTAGACAAGTTCAGCACACTTTCCGTTTCTATTCTCAGCAGTGGAGGACTTGGGCCGCCTGCTTCATTCAGGCAGCCTGGCGGAGATACTCGAAAAGGAAAGTTTTGGAGCTCCGGCGAAAGGAGGAGGAGGAGGAAGCGGAAAAGGCTTTGGCTAGTAATAGTTCTGGTGGAGCTTCTCCTTATAGCCTTGGTGCTACTATCTTGGCTTCTAGGTTTGCGGCGAATGCTCTTCGTGGGGTCCACAGGAACCGTAATCTTAAGAGTGCTAGGGAATTGGTTAAATTACAGAAGCCCCCGGAGCCTGATTTTACTGCTGATGCTGATTAATTTTTTATTGAAGATAAAATTGTACTTAAAAAATGGGTGGATGGTATACTGATTATATAACTTACAAGTTTTGCATGCTTGTTTGGCCTGGAAATGTAGCATAGTAGTTTGTGAGGGGTTTGTTGTAAAAAAAAGAAGGAATTGGAGGATGCTTTATGCGTTTCTGTTGATAATAGTAGTATTTCATTTGTGATACTAACCAATACTTGAGGGTCAGGGGTGTTTTTGAATTTAAACCATGTAATGTGCACATGACCATTTATCGTTAAATTTCTAACTTCGTTAAGTGGTAGGGTGCAAAGTGGGATTGCGGATTAATTAATAGGTCACTCTACACTCTACTCTAGGACAAAATCGGCCCCAAAGTGCAAAGTAGGATTGCGTGTGCTTTAGGGAGTAAATGCAAAGTAGGATTGCGTGTGCTTTAGGGGGTAAATCGTATTTCTTCATTTTGAGATGTAGAAAGTACTTTTTTTATTACTCCCCCTATTCCAAAATAAATGATCATTTTTTATAATAGTTTGTTTCAAAATTAATAACCTTTTTGCAAATATATATATATATATATATATATATATATATATATATATATATATATATATATATTTAAGTACTTTTTACAAAAAAAAAATCACAATTATTTTTATATTTAATAAAATCTAGGGGGTAGTGCCCTTTTCAATAAAAAAATATTTTTCACTATTTATTATATATATATTTACATAATAAAAATGTAAAACGTAGCAAAGATTTTCGTTAGACCTTAGCTTAGCTACTAAAATTTAAATATAAATTGATTTTTATTTTTATTTTTATTTTAGTTTTAGTTTTTTCAAATGAACAGATGAAGAAAGTAGATAATTCGATCAGTGTTTGGACCCCAAATCCTGGAAGTGGAAGGACACGATTTGATTCCAGGTACACTTAGGATTAGGAATAACTATTACTATTATTAATATTATACACTACAAAACCTAATATTTTCCCACCGATTCCCTCCTATAAAACCTAACCATCTTCTTCTTCTTCTTCTTCTTCTTCTTCTTCTTCTTCTTCTTCATCATCATCATCCCGTTAGTTCTAAGATCACCCACCCATATATATCATGAAATCTAACGCAAAATCACTGTGTGAAAACCTTCAACACGAGATACTCTCATGGCTGCCATCAAAATCCTTACTCAGGTTTACTTCCGTTTGTAAATCATGGCACTCTGCCATTCATCATTCTTTCTTCATTAAAAAACACACTACAAATCTTTCACGTACCGAAAATAATAATCGGACCATACTTGTTATGCCTCGTGATAATCCATCCATGACCTGCAACTTTTATTCTGGAAAAACATGCGAAATTCGTTCCACATTGGCTTTACCCTTTACGCCTATGCAATTTAGCTTCATCCGAGTCGTTGGTTCATGCAATGGCCTAATCTGTCTGGCTGATCAGGTTTCTTATTGCCACTTCCGCCTCTATATTTGGAACCCGTCCATTAGAACCCTCAAGCTCCTCCCACCATGTTCTATTCGTTTCTCTTCAGTTAAATTTTCCACTTTTGGGATTGGATTTCACATATTGAGTAACGATTATCGTGTTGTAAGGATCACAAACTACCATGGAAATCTAACTGAAGTCGAGGTTTACTCTTTAAGCACGGATTCTTGGAGAATGGTTGACCTAGGTGACCGACTTTTACCCGTTAGGGAAACAGAAAATAATTCAGTATCAGTTAATGGATACATCTATTGGCTAGCAACAAAGAGAAGGATTTTGTCATATAACATGAATAATGACTCGTTTGAAGAGATAGTACACCCTCAAGGTTCGGGATTTTACCTCGGAAGCTACCATATTGCGGTGTTGAGGGGACAATTGTGTGTGTTGAATGCACCGTATTTTGGTTTTAGTAATAGGAGAGTTCAAGAACACCATATATGGATGATGAGAGAAAATGGGGTTTCCAAGTCTTGGACGGAAATTTGCAGAATTCGACAAGGTGAAAGATTTTTTGGGACATTCGGACTGACGGTGAAGGGGGAGCTTCTACACTTTACAGAAGTTGAAGATAAGAATTTGTGTTTATATGACCATGAAAATTTACAATACTATGATCTATGTAAAGGTAGTATTGGCTTGGCTATTACTTACATGGAGAGCTTGGTTTTGCTTGACACTCAAAGGGATCAAAAATTGAACAAGAAGAGGAAGTTCGGTAATTTGTAGAACAATTTGCACAAAAAGTTCATTTTCAGAGGGAGAGTTTGGTGACATCTCAGCGAGACGGCTTTATATGTGGGTCCACCTTATAACACTCAATTCATGTCGACCATTAATGTAATTTTTCTTTTTAATTTCCGAGCTCTAGAGTTAAAGCTTTGTCTCCTTGACATTGATATAGTTCGTTGTCTATATTGCATTATTTCATTTATCGATATAATCAATGATTGACATTGATATAGTTCATTGTCTATATTGCATTATTTATTCGTCGATGAAGATAGACTATGCAAGAATTTCGGCCAATGCAGTTAGATATTGTGGCAATCTAACCACATAAACGCCCAATAGTGTTATTGGTTATGAGCTAGGAATGTTCAGTTCCTTTATTATTTTTGAAATAGTTAAATAGCTTAATTTCCCTAAGTTAGAATGTTTCAGAGAGTAGTGTTTCGAGATTATTCAAAGGGAGATCGAGCCATAACTTTCGATCCAGAATTTCATCTAACGATCCGATTTTGTAGTAGTGTAGAGCGTGCATAGGTAGAGATGCCCATCTTGTCCTGAATCGATGGTTCGAACCGGAACCGGACCGTCCAAGAATCGGCGCAAAACCGGAACCGTTGAACCGGAACCGCCTTTGAACCGGAACCGGTGGTTACCCAGTCCGGTTAAGGACGTTCATCTTTTTCAAAATCGGCGAATCGGCGGTTCATGAACCGAAACCGTACGGACGGTTCGGAACAGTGAACCGGAACTGTCTATATCCGGTCCGGTTACGGTTCAAGGCATATCGGTTGGCTTAACCATCGGTTCAAAATCGGAACCGCCGGTCCGAACCGGATGGATATCTCTACGCATAGGACATCATTTTGATTACAATGTTTCAAAATATAATCGATAAAATTTCGTTAAGAGTTAAGTTACTATCCCCTTTTTAATTATAAATGGTACATATATGAGATATATACGAGATGATACGATAAAATATTGATTTATAGACATTATTGTTCTATATGATATTTATGTTATTTTATATAGTATGTGTCAACTAGTTAAATTGACCCAAATAATTAACACTAGTGTTGATAGTAATAACTAGTGTAACATCCGTGCGTTAAATGCACGATAAAAAAAACTTTGATAAATAACATGAACTAAATTATATAGTTAATATAACTATCTCATTTGATTTGCATGACTGTCATTAAATAAAAATAATTATCTCATTTCTAAGTAATTAATATTATCAACAACTCTATTTTTTTCATTAATTTGCGTCTTTTAAAATATATTTTTTTTGGATATAATCTTATAAAGTCATACTTCTTATTTTCTAACCAATATTATATAATAGTTTTCCTTTTTAAAATTATCTTATACTTTTTATTTAGAAAAACCCATATAAAATAGAATTTTTTAGAAAACTATTTTGAAATAGTTATGACACCATATTTATTGTTTTAGCAATAAATATAAAATTTATAATCCAAAAAAAGAATGAATTTAAAATTTCAATGCAAATTAATTATCCCAAAATTTGAAAATCCTTTCTTATACTTTGTATTTACCATTTTTTTTAATTTACGAAAGTTCATCTAGATAACACTCAATGAAACTTAATTATATATCACTCTTTAAGAAGATGGTTCAATAAAACACTAAAATCTCAGTTTTTTATTTTATTATTTTTTGAAATTTTAATGAACAAAAAAATATCAACAATAAACTCAAAAGTTGTATAAAAAAAGTGGCTAAATACGATTTCAAGCCTATTTTTTACTATTAGCTAAAAAAATCACTTCGTTCGAAGAAATTAATGAAGAAAAAGGAAAAAGGTTTTAATAAAAACAAAGAAGAATTTAAGAGAATATAATTTTGAAAATAAAATTTTCAACAAAAATATATCATCACATTAATTTAATAATATTACAGATTTCTAAACATGATCAATAGCTATTTCCGTTTTAAAAACACTCTTCATTTAAGAAAAAAATGAAAAAAAATATCTAAGTATCATTGTTATACATAAGTCTTTAAAAAAACAATTATTACTATTACCCACATTTCAAAAATATCAATTCATTAAATGAAAAATTTCATGTGTTTCTAAATGTATTTTTATTATTGTTTTTTCATATTTCATTTTTTACTTGCAAAATTAAGAGTTTGCAAAATAATAATATTTATGAATTTGTGAAGAAAGGAGTTTAGGTATAGTGGCTAAAAGTAAGAGAAAAAAATTAATGTTTCATTTGCATTTAATTAATAGGGGAGAGAATAGGATAATAGGTTAATTTAAAGAAAATTAATTATTTTCTTGATTAGTTGATTTAAAGCAAAAAATATTCTTAAACCATCTATGTTTTGAAGGGAAAATGAGCTTGTTGAAGTGCTCTATGCACTTCAACCTTTATATATATATATATATATAGATAGTTTATGACAATATTGTAACAATGCTATAATTAGTAAAAGACGTAACGGTAACAGAGTAGTATATGATATATTAAAATTATCCTGATCAATAAAATGAGTTCTCATGATAAAGTAAGAGCTATAAATTATTATTGCAATTTAATATAATTGTGATTAATATTAATAGAAATGAAGTGAAATATTTGCGAGGTATAATGGGTGACATCAAATGAGTTATATTATTGTTTGCAATTTTATATATGCAAAATAGTTGTGGGTGGATACAATATGACATGTGTTATTCAATTATTTGGAGTCTACTACTTACTTGTGGACTCGAAAATGAGTTAAATTATGACAACTCTGCTAAACACACTATGTTACGTGACATGGTCTGATTGCCACTCGCAAATACTATACACATTTGTGACCATTCCCTTCCGTTGGCCGCGGTTGTTTATAGCCTCATTGTTATAGCAATGTGTAACTTTGGCAATCTAGTTTCTCGTGATTTGTTCATGTGTTGTATGTAGGAATGCGTCAAATTTTGGTTGAGTCATAGCCATCTCATACATCATTTAAAAAGAGTGGGTTAAACTACTAACCCAAATAAAAGTGAGTTAATTCGGGCTAGCCCATAAAGGCGCGGGCCAAAACGGGTTCGGGCCAGGGCGGGGCGGGTCAGCCCACTATATTTTTTTTATATTTGTATTCGCCACAAAATGACGTCATTTTTAAGTTGAAATTCTAGAGCTATATCGGCTTGTGTACTCAATCTGTGAATCGTGAATTGAGAGAGGCTCGAGAGAAGTACAGAATAAAAACGGAGAAACCTTAAGGATGTCGTTGCCCTCGTCCCTGTCTCCATCGCCGTCGGTGCACTAAATCACGACCACTAATTCGTTGCCGTTACTGTCTTTGATCATGTATCCTTTGTTACGTTTCTTTTGTGAATGTATTGTACTCTCTTGATCACTAAATGAATGTCGTTTTTTTTCCTTCATATTTGCTCTTGATCACTAACAACCAACCAAAAGTTCAAAATTCTAAAATAAAAAGGTTTTATTACATATTTACTTGTGGGCCCCACATGTAATAATCAGAAAAATTATCCACTAACTATTTTCTACTCCACTTTCTATCTCCTACCAACTATATCGACACTCACAATATATCACATTTTTCATCTTTTTCTTAATTCTTAAACTATATTTGAAATTTCGGGTGAGACGAAGGATGTATGTTGCAATATTATTTTTGGAAATTATGTTGCATTGTAGGGTAATTTGGCCGATAAAATTATGACTGAGGCTCCGTTTGTTTAGCGTAAAACATTTTTCGGAAAATGATTTTCGGCAAAATATTTTCCGGAAAATGAAAATATTTTCCGAAAAATAAGATAAAAATAAAGTTTTTCCCATTTTTTGGTGTGAAACAAACACCGAAAAATAGAAAAATGTTTTCCGAAAAACATTTTCCCCCAAACGAACGGAGCCTAAGTTTTTAGTCCCATTTAAATTTCATCAGGTACGTGACAAACAAGGTGCAATTGAATTCTTAATATTTATTGTCCAGGATTCGCATGAAGACTGAAGATCGACTAACAAAATCATTGTTGCAGATTTGGAACTGTTCTACGCCGGCTACGACCGACTTAGCTGTTTTAGATCCAATTTATCCTCAACTGGTAATGGCCCAAAGATAGCTCCATAGCCTCATGACTGATAGCTGAACGGATAACTAGCGCACTTGTTCAAGCTCATAGGATTAATACTAATAATATTGACTTAATACAAATAAAAAGGGAAAATGATATACTAATCATTATAATTAATAAGTTTTTATTTAAATCAAAAATGACAAAGTCCTCTAAATTTTATTAATATAAAAAAAGCATAAAATAAAAATATAAGAAAATTCTTTTTGGGTGTACCTTGAAAGGCTTATAATTTCGACGAACAGAGGTGTAACATCTTCAAAGTCATAATAATCATTTTCTTCTAACTTTATATCATTCTCTTCTATAATGAACTTTAGGAACCCGATTTGAGACAACTATTCCACCCACCATGCTTTCATAGTCATCACAATAAGTGTTCGATCCAGATGAAGAAATAACATCAGTTTCTGAACCACGTTTATTATAAGGGAGGGTTATAGCAATATAACTTTGATGGTTAGGGAAAAAAGGTATTGTTATTACATTTATTACAACTTATCTTGGTGGGGAGGGGGGAACTGTAAAGAAGATGTCAGAAGTTTTTGCTCCATCAACAATACTTGTAAATATTTGGTTGAAATATATGGATTCAACTTACGCGCTTCAAGAGATATTTAATTAGCAATTGTGGGAGCTTGAGTTGACCAATTGTAGTACCAACAGTAGGAGAAAAATTAGACGAACTTGACTTTAAAGTCGCAACTATTTGTATAACCTCATCTAATCGGCGATCTGGCTTAGGGTCCTCTTCTTGAGGGGTTCCTAAACCCTTATCCAACTCGGTGGAACTTGTCACTTTGTTGATTTTTAAATGATTTTTACTATTTTGAAGCAATGTTAAACAAATTTCTTGTTCAATTTGAAGGTAGTAGGGTTTTCTTAAAGCAAGTTTTCAATTTAAATTTGGCGTTTGTTAAATTTAGGGTATATATTAATGTTAAACAAATTTCGTTGATAGGGTTTTCTTAAAGCAAGTTTTCAATTTAAATTTGGTGTATATATTAATGTTAAACAAATTTCGTTAATGTTTTTAAAAATTTAACTATGATATTTGTATGTTTTAGATAGATCAACATTAACATGAACTCTTTTGATCTTGGGGCAATGAAGTCATCTATATTGACTTTACAGGCGTCACACCATGTTTTCCTATATGAAACCTTCTTAATGTGAAGTTTTTTTATGTGTGCCTTAACAAATTCAATCTTCAACATGATCAGACCGAATACCAGTAACAACTTCTCGTCCTATAAACTTACATCTAAGTTGGGATGATCTCCCCTAATTTCTCAATCCAAACATTAATGAGGATCCTCGTAATTGGTCACTTTTAAATACCCACGGTTATTCAGACTCACATTCACATAAAAATTGCATGAAAACTCTTTCACCAAACACGCTATAGTCCACTTTTGAGTTGTACTCTTTTTTATCTTAAATCACAGTTTTCTCTTAATATGGAACTTCTTTATCTCATATTATATTGCTCCTCATTATTCTTTGAAAATTGAATACCTTTGACAATTTCGTCACTCTCCACATTCCATTATGAAAACTTATACTCTCTACGTCTCAATTAAAGTTTCATCTTTTACTCAAAATGACGTTTTATTACAAGTTTACATTTTCTAAAATGATAAAAAAATATGGGTCAACTTGTGAATCTCACTAACTTTTATTCTCTCAAATACTTAAACTATAGATATCACTTATCAATCTCACTCATTTTTTTTTCTTTACACGTTAAAATGATAAATTTTACTTATCAATTTCACTCACTTTTCTCTGCTCACAACCCCATTCATACTCACCATTTTTTTTAATTTTTAGAAATTATCAAAATAATGAAGTTTTAGCTGGTCGAAGGAAGTATCGGTTATTATCATTTAGATCCTTCACCATTGCTATGCATTCGAGTAATTCATAGAACCCAAATCCATCCAAGTAGGGCCTTAGTGCTTGAATCTCTTTTAATATTTGTATGGCAGGCCAATACGTGGAAGAACCCATTAGGGCTTTTTAGCATAATATAAGGAAATGATATAGAGAGACCCAAAATTGAAATCTTCTATGCAAATGATGATGTCAATGCATCGCTGAATTATCGCTCTCTATATCTATATTTCAACACTATATATATTGCCCACTAATCTAATGGCCGCCATTAGAGTATCCTCCTCCTTTACTCTAGTAGCCTCGACCTCGTCTTCATCCTCGACCTCGTTTTTCGTGAAATTGGGATTTGTTCCCGTTTTGGGCATTTCTTTTTCGCCCTTATCTTGTCGGAGAGGGAAACGCATGGCTCACTCTCAAGCTCGGGCCACTCTTGGCCTCACTCACCCTGCTCAAATCAATGCTCCCAAGGTCAATTTCCCCCTTCCTCCTTCGCAATTCAATTTTGGTAGTGATTTATCGTTTACTATTTCCGTAAATTTTGCCTCCGTTTATGGGATTTTGAATTTTTTTAGTATTGAATTGGGTTAACTGTTGTAATTGGAAAGTGGGTTATTGTATTTTTGATAGAAAGATTGAATCTTTGTTCATATGTTTTTGAAAATGAAGATTTCGTTGACTGCGAAAGACGTGGATTTGTTGGAATGGAAAGGAGACATACTTGCTGTTGGTGTTACTGAGAAAGACTTGTTAAAAAATGGATACATGAAATTTGAAAACTCTATTTTAAAGAAACTAGATTTAAAATTGGGTGGGCTGTTGTCTGAAGCTTCTTCTGAGGAAGATTTCACTGGAAAGGTTGGACAGTCCACAAGCCTAAGGCTTCCGGGACTTGCCTCGAAAAGGGTCAGTTTGATTGGGCTTGGAAAAGTCGGTACGGGTTCGTCTTATCGCAGTCTTGGTGAGGCTGTTGCTTCTGCAGCAAAGGCTTCTCAGGCCAATGATGTTGCAGTTGTGCTTGCTTCTTCAGAGGACCTCTCTGCTGAATCAAAGCTTAGTACTGCTTCTGCAATAGCAACTGGTACCCTTTCCCACCTTTTACTTTTATTTGTAATTGCATTTTACACGTGCACAGATTTTAGAAATGGAATTTCATTTGATAGGCAGCATATATTTGTTAAGTATGAATCTTGAATGTGTTCTTATAGCAATTTAAACATGGAAAATTTTGTCTTCCAACAGGGACGTTGTTGGGGACTTATGAAGATACCAGATTTAAGTCGGAATCTAAGGAGCCAGTTCTCAGATCTGTGGATTTTCTTGGTCTTGGAACTGGTCCGGAGCTAGAAAAGAAGCTCAAGTACACGCAAGATGTTTGTGCTGGCGTGGTCTTTGGAAAAGAGCTCGTTAATGCACCTCCCAATGTACTCACTCCTGGTTAGTGATACATTTGGTGCCTTTGTATTCATGTGAATAGCCTGAAATGTACATACTTTTCTGAGTTTATGTTTGCTTAATTATGAGAATTGCCCATTTTGGTGTGGTCCCATTTTAATGCAATATTCTCTCTTTTTATTCAGATGATGTTTGCTTGCTTATTGCTGATTGTTTATGTTTGTGATCTACTTCAGGTGTTCTAGCGGAAGAGGCTAAAAATATTGCTTCAACATACAGCGATGTTATTTCTGCAACAATCTTGAATGAGGAGCAGTGCAAAGAATTGAAAATGGGAGCCTATCTCGGTGTTGCTGCTGCTTCTGCAAATCCTCCTCATTTCATTCATTTGTGTTATACGCCTCCTGGTGGATCAGTCAAAACAAAGCTGGCCTTAGTTGGAAAGGGATTGACATTTGACAGGTAACTTTATATTTTTTTTCGACTGAAGTACTTTTTTGTTATTATATATTTTCACCACAGTATTTGTTACTCTGAAGTTATGGCTAATTAGGAGAACTTTGCTAATATTTGGCATGAATGCCTTTTGTGAATCAGTGGTGGCTACAACATCAAAACTGGACCCGGTTGTTTAATTGAGCTCATGAAGTTTGACATGGGAGGATCAGCAGCAGTGTTGGGCGCTGCTAAAGCTCTTGGTCAAATTAAGCCTGCTGGAGTTGAGGTGAGATATTTATCACTGTTGGTTCTTTCAAGGGTTTGAATGCCCATGTTCCTTTTCTTTTGTGTATGTTGCAGGAAGATGTTAGTTAAAAACATCTAAAAAACTGTCTTTTTAGTTCGTTCCTTATTAGTAATGAGTTGCTGCAAATTTTACACTTGCAGGTTCATTTTATTGTTGCAGCATGTGAAAACATGATAAGTGGAACTGGTATGAGGCCCGGGGACATACTTACAGCCTCAAATGGAAAGACAATTGAGGTGAATTATGTTTCCTTTAATCTGAGGGCGTTATCCATTATAATTATAGGGACTCAGCTATGAATCTCTTTTCTGGGAAAGCAAAGATGAGTTAATACTGAAATTGCGCTGGCGGAACACACTGTCTTTTCCCTATACCATTTTATTCTAAGCCAGTTTTAATCTATCCTGCTTGGTTAAATCGATGAATAGGTTCACCTTATTCTCCCTTTCTTCTTCCACGTAAAAATCACTAATGGTGTTTTCTTGTTCTGAATCCTATCTTTTTTTCAGGTTAACAACACTGATGCTGAAGGAAGACTTACACTTGCAGATGCTTTGGTGTATGCTTGTAACCAAGGGGTAGATAAGGTAATTGTTTGGGCGTTTGGAATACATGCAGATATAGTAGGTGCACATTTATGTTCTATGGGTTTTATTAAAACAATGACCAAATTGAAGCTCATTAAGATTATACTTGACACTTCTCGGCTGGGATTGAATAAGGCGTCTCCTTGTTGCTTCCAGTAGAGTACGGAAACCTTGGTGGTGTGAAAGTTCTGACTGTCAAAGTTTGCAGTAAAAATTTGAGGCATGTTGTTTCATTGACATGGTTGGCTTAACTTTTAAGTGGCAAAACACGAGTCATTTGGAGGGGACATTTATATTTAAGGGCAAGAATGATGGAGGGGCAGTTTAGGAGAGGATGGTATCCTATATTGGACTTTGTATATCTTCTGAAGTCAAAGTTTGATCGCAAAAACAAGCTTTATCTTTGGTTCCACCGCAAATTTTGATTTCGAATACATCAAGATAGGCGACTAGATATCATTAATGATTGTGGCTTTTACCTAAACAAAATCATTCACCTGCATCATAGTATGGTCCTTATGGCTTTTTTACTATGAAATTGGGCTCACAATATGTTAATTGGTCGTGCAGGTAGTTGATTTGGCAACATTGACTGGGGCCTGCATAGTTGCTCTTGGACCCTCAATTGCTGGTATACACATCTTATCTATTACTCCGTAGTAGTGAATTATTGGAGCAATTTTATAAATAGTTTCCCAAGTAAACTGATAGAATTTTGATATAAAAATCAGTGGCGGAGCAGAGATTTATCTCCAAGGGGATGTACTAATGTCGCACCCACTAAAATTCATTCTAAACTATACTACTTCCATATAAGAAACCCGACGACTTGTTTCAAGAAGTCTAGATAAGATATTTCATATGAACAGGTGTCTTTACGCCCAATGATGACCTGGCAAAGGAGGTATTTGCAGCCTCGGAGATTGCTGGGGAAAAGCTATGGAGGTTGCCAATGGAGGAAAGTTACTGGGAGTCAATGAAATCCGGAGTTGCTGATATGGTCAACACCGGTGGTCGTCAAGGTGGTTCTATTACCGCAGCTCTTTTCTTAAAGCAGGTTTGATTTTCAACAACCCTTTCTGCATTCTAGCTAAATTATTTGTCTTTGAGCAAGCAAACTCATAACAAAAGAAAAGTCGCAAACTTGTCCTTGAAAGTATCATATTTGTTGTTCTTTACGCATATTCTGACTTAGGATATAATCTGATGAGAAAAAATGTGTGTGTGGATGGCAGTTTGTTGACGAGAAGGTACAATGGATGCATATTGATATGGCTGGGCCCGTTTGGAACGACAAGAAGAAAGCTGCAACGGGATTTGCCATTCCTACGTTGGTTGAATGGGTCGTTGCCAACTCCTCAAATTAGTTTTGATTACTTCAAAGGAGGGAAGATTGGGGAGATGGGTCAAGAACAACAAACTGAATGACGGGTTTGAATTGCATATTTTCATACATTGGTACCATGTCAACAAGGATAAGATGGTCTTGAGTTTTGTCTCCAAAATAAGCAAATATAAAGTCTTAATTCATGCTTCAATTATTTTTGTTAGATCAGCAATGATAAATAATTTGGGAATCATTGGCTAATAAGGAGGCTAAGAATTTGAAAGTGCAATTTTCCCCCAAACGCACATACTCCCTCCGACTCGGAGAAATGCGCACAAAATTGATTGGCACAGAAATTAAGGTAAAAGGTAAAAAAGGTGATGGGTTGTGAGTGTAGATGATTGGGTAGGAGAGAGAAAGTGAAATTAGTGGGTAATTGTTGTGAGTATAACAAGTGGGTCTCATTTTCATTTTGGGACTTTGCAGATTATTATGAGACGCCTAAAAATTGTCTTTTTTGCAGATTATTGTGGGACGGAGAGAATATTCATTTTAATAAAACTAAATTATTTCTACATCAACAATTTCATCGAGGTAATTGTTAGCGATAATTGTTACGAGAATGTCCTTCATATTGTATTATCATACAGTATGTTGTATTATTTTGTAGTAATATTGCATACTCCCGCCATCCCACAATAATATACTCCCTCCGTCCCAATAAGTGCTTCACCCTTTTGGGTGGGCACGCAAATTATGAAAATGAGAGGGAAAAAAAAATGTTGTGAGTGTAATTTGAAAATAGGAGAGAGAATTAGTGGAGGGAATAGTAAATTATAATGGTGTTGTGAGTATTAAAATAATGTAGGAGAGAGAATGAGTGGAGGAAATAGTAAAGATTCTTTGCCAAAAAAGGAAAGGTGAAGCTTCTAACGGAACGCCCTTTTGGGTAATTAGTGAAGCTTTTATTGGGACGGAGGGAGTATAAACTTTCCATTTTGGGCGTCCCACAATAATATATACTTTCCTAAAATGAAAAGGAATTTTTACTATTTCCTCCACTCATTCTCTCTCTTACATTATTTTAATACTCACATCACCATTATAATTTACTATTCTCTCCACTCATTCTCTCTCCTATTTTATTTTCACACTCACAACACTTTCAATATAATATTTCCTCCTTAATTCTCGTGCAAAACCCAAAAGTCTATAAAAAGATGGGACGGAGGGAGTACATGATAATCTATAATACTGAATATTTATATAATACAATATTTATTTATATAATACAATATTGATGATAGCATGTGGCGTTCGCGATCGGCAATCGAATTTCGGCGACCGATGTTGACGGTGGTGGCAAGAGGCAGTATTAAGTGTTGTATCATAATTTTTAAATATTGCATACTGAATATAATATAATACTCCCTCCATCCCGGCCGACTTAGGATTTTTTGAAATGGCACGGGGATTAAGGAAAAGGTAAATGTTGTGAGTGTAATTTAAAAATAGGAGAGAGAATGAGTGGAGGGAATAGTAAATTATAATGGTGTTGTGAGTATTAAAATAATGTATGAGAGAGAATGAGTGAAGAGAATAGTGATTTAAGGTTTTCATTTTGGGCCGTCCTAAGTCGGGTGGGACGCCCAAAATGGCAAAAAGTCCAAAATCGACCGGAACGGAGGGAGTATAATACTCCATCCATGATAACTTATGATTTCCCATACACCCCATGCTCCTACTCCCATATAAAACCCCAACCTCTCTCCTCTTTCCTCATTTTTGATCTTCCGCTCTCTCTAAAAACACACCCCCCACTCACACACTCTTTCTCTCTCCGTTCTACCGGTCCTCTCCCCCCCCCCCTTCTTCTCAGTCTCCGGCCAACTTCTCCATTTTAACCACGCCACTGATCTCTCTCTCTCTTCTTCAACTCGTCCATACAGGGCCGGCCCTGATGCAAATGAGGCCCTAGACCAAGTTTTTAGGCAGTCCTTCATTACAAAGCCCAAATAAAAATAATTGGGTAAAAATATCAATTGTTGGACAAGTATACTTTCACTTTTGTACTTAAAGCATAGCATGTACTTGGGATTTTGACTCGAAAGAGGATAACTTTGGTGCCTAATAAAGTTGGCCTATTTCTTTTTTTCTTTTTTTTATTTTTTTTTATACCCAGGTTTTCAGTTTTGTCGGACTAATCCTGGACCACCAGCTACTAGTTTCTCAGTGTCCTGGCGGAGGTAAATCGCAGGATATGCCCGTGACAGTCAGGGTGGCAGCACTCCTTATACTCCTAGCCCCAAGGGATCCCTCCTACAATGCATTTACATCACTCTTACATCACCAATTAATTGGCTGCTCCAGCTGCTCCTGTCAAGATTCGAACTCCCCACGTTGAGGTTGCAAGCCCAGCAATGCTGCTTCCTTAACCGCTCGGATGTGCCCATCACTCTTACATCACCAATTAATTGATTGCTTCAGCTGCTCTTGCCAAGATTCGAACCCCCCACACTGAGGTTGCAAGCCCAGCAATGCTGCTTCCTTAACCGCTCGGATGTGCCCCGGGGGACTCCTAAGGATCTGATGGATGTTTTTTTACACACCCATTTTACATGTTTACGAACTTATTTTAGGCTCAAAATCCCGGGTTTTATGTTGTTTTAATGTGGTTGTTGAGTGTTTGATGAGTACAGGGCAAAAGTATGATTTTGTGTTGAGTTTTGTCAAGAAAAGGGCAAGAAAATCAAGTTGGAGCGGAGCGGAGCATGAAAATAATGAAGCGGATTCGAGCTCCAGTTGCTGTCCTCCAGAGCGGCCGCGCTCAACCCAAGAGCGGCCGCGCTCCATTGAAGAAAGCAAGCCAAAAATCCCTGTCCTCCAGAGCGACCGCGCTCATCCTAACCGCGGCCGCGCTCAAGTGAAGTTGTGAAGACCAAAAATCCCCGTGAAGCAGAGCGACCGCGCTCACCTGCAGAGCGGCCGCGCTCGTCCCGTATTCAGCATCAGATTTCAGCAACTTATTAAGGGCATTCTTGACTTTTATTCCGTTTTGACCTGTGTATTTTGCCCTAATATAAATACTTAAGTAGCAGATTTTAAGAGGGGATCTTAGACATTGTTTTGAGTTCTTAGTTTTTGAAGTTTTTCTAGAGATTTCTTCGTTCATCAATTTCGGATTTCTCAGGTTTTGATGTTCTTTTATTTTATGAGTATTGTTATTTTCATTATGTCTTTGAGTAGCTAAATCTCTTAGGCTCATGGATTGGTTGTAGCAATTATTAGATCTTTATGCTATAGATTTCATTATTCCAATTTAATCTCTTTCTAGTTCTTCAAAGTATTTATCTTTAACAGTTTTAAGGTTGCAATTTCATGTTAAGATGACTTTGGCCGTTTAATTATGTGGGTATTAATTCCGCCATTAATTTGGGGATTGATACAATTGAACATTGCTTTGTGGATTAGATCTAATTGAGGCCGTAATAGAAATCAAAAGGGTTTAGATTCAATATTCTAAAGGGCTGAATAATTGTTTGATTGTTGTGTGGCCGTAATAGAAAACGCAGCTTGATAATAATTCAAAGGGTTGCAATTCGGGCACCACACCGTCCCAATCCTTACTTTTGTGAATGAATCTTAGATTGAGATTAATGTTTTTAGCAATAAATATAGCATAAAGTGAAAGTAATTGTGAATCCAATCCGTGAATCTTCGTTGTTGATCTGAGTTAATTCGTTACATTTAAAATTGCTTTCTTAGTTTTAATTGTTTGCTTCCGTTTTAGAATTAAATTACTATTTAAAATCAAAAATCTCTGGTTACTTTATTCATTGCTTTTCTTTTACTTGTTTACCAATGAGTCTCTGTGGTTCGATCCCTGCTCGTGCATATTGCTACACCGGTAGTGAGTACACTTGCTCGATTTTTATTACTAAAGGAATTTTTCTCCATCAAGTTTTTGGCGCCGTTGCCGGGGACTTGTTGCAAGTAAACAAGTAAGTTAAGTAGTGAATGCAAGGTCGTCGTTCTTTGAAGCCTACATTGGTTCCATTGGACGATAACATCAATAGACTTGAGGAAACATTTGAGGGCGATCCCCTCTTTAATCCTCTCTTTCGCATTCTGACATCGAGTCTGAACCCGCCACCACCGAGGTAGAGGAAGAAAAAGTCGAGATGGCAGAACCACCGGCTCAAACAATGAATGATTACTTGAGACCTAGGGTAGACACTTCTACCTCATGCATAGTGCTGTCCGAAGCAGCAAAGAATTTAGAGGTCAAAGGTCAATATTTTGCTATGTTACCTAGTTTTCAGGGGCTACCAGGCGAGGATGCCTTTACTTTCTTGAAAGAATACATTATGACGGTAGCTCCGCTTTTATTAAGAGAGGGAGTGACTGAAGTTCGATTAGACTTAAGTGCTTCCCTTTACACTCTAAAAGGGGCATAAAACTTGGTTAATGATGCTTCCATCCCAAAGCATCAAAGACATGGACCGAGATGCAAGATATTTTTCTCAGAGGTATTACCCACATCATCTCGCAGCCTACTTTTAGACGTAAATTGATGACTTTTACACAAGATGTGGGGAAACCTCTCCATGAAGCTTGGGAGAGATTTAATATGATGCTCATTCAATGTCCTCAACATAATTTTTCTTTACCCTCTTTGAATCAAGCTTTCTATGATGGCTTGAATGATTCCACTCGCCCGTGGTGGACAATGCAGCAGGAGGCTCTATAGGAGTCAAGACCCCGAGGAGACTAAGGCCTTATTTGAGATGTTGAGTGCTAATTCTCAACAAAAGAGTTCTAGGGGAAAACAAGGGGGTATTGGATTTGATCAAGCTACCGATAATTTATCCAAGCAAATTGATGTTTTAAATAGTAAGTTTGACAAGTTGATCGCTCAAGGCACCTCTTCTAGTGCCAATGTGTTAAATGATTTATGTGCTTACCGTGGTTTAAATTCTCATGCTACTAATATGTGTCCAAGTGGTGTGCGCTTTGGTTGTGATCCCGAACAGGTAAATGCTATGTATGGACATCCCCCAAGGCATCCACGTAACATGCCCTATGGCAACACTTATAATCCAGGGTGGAGGAATCATCCTAATTTCTCGTGGGGAGGTAATCGTAATCCACAAAATAAACCTCTCCATCCTCCACCTCCACAAGGGCCATTTGAAAGAAGGAAGGAGCCTGGGAGGAAGCAAGAGAGCGTATGAGAGCCGAATAAAGAACAGCAAAGAAAGAATCATGAAGCCGCTATGAAAAAATTGGAGACCCAAATAGGGCAAATGGCCGAAGCTGTTCAAGCAATGCAGGGCACAAGTCGTGACCTTCCCGAGTCAAGGTCACCAAGCAAAAGCCATTACCACACTCCGGAAAGGTAAACAGGTAGGTAGCGAGGTAATTTCTTCTTCATCTTCTATTCCCCCTCCTGTTGTTGAAATTGTTAATGAGGAAGAAGGTACTAATGAATTGGGGGAAAGATCTAAAGTTGACTCTCCAACCCCCAATCCATATGTACCGGCTGTACCGTTTCCTGGAAGATTTATGAGAAATAAAATGGATCAACAAATGTCGGAGTTGATGGACATGTTCTCTAAAGTGAACATCAATCTCCCTTTGTTGAATGTGATAAAAAATATTCCGGCTTATGCCAAGTTTTTCAAAGAAATTAATTCCAAGAAACCAAAGTATGGCAAGGATGAGAAGGCTTTTCTTGGAGAGAATGCTAGTGCAGTGGCACAACACCTCCTCCCACCCAAACAAAAGGACCCCGAAAGTTTTATAATTTCTATCAATATGGGAAACTCGAGTAAGGTGAAGACGATGTTGGATCTAGGCGCTAGTATTAATTTGTTACCCCATTATATGTTTCTTGATATGGGTTTGCCTGAATTGAAACCTACATCCATGGCTCTCCAACTAGCGGATCGATCTATTAAAAGACCGTTGGGGATTGTGGAAGATGTTTTGGTTCAGGTGGACTCATTGATCATACCTGTGGATTTTGTTGTGCTTGAGATGCCTAATAGTGAGTGTAGTCGTCGTGATTCCCCAATTCTACTTGGGCGTCCATTCATGGCGACAACAAACACTATTATTAATGTTGGCAATGGAACTCTTTCCATGACTGTGGCCAACGAAACTATTGAAATTTCTGTGCATGATATTATGAAAAATCCAATGGACAATGGAAATTCTTGTAACTTTGTGGAGAGAGTAGATGATTGTGTGCATGAATATTTGTGGCATGATAGAGCATGTGATGAACTTGAGATGTTGTTGAATGGCGGGGAAAACTAGGGATAATGCGGGTTCAAGTAATGGCCATTGAAAATAAGGCCGAGGAACATTATTCTGTTAATGGCCCGTCTCACTCCCTAGGCTACTTCAATGAGAAGTATGCGCCATCGCTGTGGTTCCACCGGTTCTTGAGTTAAAACCCCTCCCCTCTAATTTAAAATATGCTTTTCTAGGGAGGGCGAGACTTTACCTGTGATAGTTGCCTCGCACTTGACCTTAGAACAAGAGGCCAAATTAATTGCCGTGCTTTGTGAGCACAAATCGGCCATAGGGTGGACTTTAGCGGATATTAAAGGTATTAGCCCCTCAATGTGTATGCACAAAATTAATCTTGTAGAGGGGGCTAAACCTTCGAGGGAGAGACAAAGGAGATTGAATCCTCACATGGAGGAAGCAGTGAGGAAAGAGGTCCTGAAATTATTAGATGCGGGAATTATATTCCCAATTGCGGACAAATGAGCTGGGTGAGCCCTGGTTCAAGTGGTTCCCAAGAGGTCGGGCATTACCGTTGTGAAAAATGATAAAAATGAGGATGTGCCCACTAGAGAGGTGACCGGGTATAGGATGTGTATAGATTTGAGAAAGCTGAATGCCGCCACCAAAAAGGATCACTTTCCTTTGCCTTTCATTGATCAAATCCTAGAGAGGTTGGCGGGTCATGCTTATTACTGCTTTCTTGATGGGTTCTCAGGATATAATCAAATCACAATTGCACCCGAGGACCAATCAAAGACCACTTTCACATGTCCCTTTGGTACTTTTGCTTATAGGAGGATGCCCTTTGGGCTTTGCAATGCACCCGCTACTTTTCAAAGGTGCATGACCTCCATCTTCTCGGACATGATAGAGAAGTGTGTAGAGGTGTTTATGGATGATTTTTCTGTGGTTGGAGATAGCTTTGAGGGGTGTCTTGATAATTTGACTATGGTCTTGAGGAGATGTTGCGAGACCAATTTGACACTTAGTTGGGAGAAGTGTCACTTTCTTGTTAGGCAGGGGATTGTCTTGGGCCACATAGTGTCTAGTAGGGGGATTGAGGTCGATAAAGCTAAGATAGATGTGATTTCTAAGCTACCTCCCGGTCTCGCTAAGGGTGTTCGAAGTTTCTTAGGCCATGAGGGTTTTTATCGGCGATTTATTAAGGATTTTTCACAAATTTGTAAGCCGTTAAGTAACTTGCTAGCTAAAGACACCGAGTTCATCTCTGACCAAGACTGTTTAGATGCTTTCACTTTATTAAAAGAAAAACTTACTTGCACTCCCATTCTTTCTAGCCCTGATTGGTCTCACCCTTTTGAGATCATGTGTGATGCATCTGATTTTGCTATTGGGGCTGTTTTAGGCCAAAAGATAGATAAATTATCGCATGTAATCCATTATGCAAGTAGAACTCTTAATGATGCACAGCTTAATTATACCACTACTGAAAAAGAATTTTTAGCTGTTGTGTTTGCACTTGAGAAGTTCCGTTCATATTTGCTTGGGTCGAAGGTAATAATCTATTCTGATCATACAGCTTTAAAATATTTGTTGAATAAAAAGGATGCAAAACCTAGACTGCTTAGGTGGATGCTTTTGTTGCAAGAATTTGATTTGGAAATAAGGGACAAAAAGGGGTCCGAGAATGTAGTGGCGGATCACTTATCAAGGCTTGAGGATTTCTCGTTTCAGAATAGCAAAGAAGGAGTGATTCCGGTGAATGAAAATTTTCCGGATGAACAACTACTTGCTCTACATGTTCAAGAGCCTTGGTATGCGGATCTTGTTAATTATCTTGCATGTGACATGATTCCTCCTCACTTTACTTATGATCAAAAGAGAAAATTTAAATCTGATGTGAGGAACTACATTTGGGATGACCCTTACTTGTGGAAAATTTGTCCGGATAAAATTGTGAGAAGATGTATTCCGGAATATGAACAATTGAGTGTCTTGCACTTTTGTCATGACT
Organism: Adenophora triphylla var. japonica; assembly: GCA_022495995.1. NCBI lineage: Eukaryota > Viridiplantae > Streptophyta > Magnoliopsida > Asterales > Campanulaceae > Adenophora > Adenophora triphylla. The sequence continues at coordinate 285,107 of JAFEMH010000937.1, forward strand.
TACAATGTGGTGGGCATTTCAGTGGTCAAAAGACTGCTAGGAAAATCCTTCAATGTGGCCTATATTGGCCCACCATATTTAAAGATGCGCAAGATTTTTGTAAAAAGTGTGATAAATGCCAAAGAACTGGAGGGATAGGTAAGAAAGATGAGATGCCCCAAAATTATAATCTTGTTGTTGACATATTTGATGTGTGGGGCATTGATTTTATGGGCCCCTTCCCCTCATCCCATGGTTTTGTGTAACGACCCCAACCCTAGGCATTTATTTTTAATATTATATTTGATGCTTTTAATATTTATGCTATCTTTATGTGTTTAATTATGTCTTTAGATTCTAAATTTAGGATAAATTGGGTGAGAAATAAATTTAGAATCTTATAAGAATTTATTGGACATTAAATAAATAAACCTGGATAATAATAAAAATGGAAAATGATAAATAGTGTAGGGAGGTTAAATGAGTAGGATGAATTCATTAAATAAAGAAGTTAATTTTAAATTTAAAGTGGAAGTGAAAGCCTAGGTAGGTTTTCCTTGGGGGGCCAATTTGGTGAAGCTTCCTCCTTCATTGCCAAGTGTCTCACCCTAACTCCTCCTCCCACATCCCTCTACCCGGCCCCCCTCCCTCTCCATCACCTCCTCTTACTTCCCTTCCCCCTTCTACTCCTCCTCACTCTACTTCTCCCTCCTTCAATCAATATTCCCTTCTCCCTCACTTCTCATTGACTACACCAATCATCCTAGAGAAAGAGAAGAAACCTCCATTGATGCTCCCTTTTGTCCAAGCTTGAAGCCAAGCACTTCTTCCTTAAAGAAAATCAAGTCTAGGAGCACCTTTGAAGTGGGTTCATCTTGGGGAACTCCTCTAGCTAGAAAGATCAACATTCCTTTGCAAATCCATGTGAGTTATTATGATTCCCTTCTTATGTATGTTCATGAACTTTACTTGTGTGTTCTTGTTGTGGTGATAACCTTGTAAATGCCTTGGAAGCCTAGTTAAGGTTGGAAGATTGGTAAATGATAAAGAAGGATATTCTTGTTCTTAGGAAGTGAATTAGATTGAATGAAATGGGTGGGAATTAATTGGTAAATAACCTAAACCTAGATGATCTTGGATTTGGATGATTTAAGTTGAAACATGTAAGATTAAACAATCCTTTAAGTATTTATGTGATTAAGGAAAATTAAGGAAGGATTAAACTATGAAAAAAGGGGTTGGAAATTTCGGATAAGCTGATTAGGGCCATGGGCGGTCGCCCATAGGGGTGAGCGGCCGCCCTGCGACAGAAACCTTGGCTTCCTTTGTAGCTTCTTTGGGCGGTCGCCCAGTGACATGGGCGGTCGCCCATGTCACGATCCCTTCCCAGTTCTTCTCTTTTCTTTGAAATTTACTAAAAACCTCGGGGAATGATTCCTAACCAATATAAATTAGTAGAACCTAACCCAACCCGGATACAAATCAATCTTCCTTAACCTAAGTTAACATGGAATACCTTGGCTAGGCCATAACGTCTTTAATTGTCAAAGTGGAATTGTGGGAATAGTTAAATAATGGTTCGGAAGATAGTTCCAACTTGGGAAATAGACCTTGAACTTTTATTAAGGTTATTCGGGGTGGCACGATGACTATGAAGGAGTGGTTTACGCTAGATAGTGGCCTTACTTATTCCAGGTCTTTGGTGAGTAATTCGAATTGGTGTAGAAGTGATAGGTTTCACAATTAAGTTAATTAGTAATGGGTATGTACCACCTTGTGGCATTGTGTCCAAGTTGTGGAATTAGTAATTATATAGTTACCTTAATATCCTAAGTATGGACTATTTGGTAAGTTGTTATGCGACATCCCAATGTGTGGGTTATGTGTTATATGGTGGTGTGATATCCCGATTGTGGATTATGTGGCATGTTGCGTTTATGGCTATCCCATTGGTGGATTTAATTGTTATCATTCATATTTACTGTTGATGCTATGCATAGTGTATTACGTAAATGTTGCATTATGATGTTGGTTGAACATGAGTATATTTTACCATGTTGCTATATTGTGTATCCCGTTTTGTGGATTTATCTCAAGTAACTATCATGTGCTTGAGCGTACTATGTTCGGGTGGGTATGATGGATGCCAATCAATTATTGATTTGTTCAATAAGTGATTGAAGGTACATCATACCGGTGACCCTTCCCCACTCTGTGGCACGGCGTGGGGCGTGCTGCTGTTTGTAATGAGTGATAAGTAGCCTTTACGGTTACATTGCAACCGTTGTAAGGAGGGACGATGTTATGGTTGGATACTCTATATCATAGATATCTTTTCTTATATGGATCTACGGGGTACGAGTCCTATAAGAGGTGAATGTCTTTGGAGGCAATTCACCAAAGAGTGGAGTTTTACTCCCGGTTATGCGACTTATTGTTCGGACGGGAAAAGGTAAAATGAGGTAACGTAAGGTGTTTACCGCTTTCATAATGTGTTATGTGTTGCCATGCTACGTGTTGCATCTTGTATGACATCTTCTTTGCATATCATAATAGCTCATTGAGATTTATTCTCACCCCTCTCCCTTTCTTGCTTTAGATTTCGAGACGAGGTGACCCGAACCGGTGAGGCGGGGATTCCATTGTGGACTTTTGCTTTTGGGGCTTGACAAGTTAAGTATAGGAGTGGGTTGTTAGGAGTATTTATTAAGTATTCCTCTTTTGTAATTTGTTTAGGAACCCTTTTGTTAAACAATTGTTAATTAAGGTTCCCAATGTAATTGATCAGATTTTGGTTTATTAAAGTTGTAGTTGGATTTCCTTTAAGAAGGGATATTATCAATTGACTTTATTTTGAAGTTGGAAAAGTGGTATTCTTTAAAAGGCAATTAAATGTTTTAAAAATAAGGTTGGATTTTCTTAGTTGAGTTCTCCTAGCTCGGGACACGTGTTAGGTCCGGGTTGGGGTGCTCACGATTGGTATCGAGCTTAGTTTAGAGGTCGAGGGTAGATGTCTAGACTAAGTGGGAATGTGTGGTAATTAACGCCGAGTGTTTATTGCAGAGTCCGTTCTAATGGCGGAAGCAAGGATGATCGAGAGGAAGATTCTAGGAAATGAAGGAGATATGGGCATAGATGGAATTCAGACTGAAGAGATGATGGAACTATTCAGGACGTTTGTACAAGATATGAAGACTAGAGGATCAGTTCCGATTCAGCCTGAGGAATGTCAAAGTGATGGATGGGAAAGGTTTGTGAAGATGAACCCACCGGGTTTTAATGGATGTCCGAATTCGTTAAAGGCAGAAAATTGGTTAGCATAAATGAATAATAGTTTCGAGGTTATAGAAAGTCGCAACGAAGAGAAAGTTAGGTATGCCGTTTTCAAGCTTAAAGGTTCAGCTGATCAGTGGTGGCAGAAGTTGAAGGAAAGTTGGGAGCGGGATCATACGCCCCAGACTTGGGATAATTTCACCAAACAGTTCGAGGATTATTTCGTTTCGATGGTTACAAGGGATAAGAAGGAGATTGAATTCTTAAGACTAAAACAAGGGAACATGACGGTAAATCAGTATTCGGTCCGGTTTGAGGAATTAGCTAAGTGTTGCCCTCATTTAGTATCGCATGAAGTGAAAAGGGTTCGAAGTTTGTAACGAGGTTTGAGGAGCGAGTTTAGGGAGAAATTATGGATTGACGGTTCCATCGAGTATCAGACAGTCATAGATAAGGCATATAAGATCGAAAGGGACATTGAGGAAAATAGTGGAAGATCCGGAAGTGGGATTGGAAACAAGCCAAAGTATATAAGACAAGGACCCAAACTTCATTAAAGGACGGCCCGAGGACTTTAATTTCGGGAAGTGTGAGAGGAGAGTTTGTTGTAGCTTCTTCGTCTAGGCCGGTACCCAAACAGTATGGAGCGAATTGTAAATTTTGCAAGAGGATTGGACATACGAAGATCGATGTTGGAGTAAGCAAGGCAAGTGTTTAAGTTGTGGAGCACCTGGGACACTTTAGGAGAAATTGTCCAAAGTTTCGGCGGGAGCGAGCTTCGGGCGGCGGTCGGCAAAGGTGGACGACAAAGAGGTGGTACCAAGAGAGATAGCGAAGGGGAGCCGAGAGAGAAGGTCTATGGTCGAGTAGGTGTTTCGGTTTCGGGAGAGATAGGTCCCTCAGAGGTTGCTAGAGGTATATTCCCTGTCTCAAAGTTAGGGGTCATATTTTATAGATCCTGTTGCATATCATTTATGTTGGGCATCACATTTTGCTTATATGTGGCATACATTGTTGAAAAGTTGTTTTATTGTTAGAGGATTACGCTCTTATGAGAGAATACCTCGAACCTTCTTTGGTTTGCCACGATGGTGATGTGGTTGTGGTGAGCATGTATTGCCGATTGAATTAGTATAGTTATCAATTTATGATTTTGAGATATACTTGACCTGGAGGGTTAAGTAGTTGTTGTATCTTGATAGACTATCCAAATAGGTGAGTCTCCTTTTCTATGCCTAAAGCTGCTTGTATTGGTATTTGATATAGGTAGCGTAACGTGAAACTCTTGTTATTTACGTGCCTTTAAGGTGGAACTTTTGAATTAAGGTGTGAAGAGTAACTGGTATATGTTAGACTTGTATAAGGATTCTTTTCCAAATTTTATGTGCTAGTTGTAAGAAGGTAGTAAATGTGTTTTCGTCGGTATATTTCATGTGTTGGTTCTGAGTTAGATAAGCAGAATTGTAATCCTTATTTCGTTGGCTTTAGGGTGATTGGAATTGATGACCTCCTTGTTAATTAAAGTTTCGGGAAGATCGTGAAAATAAGCTGAGAGTTGGGTTAATGATTTCCTTGTGAGGAATCCCTGTATACAAAGTTTGACTAGTGTGAGTTGGCTCGAGAAGATTGCAAATTTTGGGTTCTATAGTCTTAAACTCGGATGTTACCATGGATCTTGTGAGGGTTGAGTCCGTGATCTTGGAATTGACAAGTGTTACCGAAGAAAATTAAGGAATTCCTAAGAAATTGTAGAGTCGTCGCTTTAGTTGACTCTAAAGGACGTGTAAAAGGTGTAGGTGTAATAAGGATGAACCATATTGTTAGTAATGGAAAATAGGTTGGCTTTGGACCCGATCCTTACCTTACCTAGTGGATGTGAGAATCTTGTGAAGTTTTAAGTATGTATTTCCGGGAGATCAAGGTGTGGTGTTAGGCAAATTGGGAAAGAGATAGCGTACGTTTCGAGGAAGTTAACTTAGATGGAGCGAAAATTTCTTATCATTTTTCGAGAGCGGTTACAATTGGTTGTGTAATTTAAATGGAATCTTATATTTTGAAGTTCTCATTTTGGGGTTAGTTACCGATCCTAAGAGTTGAAAGATTTAGTTAGTCGAGAGGAAGAGGTTTGAAGACTACCCAAATTCGTAAGGAATAGGTTATATAGTGTGACGGATTTCCTTCCAACTTGAGAAGTTTAATTAATCTTAGCGAGTTTGCGTATGATAGCAGTTATTATTCTAGCTTAAGATAAAACCGTATGGGGCGTTGTTAGGGAAGAAAATATCGATCTCTAATTTGTTGGGGTGAAATTGGAGAAGCAAGGTCTAAGGTAAATTGGCGCTAAAGTTGTTAATCCAATTGAAGTTTTAAAATATAATATCGTGATATATTTGGTGACTTAAGTTATAATACTTTTATTTAATTGTACTTTCTTGAGGTCGTGGAAATTCGGGTAGTAATAATTGTATGGTATTCTCGGAGTATTAAGTTGTGGTGTTGCATTATTAATGAAATTGGAAATCTTGGAAAGGATCATAGAATCGAAGAATCAAATCGGGAAGTGAAGTCCTAGAGTACTCGGGTTATGGGAAGGTATAGTAGAGTCATACCATTGAGAAATCTAATTGGGAATATTAAGTTAGAATGTGTGAAAGGTAACCTTTGCTATTTGATCCTTAGGGTAAGCGACAGTCAAATTCGGGACGAATTTTCTTTAAGGAGGAGTGAGTGTAACGACCCCAACCCTAGGCATTTATTTTTAATATTATATTTGATGCTTTTAATATTTATGCTATCTTTATGTGTTTAATTATGTCTTTAGATTCTAAATTTAGGATAAATTGGGTGAGAAATAAATTTAGAATCTTATAAGAATTTATTGGACATTAAATAAATAAACCTGGATAATAATAAAAATGGAAAATGATAAATAGTGTAGGGAGGTTAAATGAGTAGGATGAATTCATTAAATAAAGAAGTTAATTTTAAATTTAAAGTGGAAGTGAAAGCCTAGGTAGGTTTTCCTTGGGGGGCCAATTTGGTGAAGCTTCCTCCTTCATTGCCAAGTGTCTCACCCTAACTCCTCCTCCCACATCCCTCTACCCGGCCCCCCTCCCTCTCCATCACCTCCTCTTACTTCCCTTCCCCCTTCTACTCCTCCTCACTCTACTTCTCCTCCTTCAATCAATATTCCCTTCTCCCTCACTTCTCATTGACTACACCAATCATCCTAGAGAAAGAGAAGAAACCTCCATTGATGCTCCCTTTTGTCCAAGCTTGAAGCCAAGCACTTCTTCCTTAAAGAAAATCAAGTCTAGGAGCACCTTTGAAGTGGGTTCATCTTGGGGAACTCCTCTAGCTAGAAAGATCAACATTCCTTTGCAAATCCATGTGAGTTATTATGATTCCCTTCTTATGTATGTTCATGAACTTTACTTGTGTGTTCTTGTTGTGGTGATAACCTTGTAAATGCCTTGGAAGCCTAGTTAAGGTTGGAAGATTGGTAAATGATAAAGAAGGATATTCTTGTTCTTAGGAAGTGAATTAGATTGAATGAAATGGGTGGGAATTAATTGGTAAATAACCTAAACCTAGATGATCTTGGATTTGGATGATTTAAGTTGAAACATGTAAGATTAAACAATCCTTTAAGTATTTATGTGATTAAGGAAAATTAAGGAAGGATTAAACTATGAAAAAAGGGGTTGGAAATTTCGGATATGCTGATTTGGGCCATGGGCGGTCGCCCATGGGGGGCTGAGCGGCCGCCCAAGGCGACAGAAACCTTGGCTTCCTTTGTAGCTTCTTTGGGCGGTCGCCCAAGTGACATGGGCGGTCGCCCATGTCACCAGTCCCTTCCCAGTTCTTCTCTTTTGCTGAAATTTACTAAAAACCTCGGGGAATGATTCCTAACCAATATAAATTAGTAGAACCTAACCCAACCCGGATACAAATCAATCTTCCTTAACCTAAGTTAACATGGAATACCTTGGCTAGGCCATAACGTCTTTAATTGTCAAAGTGGAATTGTGGGAATAGTTAAATAATGGTTCGGAAGATAGTTCCAACTTGGGAAATAGACCTTGAACTTTTATTAAGGTTATTCGGGGTGGCACGATGACTATGAAGGAGTGGTTTACGCTAGATAGTGGCCTTACTTATTCCAGGTCTTTGGTGAGTAATTCGAATTGGTGTAGAAGTGATAGGTTTCACAATTAAGTTAATTAGTAATGGGTATGTACCACCTTGTGGCATTGTGTCCAAGTTGTGGAATTAGTAATTATATAGTTACCTTAATATCCTAAGTATGGACTATTTGGTAAGTTGTTATGCGACATCCCAATGTGTGGGTTATGTGTTATATGGTGGTGTGATATCCCAGTTGTGGATTATGTGGCATGTTGAGTTTATGGCTATCCCATTGGTGGATTTAATTGTTATCATTCATATTTACTGTTGATGCTATGCATAGTGTATTACGTAAATGTTGCATTATGATGTTGGTTGAACATGAGTATATTTTACCATGTTGCTATATTGTGTATCCCGTTTTGTGGATTTATCTCAAGTAACTATCATGTGCTTGAGCGTACTATGTTCGGGTGGGTATGATGGATGCCAATCAATTATTGATTTGTTCAATAAGTGATTGAAGGTACATCATACCGGTGACCCTTCCCCACTCTGTGGCCACGGCGTGGGGCTGTGCTAACGGCTGTAATGAGTGATAAGTAGCCTTTACAGTTCTGTTGCAACCGTTGTAAGGAGGGACGATGTTATGGTTGGATACTCTATATCATAGATATCTTTTCTTATATGGATCTCTGGGGTACGAGTCCTATAAGAGGTGAATGTGCTGGAGGCAATTCACCAAAGAGTGAGTTTTACTCCCAGTTGTACGACTTATTGTTCAGACGGGAAAAGGTAAAATGAGGTAACGTAAGGTGTTTACCGCTTTCATAATGTGTTATGTGTTGCCATGCTACGTGTTGCATCTTGTATGACATCTTGCTGCATATCATAATAGCTCATTGAGATTTATTCTCACCCCTCTCCCTTTACTGCTTTAGATTTCGAGACAGGTGACCCGAACCAGTGAGGCCGGGGATTCCATTGTGGACTTTTGCTTTTGGGGCTTGACAAGTTAAGTATAGGAGTGGGTTGTTAGGAGTATTTATTAAGTATTCCTCTTTTGTAATTTGTTTAGAAACCCTTTTGTTAAACAATTGTTAATTAAGGTTCCCAATGTAATTGATCAGATTTTGGTTTATTAAAGTTGTAGTTGGATTTCCTTTAAGAAGGGATATTATCAATTGACTTTATTTTGAAGTTGGAAAAGTGGTATTCTTTAAAAGGCAATTAAATGTTTTAAAAATAAGGTTGGATTTTCTTAGTTGAGTTCTCCTAGCTCGGGACACGTGTTAGGTCCCGGGTTGGGGTGCTCACATTTTGTGTATATATTGGTAGCTGTGGACTACTCCCTCTGTCCCACTTCAATTGATACTTATTTCCTTTTTGGTCCGTCCCACTTCAATTGATACTTCCCAAAATGGAAAGGAATCTTCACTATTTACCCCACTCATTCTCTCTCCTATTTTACTTTTTCACTCACAACATTCTCTCTCCTAACTATTCCTTCCACTCATTCTCTCTCCTATTTAATTTTTCATACTCACAACATTTACCTTTTTCTCTTTCTTACATCACTTTTCCTTAATAGTTGTGCCCTTTTTTTTGTCTCAAATGAAGTGGGACGGAGGGAGTATGTTTCTAAATGGGTGGAAGCTATTGCCACCCGGACTAATGATGCTAATGTTGTTTCAAAGTTTGTGTGTGAGAATATTTTTTGCAGGTACGGGGTGCCTCGGGGCTATCATTAGTGATCAAGGAACTCACTTCACAAACAGGCTCTTCAACCAAGTCCTAAAGAAATATGGGGTTGTTCACAAGCTAGCCACAGCCTACCATCCCCAAACATCGGGGCAAGTGGAAGTTAGCAACCGCCAAATCAAGGGGGTTCTTGAGAAGACAGTTCGGCCAAACAGAAAAGATTGGGCTTTGAAGCTCAATGATGCATTATGGGCATATCGGACTGCTTACAAAACTCCCATTGGGATGAGTCCGTACAGAATTGTGTATGGCAAAGAGTGTCACCTTCCTGTTGAGATGGAACACAAAGCATATTGGGCTGTGAAGGAACTCAACATGGATTTGAAGAAGGCGGGTGAGAAACGAATGCTTGACTTGGATGAGATCGATGAGTTGAGACAAGACAGCTACAAGAGTGCCAAGCTGTACAAGGAAAGAACCAAGAGGTACCATGATCAGTACTTAAGGCCGAAAATCTTAATGCCGGGTAAGAAGGTTTTATTGTTCAATTCTAGATTGAGACTTTTTCCTGGCAAGTTATGTTCCAAATGGTCGGGCCCTTATGAGTTGGTGAAAGTATTTCCACATGGAGCGGTTGAGCTCAAAGATTTGAAATCCGAAAGTACTTTCAAGGTGAATGGGCATCGAGTCAAGCCCTATTACGAAGGGGTGTCTATCTTGGAAGAAATTGATGTGGTGGTGTTGGTGGATGCACCGAAAATCAACTGATAAATCATTAGCATCATGTCGAGCCAAAGACTTAAAACAAAGGCGCTTGTTGGGAGGCAACCCAACCTTAAGTAACTTTTACTGCTTTCTGTCTTTATATTCAGTTTATCACTACTCGTTAGCTTTGAATTCGCGTTGTAATTGTTTATGCAATGAGGACATCGCAAATTCTTAGTTTGTGGGTGGGGGTATTCATAAAAATAAAAAAAAATAGATTATTTACCGTTTTCGAGTCGTTAGTATAGAACGTGTCGAACTACGGTGACCTGAGCCTATTAATGTGGGTAGTCCGCTCACATTAATGGGGACGTAGGCAGCGAAAGTGCGGTCAACTGTTTGACATATTTTTGTCGAACAAAAGTTTTGTGTCACCCTTTATGGGTCTCTCCGAGTTTGTGGGTTTATAGGGGAGTGTAAATAGTTGTCACCCTCCAAAAATATTTTTTCGTTTATTTTTGTATGTCAATAGATATTACGCTTGTATGTGTGTTTGTGGTGATGTGCAGGATAGCACGCAACTGATCAAAATTGAAGCAGGGGACTTTAAGGCAGTGAAAAGGAGAGAAAAACTGATACAGACTCGCTGCCAGGGTGCGCGGGCGCGCTCATACATAGAGCGGCCGCGCTTGATTAAAGGAGAAACAGGCGTAACTCACTGCCAAGGTGCGCGGGCGCGCTCGGACACAGAGCGGCCGCGCTCAATCAATGGAAAAAGGGGAATCAAGTTCTGTCATACAGCGTGGGCGCGCTCGAAGGGAGGGCGGCCGCGCTCGAGCTAAAATTACGGGCAATTTGAAATAACCCTAAACAGATGCCGGCCCTTTTTCAAAATAACAACCGCCGCCCCCCTTCTTTTCTCTCTAAAACATACGAGTTCCCTTCTCTCTCTCTCTCCTAAATTCCTCTCTCAAACCCCAAATCCCCTCCCTTCCAACCCAAAAATCACCCTACCCACCATTGATTTACCAAGCCAAAGCCAATTCCCTTCCCCAAAAGCCATTAATTCCGGCGAGTTTGAGCAAATTCGAAAATCAAAGAAGAGGTTTTTGGTGCATGCAATCTTGTGAATCAAGTGAAACTCCGTTTCTTGCCTATTTGTTGGATAAAATGTCTACATCAAATCCCAAGCGTAGACGGGGAAACAAAAACCCCACGATTGCGCCTCAACCTTTGTACGATGCTAGCAAATTTGTTAGTGTTGAGGCAGAAAAATTTTTTAACGCTTATACTGCCCGAAGTTTCAACGTGGAAAAGGGCATTGATATTACGGATATGGGATTGGATGAAATTGTAGCTAGGTATGGGTGGATGAATTTGTTGATTGCCCCGACAGTTGGAGGGAGTAGTGTTTTAGTGCGAGAATTTTATGCAAATGCGTTCTCTAGGAAAGGGGAACATGATATATCTTTTGTGCGGGGCATTGAGGTGGGATACTCCCGGGAGAGAATCATATCTTATTACCACCTCCCCACTCACGTGCATGCCAACACTTGTTCTTTCTTGCATCTTGAAAAACAAATGATGTACAACCCCAAGGGTAACCTTCACCTGATTGCCGAAACGTTCGGGGGTTTGCCTATTGCCCCAACATTGCCAAAAGGGGTATTGATTGCTTCTAAACTTCTTCCCCCTCGGATGAAGAATCTTCATCGGGTTATATGTGAGAGAGTTCTTCCCTCTTCTAGGCCACATGAGGTTGGGTGGCGCAGAGCCGCTTTGATGCACGTCATCTTGACGGGGCAAAACATAGACACAGGCTCAATCATGGCCCATGAGATTAATAGAACTTATCAGCAGATGGGAAAGAATAGTTACAACTACCCTCTCATGATTACGGGGTTGATGGGGCTCAATGGAGTCGATTTTACTAATATCCCTAGGGACATAGGGTTGGAGCCCACCATTACTGAAAGAAAAATTAGGGATAAGAGCCACCCCAAGGGGGTGATTGTGATTGAGCCAGAGGTGGAGGAAGAACAGGAAGAACAGGAGGAAGAAGAAGAAGAGGAGGATGTTGCCAGAGGCGGAGCGGATCCTGTCGAGGGCATTTACGATCTATCGCAGCAGTTGGAGGCGATGGAGATGAGATTTGATCAGCGCTTTACGATCCTGGAGCAGAGGCAGACCGCTATGGATGAGAGGGTACACACGGTTGATGATAGAGTGAGGGCAGAGATAGAGACAGCCCAAGCATGGCGGGCCCAACAGGATAGTAGGTGGGACCAACTCTTCAGTCGGTTGCCCCCTACTGGTTACACATGGCCACAGTACCCGCCACAGTTCCCGCCGCAGTACCAGCAGCAGCAGCAGCAATTTCCCAGTGGCACATCCGGACAAGGAGATCAGTGGCAGCAGCAGCAGCAGCAGTTCCCTGGAGGCTCTTCTAGCCAATGGGGTTATCCGCCACCGTGATCGGTTGAGGTATCCCTTTGGGGACAATGCAATCTTTTAGTTTGTGGGTGGGGGGTATCTGTGTTTTATTCTGCTTATCACCATGTTAGTTTAGGTTGTTCTTTGTTTTTAGTAAAAATTTAAAAATTTTTGTTCTCTTTATTTTGGGAACTGTTGGCCTGCGTCTGTGATGATTGAGTGTTATTTTGTTAATCATTATGCTATCTTGGATTTGAGAGTTAGGATTACATTGAGACAATAAACCATGATTGCACCACCTCTCACTTCCATTTATCATTGATCATTGTTGTCATTCTAAGTGCCATTTATGGGATCACTTGTGCATTCTCGGGGTCCCTAGAACATGGTTTGCATGATTGTCAATATCACGTCATTAGGCTATCTTGATACATATGGCTTATTCTTTCATCCCTTTTGTGTGCCTTCAGCTTTCTACCCTAGTAAATAATTTATTCCGCTAGATCCCCTGTTGAGCCTTAATAGAAAAGAATGGGAAATTTAGACCGCCATCCGCCTTCGTTTGATGCCTTTTTCCCCACCCTTTTTCACCTAGTGCTAGGATACCTTACCTTTTGGAAAGTGAACTAGGGAATGAATGGGGGATATGGGTTGAATTTGGGGGTGAGTGGAATCATTTGTATAAATGGGGGTCAAAGTGCGAAAACAGAAAAGGAGTGTGATATACAATGAAGAGGGGCAAATGAAAAAAAAAAAGAAGTATGCTTTGTATATACATTCTGGCAAATAAAAAAAAAAAAAAGAGAAAATCAATCTTGCCCCTCCATTGTGTCACAAGCTAGAAATTAGAAGAGGCCCCAGAAATAAGGGAATGTGTCCAACCCAATATTGTGTATGTATCAAAAGTTTTAGTTTTGGGTTGGCACATTGGGAATAAAAGGGTGAGCGGAGTGAATTTTCATAGTGAGGAGGGACAAATAAAATGAAGACTGCTTAGTCTCACTTTTCAAGTTCGTATGTCCTTACCTTCTTTTGTAACCGTAACCCGAGCCATGCGATCTTTCGCACTATAACACTTAGAGCCATATCTTCGTTTTCAATATCAAATAGCCGGGTTGACAATTGTGGAAACATGCATATGAGTGTCCTTTGTGGTTGTATTTGATACACATTTTGTTAGAGCATCACTTAGTGAATCCATAAACAATCTTAGAATGTAACAATGGTCTACCATACTTCACTTCATCATTCAGGCCGCGGTGGAAAATTGTGGGTTTTTGCATTGATGTAATGTTAATTGATGATTCATGATAGTATGCTTGTGATTATATTGTGTGAGGATCTGAGACTGTCTGGCCGACACAATTCCCATTTTGAAGAGAACATCCCAAAAATATTTTGCTTTGTTTTCGTAGTGTAGTTTATTTTATGTTGGGTAGTTTAGTTTTTGTTTTGTTTTACTCGGGACGAGCAAAAGGTTAGTTTGTGGGTGTTTGATGGATGTGTTTTTACACACCCATTTTACATGTTTACGAACTTATTTTAGGCTCAAAATCCCGGGTTTTATGTTGTTTTAATGTGGTTGTTGAGTGTTTGATGAGTACAGGGCAAAAGTATGATTTTGTGTTGAGTTTTGTCAAGAAAAGGGCAAGGAAATCAAGTTGGAGCGGAGCGGAGCATGAAAATAATGAAGCAGATTCGAGCTCCGATTCTTTGTCCTCCCGGGCGGCGCGCTCGGCCCAAGAGCGGCCGCGCTCCATTGAAGAAAGCAAGCCAAAAATTCCTGTCCTCCAGAGCGACCGCGCTCATCCTAACCGCGGCCGCGCTCAAGTGAAGTTGTGAAGACCAAAAATCCTGTGAAGCGGAAGCGGCCGCTCGTCCCGTATTCAAGATCGATTTCAAGAACTTATTAAGGGCATTCTTGACTTTTATTCCGTTTTGACCTGTGTATTTTGCCCTAATATAAATACTTAAGTAGCAGATTTTAAGAGGGGATCTTAGACATTGTTTTGAGTTCTTAGTTTTTGAAGTTTTTCTAGAGATTTCTTCGTTCATCAATTTCGGATTTCTCAGGTTTTGATGTTCTTTTATTTTATGAGTATTGTTATTTTCATTATGTCTTTGAGTAGCTAAATCTCTTAGGTTTGCGGATTGGTTGTAGCAATTATTAGATCTTTATGCTATAGATTTCATTATTCCAATTTAATCTCTTTCTAGTTCTTCAAAGTATTTATCTTTAACAGTTTTAAGGTTGCAATTTCATGTTAAGATGACTTTGGCCGTTTAATTATGTGGGTATTAATTCCGCCATTAATTTGGGGATTGATACAATTGAACATTGCTTTGTGGATTAGATCTAATTGAGGCCGTAATAGAAATCAAAAGGGTTTAGATTCAATATTCTAAAGGGCTGAATAATTGTTTGATTGTTGTGTGGCCGTAATAGAAAACGCAGCTTGATAATAATTCAAAGGGTTGCAATTCGGGCACCACACCGTCCCAATCCTTACTTTTGTGAATGAATCTTAGATTGAGATTAATGTTTTTAGCAATAAATATAGCATAAAGTGAAAGTAATTGTGAATCCAATCCGTGAATCTCCGTTGTTGATCTGAGTTAATTCGTTACATTTAAAATTGCTTTCTTAGTTTTAATTGTTTGCTTCCGTTTTAGAATTAAATTACTATTTAAAATCAAAAATCTCTGGTTACTTTATTCATTGCTTTTCTTTTACTTGTTTACCAACGAGTCTCTGTGGTTCGACCCCTGCTCGTGCATATTGCTACACCGGTAGTGAGTACACTTGCTCGATTTTTATTACTAAAGGAATTTTTCTCCATCAGGATCCTGAAACTCATGGTATATATTTTCACAAATATAATTATATTTGTGAAAATCGAAGTAGTCTTATAATTTGATATACACAATTTTTAGAATTTTTTTTGTCTTTAGAATCCTGAAACTCATGGAATTTTTCTCCAGTAAAATCGAACCTATGACCTCCCAAAAGGAAGGCCGGTTAGCATACCACAAGACCAGGAGGCCTTAGGTGGCCTATTTCTTTTTTGTCTTTAGAAATTATGGCTTATAATTTGATATACACAATTTTTAGAATTTTTTTTTATAAGTCAATTATAAGAGATGAATTGGTATTATAATTAAGTTTTAAAAGTTGTAATTTATAAATTATGAAATTAATTTGTTATTATTATTAAAAATATTGATTTTTTTTGTTGAAAAAATTGTTTTATAAGTTAATTATAAGAAACAAAGTAGTTATAAAAGGCAAGTTGGTTTTATAATTTAGCTATAAGAGTTGTAATGTGTAAATTATGAGATTAATTCGTTATTATTAAAAAAAAATATTTTTTTGGTTGAAAAAAATTGTCTTATAAGTCAATTATAAAAAATAAATTAGTTATAAAAGGCAAGTTGGTCTTATAATTTAGCTATAAAAGTTGTAATGTGTAAATTATTAGATTATTTTGTTGTTATTATTGAAATATTTAATTTTTTGATTGCAAAAATAAGTCAATTAAGAGGCGAAGTAGTCTTATAATTCACTTATAAAAGTTGTAATGTGAAAATTATGACATTAATCCGTTGTTATTATTGAATTTTTTATTTTTTGGTTGAAAAAAGTTGTTTTATAAGTAAATTATAAGAGACAAAGTAGTTATAAAAGGCAAGTTGGTCTTATAATTTAGCTATAAGATATGTAATGTGTAAATATTAAGATTAATTCGTTGTTATTATTGAAATTTTTGATTTTTTTAAAAAAAATTATCTTATAAGTCAATTATAAAAGACGAAGTAGTCTTATAATTCACTTATAAAAGTTGTAATGTATAAATTATGAGATTAATTCGTTGTTATTATTGAAATTTTTGATTTTTTTGGTTGAAAAAAATTATTTTATAAGTCAATTATAAGAGACAAAGTAGTTATAGAAGGCAAGTTGGTTTTATAATTTAGGTATAAGAGTTGTAATGTGTAAATTATGAGATTAATTCGTTGTTATTATTGAAATTTTTGATTTTTTTTGTTGAAAAAATTATCTTATAAGTCAATTATAAGAGATGAAGTAGTCTTATAATTCACTTATAAGAGTTGTAATGCGTAAATTATGAGATTAATTCGTTGTTATTATTGAATTTTTTAATTTTTTTGGTTGAAAAAAATTAACTTATAAATCAATTATAAGAGCGAAATAGATTTTATAATTCACTTATAGGAGCTGTAATGTGTAAATTATGAGATTAAGTCGTTATTATTGAAATTTTGATTTTTTATTGAAAAAAATTGTCTAATAACTGAATTATAAGAAATGAATTAGTTTTATAATTCAGTTATAAAAGTTTTAATATATAAATTATCAGAATATTCAAGGCTATTATTGGATTTTTGATTTTTTTGGTTGATTTGTTTTACATATAACTAAATTATAATAAGTGAATTGGTATTATATTCCAGTTATAAGAGTTGCACCGGTAGTGAGATGACAATTCAGTAAATAAATGTCTTAAGTGACATTTTTATAAATAAGTGACTTAACTTTTGGCATTTTGATAAATAAGTGACTTAATTAGAGTGTAATAATGTGAAGGAAAAAAAAGTAAGTGTTTTTGGAAAGACTAAGGACTGTTGTGATGATCTGATAAATCCAGTGATTAATTTGTAACATTTGAGGCTGAAGTGACCAAATTGAAACTAATTTAAGTCTAATGCCTAATTTGAAATGTCAGAAAGTCTAGTGACAAATACTCCTTGCGTCCCATTAATAACTTCACTTTTTGCCAAAACGGATGTCCCGTTTAAAGCTTCATCTTTCCTAAAATGACAAAGAATTTTTACTATTCCACCCACTCATTCTCTCTCCTATTTTACTATTACACTCACAACATTTTTTAAATTTACTATTTCCTCCACTCATTCTCTCTCCTATTTTACTATTACACTCACAATATTTTCTCCACTTATCAATTTTCTTAATTTGTGTGTCGGGATCAAAATGGTGAACTTATTATTGGGACGGAGGGAATATATAATTTTAAAAATTCTAGTAACTAAATACTCCCTCCGTCCCATGATTTTATAGACTTTTGAGTTTTGCACGGGAATTAAGGAGAAATTATTATATTGAAAGTGTTGTGAGTGTGAAAATAAAATAGGAGAGAGAATAAGTGGAGAGAATAGTAAATTATAATGGTGATGTGAGTATTAAAATAATGTAGGAGAGAGAATGAGTGGAGGGAATAGTAAAGATTCATTTCCATTTTAGGAAAGTATATATTAATGTGGGATGTCCAAAAAGAAAAATTTATATATTATCATGAGACGAAGGGAGTATAATTTTCAATTTTGGATTTGATATGTCAAAACGAATGATGCTTGCAAAGAAAGGACATTTATGTCTTTATTTATGTCTTTGTCTTTCCAATGGGTGTCCGAAGAATTATTCAAATGTTGTTTTCTAATAAATTGGGTTTAAATCTTGTCTAAGGCCCAATATCCATTGTTATATACTCCCTCCTTTCCCATCAAATAAGAATTTTTGTTATTTTGTATGTAACACCTCGCCGAATTGACCAAAATAGCGATTTTTTTATACTATTTCTCCGTCACATTCTTTTTTCCATTTTACTTTTCATATTATAATACATGTTCCCTCTGTCCCACTCCACTGTGGTCTTACTTTTTGGGCATGAGAATTAAAAAAAAAGTAAGAGAGAGAAATAGGTGAAAGAGGTGTTTGTGAGTATGAAAAATTAAATAGGAGAGAGAATGAATGTGATAAATAGTTAGGAGAGAGAATGTTGTGAGTGTAAAAGTAAAGTAAGAGAAAGAATGACTGAATAGAATAATAAAGATTCTTTGCCATTTTGAATAGTTTACACTGGATTCAAATATTTCAAAAAGAAAATAAGTTGACACTGAAATGGGACAGAGGGAGTATTTTTGTAACTTATTTTTCTTACATGTTGTTTACATGAAATTAATTCGATTTGATCTAACCGGACCCAAAGAAGGAACCCGTTTATCGATCCATCCGCTTCCAATAGAACCGCTCAAGTTTCTTCCATCTTTCTCACTAAAATTGAGATTTTCTCAAAAACCCTAGAAACTACAGAGATTTTGCGATTCAACAGAAATTAGAAAGGTAAAATGGTAGGAGCAAATTTGAAAGCGGAAACAATGAATCTAATGGACAAAAGGAGTGATCTGGAGACCGAGATGAACGTCATCATCGAACGCCTTTGTCAGCCCGGCGGTCCTGGCCTTTCCGGTAACCTCGTCGATTCAGAGGTAAGCCATCTATGATTTTCTCTCTCTCTCTCTCTCTCTGTTTCAATATATGTTGTATTCTATACTATGTATGTGCTTATTTGGTTTACTTTGCGGCAGGATTATGATTTTATCTACGAATATTTGTGTGAACATGAGATTTTATACTCAAAATCATTTCCGTGTGCATCTCTTTATTAGAATAATCCGATTTCATTATTACAGATACATCTTCTTGTTTGATGTTGTCCATTTGCTGGTATCAACTCCGCGAAAGGAATGTGCACTTGTACTATTGTTTGAATTGTGATATATTTCGTGTTATAAAGCTTTCCTTAGTAAGTTTCTTGCCTAGCCTAATGAAATAATAAAGGATGACTACCGTATTTCAAGATGACGTTGAGTTAGTGAAACGTTTTAATTGAAAAGAAGTTTCGAAAGTACTTGCTGAAACAACAATTAAATTGGCTTAATTATTTGATAAGGTAGATATGATGCGGTTTGTTGCGTTCTCCATGTCTTTCTTGACACATAGACTAAAGTGGCAGACCTCGAAATCCTTGTCTTATAATTTGATGCTTTGCTGCAGGGGTTCCCAAGGTCTGACATTGACATCCCAGTTGTGCGAGCAGATCGACTGAGGCTTGCGGGTATGTATTGAACTCAGATATACTGAAGTTATTGTGAAACAAAGAATTAGGTGTTGATAAATATACTTGTGCTCGTTGCATTCACATTTCCCCAGCATTCCCCTTAAGTGCAACTACTGAAGTGCACGTTGCACTTCAGTAAAGAGTCTTTTGGTCAGTGTGGTCACTCTCACCAAGTTTGCTGGCAGTGTTATAGTAGGCACAGATCAACCTTTCGCATTTTTCAGTCTGAAGTAACTCCAGTCTCCAGCTGACCTAGTATTTTGTCTGCAACCTTGTTCTGTCATGCCAAACTCTTGCAATTCATTAAGCTATGGTTACACATTCATAGGGAGCTATAAACTTTGTTTCTGCCTGCTTTACCAATTTATCATCTTAATGTTAAGGTGTTTGCTTAATTGCTTTTGCCTGAATCTGAAACATATAGCTATAATATAGATGAACTTGTCTATGGCTCTTTGTGTCTTCCCCGACTTCTAGTTATTGTTTAATTTGACCTACTGGGGTCGTGTGTGCTTTTGTGTTTTATGTAGAGGTGTTTGGATCCTTATGATTAATATAAATCCACATAAGTATTCATGGGCAGTTCCATTTGTTAAAGTTTTACGAGGATTAGTAGTCACGTCACGTGTATGACCTTATTTTTAACTTAAATTATGTTATAATTCCGGGCTTAAAAATGATCAGATCTTCGAGGTTATCCAGGTTGGTTGTCCGTTGTAGGTTGTCTGCCTTGATGTGCCTCTAATGAAACCAAGATAGAAGTATATAATCTAAGGTGTTGTATGGATAGTGGGGTAGGACCATTAGTGGGTTAGTTGGAGTGAGTGTGGCACTGGCACGTGGGTCTCATTGATTAAAAAAACAACAAAAACTCTCCTTGTATGGATTTTGCAATTTTAAGTTGGACAAATGGCAAATATTGAAATTTCAAATGGGGCAGAGGGAGTATAGAGAAGCTGCTTGACATATGAAGTATATTAGCTTAGAAAGTTGCAAGAATGTACATCTCCACACTGCTATTCATTAATACGTCAAGTCATTATTTAATGCCGCATTCTGCTATGCCATGAAAATGCATGCTTTTACTTGTTGGTAAATGAAGCAATATACTTGTTGGACATCTCTGTCTCCTTGACACGGAGAGTTGTAAGCACTTTTCCCGTTTCCTCTTCAACTCGATTTAGTGCTTCATTATTTTATTCATCCATGGATTTAAGGATTGGATGAGAGCATGGAAAATTACTTATTATGAGTTATTCTAGTCTCTCTTGTGTACTGAGCTGTAATATTTGATAATAAAGTTGCAGCCTGTGTTGTTACGCCTGCTTATACTTTTTATTTAAGTTGCAGATTTGATGTGTATATAATTGTTAATCTACTCCTATTACTGCAGAGTTGCGGAGTGATCACAAGGACATCACACAGAAAATAGATCAAAATCTTCAGCTTCTGCACTCGGCAAGGCTCAGTCCTAAACCTCAAGCCGCCAAAGAGTCAGGTTGGTTGTATAAAATGAATCCTGCAAAGAACAATCCCTCCCCCTCCTCCAACCTAAGGTTATACTATGAAAGCAATATTTTTCTGAATACTCCCTCCGTCCCAAAAATATGTCCTCCATTTGACAAGTCAACATTTTTATGAACCATGCTTTTCTGCTTGCACCTTGTTAAATTTACGCTATGGTCATTGTTATTTTTATAATTGGACAGTTTTTTGGGGACAAATTGAAAAGAAAAGTAGGACAATTTATGGGGGATGGAGGGGTATGCAGTTTACAGTTTGGAAGAGCAACATTACTATTTTTTTGGCATCACTTATTTTAGATGACTGCTGCCAACTGCCGTACGTTGTACATGTTGAAAGTGTGCCACTTCATATATCTTCTTCTCGAGCTTTAGCTGACTTTGCTAGTACTTCTACTGAGCTACCGTACTGTTGATATATGAGAATAAGCTGATAGTATTTCTCTTAAAAAATGAGCATTTCTGCTATTCCCCAGGCTAGTATTTCAAGTGTAGATGCTCAGTGATTGTAAGATCTCCAAGCAAGAATTATGTGCAACAAACTCACCTCATTTTTATTATGTGAAAGGTAACTCAAACAATCAAGGCACACTTGGCCTCAGTCACGGTACTTCTGGATCTCCCAATCATATTAGTTCAGGAATTACTGCAACTGCGATGGATGTAGATGTCACTGTGAGCAGACCCTTTGCAATGGTTGATGAAATCAGTGAGGAATCTCCTGCAGCAGAAGATGGCTTACAACTTGGAGATTTGATTGTCAAATTTGGAAATGTCGAATTTGGTGATAATGTGCTACCAAGGCTTTCCAGTGAAGGTCAGGCAAATCAAGGCCGTCCAGTTCCTGTGGTACTTGTGAGGCAAGGAACGCAGATCAAGTTGACAGTTACACCTAGAGCATGGCAAGGTCGTGGGCTGCTGGGGTATGTTAGACTTTTCTTATTATGCATATTTCCCCTTTTCTCAATTGAGATTTTTTGTTGATTCTTTTCTTGAAATAACGCTTTTTGAAAATATATTTTCCTAAATAACACACTTGTACCACTATTGTCCAAAATAACCCACTTTTGTGCCAGTAGCGAATTTAAGCTTGGAATCACTATTGTCAATAGCGAATTCTTATTTTCTCAATACTATATCAAGCTGAGAAAGACTAAATATAAATTTGATGTTAGCTTAAATTCGCTACTGCCAATAGCAAATTCTCAAAAGTAGGTTATTTTCAACAATATTTTTTCAACTGTGTTGTTTTGGGAAATACTTCTTTAAATGTTTCTCTTATATGTTGATGATAATTTAATAAATTTCATGAAATTTTATAAATTGTTATTGATGCTTCATCAAACATACTATGGATAACACTCTTTAGAATTTCATGAAAATGATTAGATTTTAGTAACTTTTTTAGTCAAAGTACAGTTAAGTTAACAAACGTAAATGCCATTCAGTTTGTGACGGAGGGAATATTATGCACATTCCCTTTCATTAGTTTTTTTGTATCGATGACACTTTCTCTAGTAGTCTGCTGGTAAAATATCTTACCACAATCTATATAGACGTTGCAACTAACTGGTTTATGATAATTGCAGATGCCATTTCCGAATCTTATGAGAGGCTACTTCTTGAATGTTTTATTGCGGTGGATTCTCCTTAGAAATGTGATGGCTCTATATACTTGTCCTGATTTCATTTATATGTATGGAAACTTGCATATACTTCCTGATTATTGTATTACTCATGTGTAAGTAGACTGCTTCCTGCAGTGTGTGTGTGTGTGTGTGTGTGTGTGTGTGTGATGGGGAAATTACAGGGATTCAAAATGTTATCAAATATATCTAGGGGTAGGGATGATAAGAAGTACTCCCTCCGTCTCGTAACATATGTTTCATGGTTGACTTTTCAATTTTTATTTTTTTTTAAATAAATTATTTATGTGTATTTTGCTTGTAGCTTGGTATTTTGTTATAACCATTTTTGTTCTCAAGTCGTGGTTTAACAATAGAGCCAAACTTCACAGCAGCAGTAGTAGTGAGGCTTAGGGTTTGATTCCTTTGTTTGTATGCTTCCTAAGACACCCTAATAATAAGGGGATATGTGAGGATAATACTGATCCTCTCTTAATATATACTCTCTCCGTGCCGTATAAGATTTTACTTTTGTCATTCCGGGTGACCCCTAAAATGGCAAATAATTTTTACTATTTCTTCCGCTCGTTTTTTCTCCTACTTTACTTTTATATTCATGACATCAATCAACTTACAACATTTGCATATTTTTTTGATTTTCATGCAAAACTTATTTGTAAAATCTTATAGGGGGCAGAGAGAGAGAGAGAGAGAGTATATATATGTGTGTACATATATATTTGTATTTAAAAATGTAACATTTGTTTTGAGATGAAAAAAGGAAATATGATATTTTAAATATCATACTCCCTCCGTTCCATTACAAATCACAAATATTCCTTTTTTTCCGTCCCATTACAAACCACAAATTCACTATTTCCTCCACTCATTCTTTCTCCTATCATTATTTTAATACTCACAACACCATTATAATTTACTATTCTCTCCACTCATTCTCTCTCCTATTTTACTTTTACACTCACAACATTTATATCATTATTTTTTTCTTAATCTCCGCGTAAACAGTAAATTTCCTCTTTCTACCGGGACGGAGGGAGTATTTAATATGAAGTGGAAGTGGAAGTAGGGGTGACTTGGTATGTATACGAATTATATTTTGCTTATGTCATGTGCCAATTAAGTTTAATTTGGTACATAAAAATATGTACCATGACCAACCGACTAAAGTTGATATACCAAATCGGTTGGTATTCGGTTGGTACAGTTGATACTAGACTCTACCAAATGTATAAATAAAAATAACATTTTTTCCATTGAGATTAAATAAATATAATAGTACTCCATTATAAAATTCAAAAGAGATTATAACATAATAATAGATTCCAAAGTGCTTATAGCTACGAGACATAACATTAAAATAGTGCTAAATGACATTGTTCAAAAGCAAATAGGAGATACACTATCGCCTACAAATTGTTTTCCTTGCAACACCAGTGACCCAAAAATCATGTAGCACAAATCAAGTGAGTAGTGACCATTAAGCTCCCAATCACAACAAATGTAAAGTTGGTGCAACATCTGATAAGGAGAAAAGATAACAAGAGGTTTAAATAAAGGCTTTGAATACAACAACATGAAGCTAACTTGATCATGCACAAAATGGCTAAACCTTCTACGTTGCTTGACAGCTATCAAAAAAGGGAATGCATGGGAAAGATAATGCAGAAACGGACATGGACGACGTTACATTAACTTGATTTCAATTCGGGAAAGCATGATTTTTTAAACAAGAAGGCCTACTGCACTATAATTTTCACTACCTTATCCCAACTATTTGGAATTGACCTTAAAAAAAAAAAAAAAAAAAAAAAAAATACTATTTGGAGTTGTCAGTTTGAATTTTTTTCCACAACAATTAAATTCCAAAGCAGCATTTATATGATCAAATGCATGGGCGTTCTGGGTCTCCTGATGCCATAGCACAATGCTACGAAGTTGTCCGTTTTGACCAACTTCAATCCAGTGACCGGGATTCTACTGACTTTCGGCCCCATCTCAATTAATAATGGAATATGTCACTTTGTGTTATAGCAATAAACTTCTGCGAGGTGAAAGATTCTAGTGAAAGTTTCTAGTGACAAGATAAAAAGTTTACACTGCAAGTCTGCAAGCAATGCAATAACTTTGAGCAATAAAGGGATTCAAAGATGAATGGTGTTAAGGAGAGTGGTCCAGGATCTTTATATGTCATATGCATGATTTATCAATTCCCAATGTGGGATAATATCTCTAACACGCCCCCTCACGTGTAGCGGGCTTTGCCAAAGCTTACAACGTGGACTTATCAATCGGGTGGCCCGGAGTAACATCGTGGGCCGTTGGGCCTGCACGTGTAAAAAACCTGCTCTGATATCATCTTAAAGTCTGAGGTTCCACCTTAAAACCAATTGGTACTAAGGATAGTGGCCCAGAATCTTTATATATTATAGACAAAATTTGTCAATTCCCAATATAAAATAATAGATAATATAACAGATGCAATAAAGGGATCCAAAAAGATGCTGGCAAAATAAGATGGCAAAATAACATCTCATGACATATAATTGCTTCGTTGAGACTAGGGAGAGGGAGAGGGAGAGGGAGAGGGAGCGCTGTTTGTGTGATTGTGTGAGGGCGAATTAGGTTAGATTTATTTTTTATATTTAATATTTATTATTATTTATATGAAAATTAACATTTAAAAAAATTATAACTGATACTCGGTATACTAACCAATATTAAACTTATATATCGTGTACCAATCAATTATGTATTATTGGTACGATAGTACCGTATCAACATTTCGATATATCAATTGTCACGTATCAATTATAATTAATACGATTGATACACAAATTAATTGGTACGATTTTGAAAATTTTGCTAGCCCTAAGTGGAAGGAGTATAATAGAGTCCCGTAAAAGAAAAAGAAAAAAAAAGCGGTATTGAATTAAGTGATAAACTTCGAGTTTACTTAAAAGATGAGTTAAAAATGAAGGCAGAGAAACCATTTTGCAAAAGCTTAACTCAGTCAGACCGTGTGTCTTTGCCTATTCTACCAATTTTTGATTTCTTGAACTTTTTTCTTAATAACAAATAGGGAAAAATACCAAAAATCTTCTCTGAAAAACTTTCATATCCAAAAAGTCTTAAGAATAATTAATCAATCTAAAAAGTCACAAAATTCAATTTTTAAAACCAAAAAATCCAAAAATTAACTATTTAACGAATGTCATTATGTTTGAAACTTATATAAAGATGAAATTTGTTTTCTAAAAATAGTAAGGTGTTACCTGCGCTTCTTACTCTTAGAATGTAAGGCTTTATTATATTCAAAAATAATAAACTGATGATGCCAAAATCGTCAAATCAGCTTAAATTCAAGTGATTGTTTGCTCCTGCGATTGCTAGGCCTGAAAATAAAAGAAAACACGTAAACTAAGCCGGAGCTTGACCGTCGAAGGCCCTCCGGCGTGAAAATAAGTTCACGGTTTTGAGATGAGAAACTAAATTGACAGAGTTTCTGTATGTAAAAAGTAACGTACCAAATAATGTGATATAGGGCTTGTATTTATAGGGATGGATTGACGGAATCCATGTTTAACTTGGACTTCCTAGGAGGATTATATCGGTTAGAGAATCCTTATTTGATCTGGATTGTAGGAGGTGGTTACAATTCTGATAAGATTGTAGCTGCTGAATCCTTGTTTGAATAGGATTGTTCTAACCGCTTGCCGGTAAGCCGAGGAGAGTAATTTCCTTATCTCGTTATTCGCAGGTAGGCCGAGATGCACGAGTTTGTCTCCTCGTCATATAGAGATCTTCCGGCATGAAGAAATGTCGAGGTGAGTGATTTTGTCTCCTCGTCATATGGAGATATGCCGAGGTGAGAACTTTTCTCTCCTCGTCATTCATGACCTCTCGGTCCATGATGAGCCGGGGAGGAAATAAGAATACAGGGAGCCCGTTGACAACGTTAAGGCCGAGGAAGCTACCTCGTCCTCTATGGAGATGATCTCGGCATACGAGGGAGGTCTCCTCGGCATTCATAGTTGGGGTATATTCTGCTTGCTTGTTGGGCCTAGATTGGCCTTATTGATGATGAGGAACGAGACCGAGGAAGCCCATGGTTGTCCCTCGTAACTCATAGATGGATTATGTTTATAGCCCAATCCACTTGGGCCTGACCCGGACAAGCCCATGTTTGTATCTCGGTTTATACTGTTCAGTGGCCCCCGACTTTCTAGCTCGAATTAGGACGAGGAGAAATCCATCTCGTCCTCGGCTTAGGAGAATACGAACAGGTTTGCCACGCGTCGGAGTCGCTTCAATTGTGCGCCTTTCCATTATCCGTCGGTTATTGATGTGATGATGAGAGGTGGACCCCCAGGTCTGACATGTCTTGGAAGTTGTTACACCAATTTAATGTTGGTGGCGCCAGATCCATGGACCCATTTAGTTTTCGGGTTTGACCCGATTTGTGGGGTATAAAAATCACATTCCCTTTCATTATAATCTTTTAACAACCGTGTCAATTGAGAACAAAGGCAAGAAGCGTTGAAAACCTCCGGCGAATTTCTTGAGCTTTCGAACCCAGTTACCGGCGAAGCTTGTTTTTCCGGCGTGTTTGATTTCTTTACTTGATTCCAACCACACTTTCTGCAATCAGGTATACATTTCTTTCCCTTTTGCTGCTTTTCGTGTTTACCCCTTGCGTTTCTTAGGGTTTTGGTAGGTTTTGGGATTTCCCAACCGCCATTGTTGAGTTTTGAAGCTTTTTGAAGTTTTCGAATTTTTGATTTTCTTGAATGTTTGGTTGAAATTCCCCATTGATCCTTCATCCCCCTTAGAAAATGTCTCGTTCTTGGGACCATTCCCCTCGATTTCGCTATGGGTATCACAAGGGCAATCTGAGGGTTTACAGAAGGGAGAGAGGACCATGGTTGTTGGTGACCTTGGCGGAGATTGGAGAAATATTGACGAAGTACCGTGAACCGAGGATGTATATCCAATACCCAGATGAGAAGAGGATAGATAGGGTCGATTCACAATCTATTAGTATCATTTTGTTTGAAAGCCGAGCTGAGATGATTGAGCATATAAATTTGTTCTACCTGTCTTCAGATCACATAGCTCGTGAGCGTCTGAGTGGTAAGGTTCCCTCCTCGGCCTAACTGTAATGACGAGGAGGGGCATCCCTCTTCCCCGTCATAAGACCAGCCTTGGACGGTGAGACTAACCTTGGATCCTTGGCATTTTGCAGATATGACGGGAAGAGGGGGTGAAGCCTCCTCGTCTACCAAAATAGTTGACGCCTTCGCGGAGGGCGAACAAGTCGAAGGAAAGGGAGGCCGAGGAAGAGGAGGCCGAGGGAGAGGAGGAAGAGGCCGAGAAAGACCACCAAAGGCTGGGGACCCCATGTTGGAGCAATTATATACCAAGTATGGGGTTGATAAGACTGAGTTCCGGCTAACTTATATCGGCAAACCCACTTTTGAGGATGAGGCACATGAGAAGAGCTTTTACTACAATGACAACCACGTCCACTTCTACTTTAAACAATTTCAACAGGGACTTCGTCTCCCCTTGGACCCCTTCATCAACGAATTTTTAGGTGACGTGAAGGCCGTCTCGGCCATGTTGGGAGCTAACGGGACCAGGGTTCTCATAGGTTTCATAGTCTTATGCCGTAGCTTAGGTTACGAGCCTACCCAAGCCGTCTTCCGTCACTTCTTCAACATTGGCTATGTCAAGAGTTCGAGGCTCCTAGTCATAAGGAGTGACTCAACTAAGCTGAAGATTATTCTCCCTTTGTCCAGCAAGGTAGGAGGTTGGGACAATCATGTGATCAGGGTAGAGAGCCGGCGTGGCTGGGAGTTCCCCTCTCCTGCTGACGTGCCGTTTGCGACTAGTCAGGTGCAGAAGTATGGGTGGACTAAGGACTTAATCAAACGTCTTGAAGAATTTACCGAGGTTGGGTTCCTTGACTGGGCTGCCTTGGAGGCCGACGAGCGCTATTATGTCCAGGCAGGGCTGATGCCGGGACCGAAAGACGGGGTGGTTCCCCTCATCACTGTTAAGAGGGGGGGATGATTTAACGACTAGAGGACCCATCCCGGTCTCGTCTTTCACGATGAATGCGAACGTTGCAAGCTTACCCCTAAGGATCAATGCCTTAGGGAGACTGACGTTGCAGGATGTAATTGCTTTGTCCTTGGCCTTTGATACTTACATTTTTTGTTGCTTGTTTTAACCTATCTCGTAAGTGACAATCTCTTCCTCGTATTTGCAAATTTAACCCCTTAGCAGGAGGCCGAATTAGCCATGGAGAATTTGAGTGCTACGGAGCTGATTAAGAGGAAGAGGCGCCTGGTCAAGCTCTCGGCCTTAACTGATAGGAAGGACGAGACCAACCGTCGCAACCTCCTCCTAAATGCCAAAGGAGATCAACCTCTCCCCATCAAGCTATGAGGAGAAGTTGTTGATGCTGAGGAAGGGGCCACCGAAGGCCGGGATAACCCATAAACTGTTGAGGGGCATAGCCCCCATGTTGATGTTACTGAACTGAAGAATGAACCTCCGTCTGACGAGGTCACTGATCTCGTTCACCGTCACTCGGGTCAGAAAAGGCCCCAAGGTGCTTCTGCCGAGGAGCCCTAGGCTAAACGGGCTGCTGTGGAGTCCTCAAATCCTCAAGCTCCTCCTGCCCTCACCGTCCAAATCGTCAAGTCTTATGAGGATGCCGAGGAGCTTGCTCGGCGTATGGTGGTGAACGTTCCAGCTATGAGGGGCATCCCTTTGCAAAACAGGGAGGGTGCTCTTGTGAGACTGGGCCGAGCTCCTGTTCAAAGGGCCTTGGACCAGGAGGCTTTTGAGAAGCTTGTTCGAGACAAGCCGAGCAAGGAGAACTTGCTTTGTCATAAGGGACTTCTGATCGCCGAGGTAGCTCATCCCGTATCTCGAATCTTTTGATCTCGTAACTCTATACTTGATAGAATATCTGACATTGATTTATCTTGTAGCTTGCTACTGTGATGGCCTACGAGAACGTCTTATCCAAGGCTGCGGACAAACAATTGCACGAAGTCAAGGCCGCCCAGAAGAAGGGTGAGATTGATAGGGCCGCTTTGGCCGAGCTGTTGAAAGCCAAGGACGCTGATCTTGAGGCTGCTCAGGCTAAGATGGAGGCCGAGGTAAAGAAGGTCGAGGAGGCACGAGTGAAAGCCGAGGAGCATCTTCGGCAAAAAATGCCGAGTTGGCCGAGCTGGAAAGGCTCAAATCCGAGGTCCAGGTGAGGGCCGAGGAGGCTGAGGCCAAGTTCCGGGGTCTAGAAGCCACCCTTCCTTCGAGGGAAGAGGAGGTTGTTGCCCGTATCAAGGCCAGCCGGGCCTTTCAGGATGCCGTGGACGAGAAGACGGCCACGATGTTTGAGGACGGCTACTTGCATCTGGCTCGCCGTCTTCTAGCCGAACCCTTTACTGGTCTGGATGTGAAAGCCATTGCTAGGCTGATCAGCCGAGATCAATTTGACGAGGAGGCTAAGGCCCTCCATCACCTCGTCCCTTTTTCTGAGTACAACTTGGGAATAATGGCCAGGGAGGATGCTCGGGCTGGCCGAGAAGCTTGGATTCCCTCTTCTGTAGATCCTGGCAATATCCAAGCCTTAGTGGAGATGTTTGAGGATGCGGAGATGGAGGACGAGGTCGGGGGTGGTGCTACCGAGGAGACTCATGCACAAACTGAACAGACCACCCCTCCTGCCACTGATGCTGCCACTGAAGAATTCTTAGAAAAACCCTTTGAGGACGTTCAGACTTAGGATTTTCTTTTTCTTTTTGTTGTAATAGTGTTAGGACTTGTAATTTCCTTTTGAATATCAATGAAAAGTCCTTTTGTTTCAATTCATGTCGCATTGTTATAATGAATTGTTTGGATGCTTGTTTGTGGGCTTGGCACAAGTACAAGTCTTGTTTTTTGGGAGGGAGTCAAGGAAGATTCCTCGTCCCTTGTTTATAAGACGAGTCATTAGGCCGAGGTGTGGTTCCTCGGTCTTGACTGATTTTCAAGTCGTTTAGCCGAGGAGGGCTCCTCGGCCTTGACTGTTGGGTGATTTTCTTCTTTTTAGTCTCCTTATGCCGAGGAAGATGACTCGTGCATAGGTTTTAGACGTGAGGCCTGTAGTCGTTGTGACAAGGTGTTTCCTTGCCTTGACGTGAGGCAAGTCAATAGGCCGAGGAGAAGTCCTCGATTTTGACTGTTTGAACCTTGTAGTCGTTGAGTCGAGGCGAACCCTCGTCAAGACGTAAGGTTGGTGCCAAGGGAACTGTTGAGCTGGAACTTGAAATTGGCGAACATCCCTTCCGATCCACGGCTACTGTCAACTTCGTAGTCATGGACCTAACAAGTGATTACCATGCTATACTGGGCATTCCAAGTCAAGCAAAACTTGGGTTGGTCGCCTCCCTTCCTCACCAGCGGGTCAAATTTCCTACTCGTTCTGGGGTTGGATGTGTGTGGGCGACCGCCAAGGACTTCTTGGAGCATGTCGTGTAGAGCCGGAAGAAATCTAAAAGCGTGGATATAGATGCCTCTGAGGACAATATTAAAATCTCTAAATCTCTAAAAACTACCCATACCAGCTCTAGGGTGAGCTACATCCGTGAGGTACTTGATAAAGAGCCTATGGTCCTAGAAATTGCAGCTAACCAGGGCATAGTTCCATCCGTCTCTGAGGAAGATCCCATTCTCGTCAACGGCCAGAACTCGGGGGCCAACCCTGACTTGAGGATGGTCGATCTGCCCGACGTTGATGAACTAATGGAGGAAGAGGGCCTCAACGTGAATGACAACGAAGGTAGGAGAATTAGAGAAATCATTATCGAATCTCTGGAATTTCGAGACGGTCCTGAATTGGAGCCTGTGGACGAGCTGGAGGAGGTAGTCATCAATCCCGATTATCCTGAACAAAAAATTAAACTCGGGGGCCAGCTATCTCCGGAAGAGAAGGAAAAAATCATCTCCCTCTTAAAAAGCAGTCTCGACGTCTTTGCTTGGAGAGTCGAAGACATGAGGGGAATCAATGAGGAAGTAGCCCTCCACCGCTTGGAAGTTGATCCATTGGCATAAACTATCTCACAGACAAGGAGAAATTTTGCAAGAGACAAGGAGGAAGCTATCAAAGAAGAGGTGCAAAAATTACTTAGCGCCGGAATTATTCGTGAAGTAAAGTACCCTGTTTGGTTGGCCAATGTGGTAATGGTAAAGAAGCAAAATGGGAAGTGGCGAATGTGCATAGATTTCACCGATCTTAACAAAGCCTGCCCCAAAGACAGTTATCCTCTCCCCAAAATTGACAAGTTGGTTGACTCCATTGCTGGACACCAGACACTCAGTTTCCTAGATGCCTATTCAGGCTATCATCAGATCAAAATGGCGGAAGAGGACATTGAGAAGACGGCCTTCCAAACACCTGGGGGAAATTATTGTTATGTTATGATGCCTTTTGGGCTCAAAAATGTGGGTGCCACGTACCAACGTATGGTGAATAAGGTATTTGGCGCACAAATAGGCCGGAACATGGAGGCCTACATTGATGATATGGTTATTAAGACCAATGAGGGCAGTCACACCCCTGACTTGGAAGAGTCAATAAACAACCTCCGAGCCAATAACATGAAGCTAAACCCAAGTAAGTGTGTATTCTGGGTGACAGCTGGAAAATTCTTGGGCTTCATGGTGTCACAGAGGGGAATAAAGGCAAACCCCGAGAAGATCAAAGCCCTATATCACATTATTTGGTACGTTACTTTTTACATACAGAAACTCTGTCAATTTAGTTTCTCATCTCAAAACCGTGAACTTATTCTCATGCCGTAGGGCCTTCGCCGGTCAAGCCCCGGCTTAGTTTATGTGTTTTCTCTTATTTTCAGGCCTAGCAATCGTTGGAGCAAACAATAGCTTGGATTTGGGCTGATTTGACGATTTTGGCATCATCAATTGGTTCCATTGCCGGCAATGGAACCAATTGATGATCAAAAATCAAACAGCGGATATGGCCCAGAGCCGGCAATGGAACCAATTGATGATCAAAAATCAAACAGCGGATATGGCCCAGAATTCTCAGCGAACGGTTTTCCGACAAAAATAACCATTTTTCGGCCAAAATTTGGAGCAGATTTGAACGCCAATACCAGATTACAATTGCGATTTTAATACCACAAAGATTTCTGGCCAAACACGATTGCTTCAGACGAAAATTTGCAGATTCCGGCCAAATTTTGCAGAATCCGGCAAAATCAAGAACAAGCAAAAACGGAACAGATTTTCCGTTCAAATCATGAAGTTATTAGGCAAGAAATCTGGCTTCAAGCGAGCTTTTCCCAGGACAAACAAAGGGCGTTTGAGTCGATTCCCGGCAATGGAACCAATTGATGATCAAAAAATGAGCGGTACCGGGGGTACCTGATCAGTCGGGAATGCGGCGTTGAATTCCTGGACGAACGAACGGACGATCTGCAAAACAGACACCGTTAGGGCGCGGGGGTGTTCCCCGTGAAAACCCTCGGGCGTGAGAGTAAGTATTTACGTTTATAGAGAGAGAAATCAATTTGACAGGAGTTTAGAGTCAAAAGATTGCATACCAAAATATATGAATTATGGCTTGTATTTATAGGCCTTGCAATGTATAATCCATGTTGAATTGGATTGCTAAGAGATAAGATATTAATCATGTGAGGATTAAATATGTTGAGTCCTTGCCGGATAAGGAAACTGTGTGAGATTAAGTTATAATCCCAAGGGAATTATAACTGTCCACAGTCCATATTAGAATACGATTGTATAAGCTGCATTTCGTATGTGTGCCGAGATGACCCTTCCTCATATATTAGACTTTGATGGATTATGTTTAGGGCCCAATTCATTTGGGCCTTGCCCGGACTAATCCCAGTTCGTATCTCGGTTTATACCGTTCAGTGGCCCCCGACTTCCTAGCTCGACCATGTCAAAATCGTTCGATTCCCGGCAATGGAACCAATTGATGATGCCAAAATCATCAAATCAGCCCAAATCCAAGCGATTGTTTGCTCTGGCTATTGCTAGGCCTGAAAATAAGAGAAAACACGTAAACTAAGCCGGGGCTTGACCGGCGAAGGCCCTCCGGTGTGAGAATAAGTTCACGGTTTTGAGATGAGAAACTAAATTGACAGAGTTTCTGTATGTAAAAAGTAACGTACCAAATAATGTGATATAGGGCTTGTATTTATAGGGATGGATTAACGGAATCCATGTTGAACTTGGACTGTAAAGAGATAAGATATAATCCTAGGAGGATTATATCTGTTAGAGAATCCTTATTTGATCTGGATTGTAGGAGGTGGTTACAATTATGATAAGATTGTAACTGTTGAATCCTTGTTTGAATATGATTGTTCTAACCGCTTGCCGGTAAGCCGAGGAGAGTAATTTACTTATCTCGTTATTTGCAGGTAGGCCGAGATGCACGAGTTTGTCTCCTCATCATATAGAGATCTGCCGGCATGAAGAAATGCCGAGGTGAGTGATTTTGTCTCCTCGTCATATGGAGATATGCCGAGGTGAGAACTTTTCTCTCCTCATCATTCATGACCTCTCGATCCATCATGAGCCGGGGAGGAAATAAGAATACAGGGAGCCCGTTGACAACGTTAAGTCCGAGGAAGGTACCTCGTCATCTATGGAGATGATCTCGGCATACGAGGGAGGTCTCCTCGGCATTCATAGTTGGGGTATATTCTGCTTGCTTGTTGGGCTTAGATTGGCCTTATTGATGATGAGGAACGAGACCGAGGAAGCCCATGGTTGTCCCTCGTAACTCATAGATGGATTATGTTTATAGCCCAATCCACTTAGGCCTGACCCGGACAAGCCCATGTTCGTATCTCGGTTTATACTGTTCAAAAACATAATAATTAAAAAAAAATTATTATAAAAAGTAATAATAATAAGATAAATTCTTGATCCCATGTACAATAATAATTAGAAAAGCAATTACATTGTCTTATTAAATGTAATTGTTATAACTTAGAATTATAAAAATGAAAAAAATATAATTATAGTAATCATGAATTATTTTTCATATACCATCACTATCAACATTGTTTTAAATTATTACTTTAATATTTTTACAATTATATATATAACTATATAATGAGGCAAGTGCAAGCACCAATTTTCCCGCTCAAACTTCACTACTTCCTAAATTCCCAAATTGCCCTTTTACTTAGCGTACAGAATAAGCCGCAACCTTTCGTATTACGTTTTGACTCTTCTTCTCGAACTCTCTACTCCTCTCCGAGTCACTTCCCCTAAAACTTCATCAGCCTCTGCTACAAATGCTCCCCTCTCTCTTCTACCATGGTTGATGATGCCCCTCCTTCTTCTACGATCATTGCCTCTCTCTCTCTCTCTCCCTCTCTCTCTCTCTTTTGTCATGGCTACATCGTTTTCGCCGTACCCAATTGATTCCTTCTTAAAACCCTCCATTCTTTTGCCTATTACCACCCTTAACACCATCACCATCCGAAATCCTACATCAAAATCTCTCTCTCTCTCTCTCACTTCTCTCTTCTGTCTTTTTCCATGCTTACTTCCGTGCATGTAACCCATTTGTTTGCTTCAGCATAACTACCATCACCATCGTCAAGGTCGTGAAGGTAAAGGCTTTACTCGAAATCTCTCGACTTGTGATTTCAATTTCACCATGTTCCCCCAATTTCAACCTTTTCCAAACTCAAAATTAGGGCTTCAATTTAGGGCTTCAATTTCAGATTGAAAATCCTACATAAAAATATATCTCTCTCTCTCGCTTCTCTCTCTCGCTTCTCCCTTTTATTTTATTTTTTATCTCGAAATGGTTGCCCCTTTTGCAAACTCACATTTTCTATCTATCATATCCCAGTGTGCAGTTGCAATGATATGGTACTTATGTTATGAACATTCATGTATATGTGTTACCAATATGGCCTGATATTTAACTTAATCTTTGCAAGAAATCCAATAACAAAACTCAATTTGGGATCGAGGGAGTAATACTTGTAGAACTTATTATATTATGCATTTCTTTTGAGGTTCTGTGTTTTATAAAATCTTGTCAGAGGCCATTTCCAAGATGCATTTCTTCTTTTGTTGGTTTTCTTGGCTGTCTGGTGGTGGTGGTTTGAATGGGTGGGTAAATATTAGTAAATAGTTTTGATGTTTTGTACACTGAAAATAGGTTCTGCATTAAGCGTAGCTGAAATCATTTGTTTCCCTCTTATTTCAGGATTTGGGATTTTTGAAGTTTGTTTTAAGTTTCAAATCCAACAAAAATCATGGGTGTGAATGGGGTGGAATCAGAGCTTGGGCATTCTTCGGTTGAGAATGGAAGTGAAGTGAACAACATCAATGGGCTCAGTGAGACAATAAAGTTTGGCTCACATGGTTCAGATGAGCCCATTAAAGAATCAAACAATAATTCAAATTCAACTTTCCTAAGGACGCTGTTGATGAGTGGCCCGAGCCTAAGCAGGTCTACTCTTTTTATTATGTTAAGTACCGGTCATACGAAGATCAAAAGCTTAAAGCCATGTTGGATCAAGCTGATAAAGATCTCCAACGGTTGAATCAAGCCCGTACCCAGATCACTGAAAAGCTTAGGGCAAAAAGGGTAAGGTAATGATATATATATATATACACGTACACTTATATATTTACAGTTATATGGCACTACTTAGAACTACATTCTTTTGACTATTTTGTGTAGGCTGTTTGAGCACAGGTTATGACTCAGATAAGGTCTCTAAGTGGTGAGACGAAGCAATACAATATGCTCATGGATGAGAAGAGGAAATAAATGGAACCTTTGATCCAAGCTTTGGGAACCCTGAGGGGCCCAAACAATGCTTTCAGAGACAGGGGGTTCGTATGCTCACATGTGGAAGAACTTAATCATCTCGTAAGCTTTGGTTTTACTCCTTTTCATTCTTAACTCTCGATACAAATGCATTAGAAATTTAAATTATCAATTTCTATTTTGAGCTTATTCCGAACTATTTGATGCAGATTAAGTGTCTGCAATACCGTATTCAGCATGAGAGTATTCCATTGACTGAGGAGAAGCAGATTCTCCGAGAGATTAAACAACTTGAAGGGACAAGGGAACAAGTTCTTGCAAAGGCTGTTGTGAGGGCAAAGATTCAGGTTTCGTTGAAAATGAAGCAATCCAAGACCAGGTCAAAGTGAGACACCATTTACCTTTAGGACTTCTCTTCTGCTGTGCCTTGAACTATTTTTCATTTATTATAATATTATTGTGTCTCATAGATGTTGATTGCCATTTATCTTAAGGAGTTCCCATGTTTTCCGCCTTAAATTTAGTAACTACAGTATTTCCATTATTTGTAATATGTTGTAGATTTGATTTTATTTCAATTCTTATGCTGTTGCTAGCTTATTGGAGGTGATCTCGACGGGGTCCGTAAGGAACTACAAGCTGTTAGGGACAAGCTTAAGCAACATGATAGCGAGAAAGAGGCCATAGAGAAAGGGATCGACTTCTTACAAGATGAACTGACTATTGTGACGGGAAAAAGGGATAAAGCATATGAAAAGATTCAGGAGTTGAGAAAACAACGTGAAGAAGGGGTATTCGTTCGTTTGACTCTTACTCAGTACCACAACTTTGATGTTATTCTTTCTTTACATTAATAATGGTGCATTCTTGATTTATTTTAGGTTTTATCTGAATATCACTATGTGGCAATGCTCATTCAGAAATGGTTATGTCTCACTCAGAAATGGCAATATTTTTTATTTTCCATTCCTCTGATTTTGCGAATCCTCCTCCGGTTTTGATATTTTCCTTTCAGTCCTTTTACATGATAATTCTATTTTAATCCTCCTGTTAACGACAACTGAGTCCAGAGAATAAGGGATACCTCTTGGGGGTTTTGTTATTATGATCATATATATTTGTAAAAGAATAATAATGTACTCCGAAAATGTCAGTCTTTTCAATGGGATGCTTGGCTTGAGAGGATTAACACTGTATATATTGATCATGTGTGATCATATCATTACAGAACACTCCCTTTTACCAAAGTCCTACCCTCTTGATCAAGGCAAGGGAACTGACTGCAAAGAAGGCTGTTAAAACGCTCATAGAACTTTCTGATGTTGTGGAACGATTGATGCATGTCCTAACTACTTCGATTATATTGCAATTATAATATGTTAAAATGTATCCAAATTATAGGTATTTAACCTTAGGTATTTAACCTTTTACATGATAATTCTATTTTAATCCTCCTATTAACGACAACGAAGTCCAGAGAAGAAGAAGCAACAGGCTTCTGCACCTGATCAAGAAGAAGCAACCGAAGAGGTTACTGAAGTAGAGAAAGCTGATGAAACTGTCGAAGCTGCTCCAATTCTATCCAAGCCAAAGGAGCGCAAGGAGAATATTATCATCAGGCAGAGGGGTCGAACTCTTATCCAAGCCAAAAGTCAACAAATTATTGGGTATGGGCTGCTGCTGCTGCTTGTGTATTGGTCTTGTTATGTTGGGGTACAACTCTTATCTCTGAAGGTTATGAAGCTCTGGTGAAAGTGGTAATGATGGACACAAGAGTATTTTATGATAGCAGTCACCATTTCTGGTTTCTTCATATAGATGGTTTCCTCAATGTCTCCATTGAGAAAAGTCGTCTTTATATCCATTTGATGAAGCTCAAGATCAAAATGTACTACTAGTGCCATAATGATCCTAAAAGAGTTTTTAGAGGATACCGGTGAAAATGTTTCTTTATAATCAATGTCCTCCTTTTGAGTGAATCCCTTAGCAACAAGACAAGCTTTATATCTTTCCACATTACCTTGTGAATCCCTTTTGATCTTAAAGATCCATTTACATCCGATGGGTTTCACATTTTTAGGTAATGGAACAAGATCCCAAACGTCATTGTCTTTCATGGATTTCAACTCTTCATTTATGGCATCGATCCATTTATGAGAGTTTGGACTATTAATGGTTTCATGGAAGGTGAATGGTTCATCTCCCACTAAGTCTAAATGTTCCTCATTCTCGGCAAGATACACATCATAATCAGTCGGAATCGCACTTCTTCTTACTCTATTAACCTTCTTAAGGGCACCGGTTCTTCTTGATTTTGAGGTTGTTGAATTTGATCCTCATTAACAACATTTTTATGTTGTTCTATATTTATAGGAGGTTCTATATTATTTTGAATTATATGTTCTTGTTGAATTTCATGAACAAATACTTGATTTTCAATAGGAACCATGGGAAGAGGTATAGAATCCCCTTCCTCTTCCTCTTCAAATTCAAAATTATTCCTAATTTCCACTCCAAATTCAACATCGTCAAAGAACCTAGCGTTTCCCGTTTCAAAAAAGGTTCTAGTTTTCGGGTCATAAAATTTATATCCCCTAGATCTCTCAGCATACCCTACAAAGTAACTACTAACAGTCTTAGCGTCCAGTTTGCCTTCATTAGGCCTATAAGGCCTAGCTTCTGCTGGACAACCTCATACATGAAAATGATTTAGGGACGGTTTCTTATTCGTCCATAATTCATAAGGAGTTTTGTCGGTAGCCTTTGAAGGAGCTCTATTGAGAATATAAGGTGCGGTTTTTAATGCATCGCCCAATAATGAGTGAGGTAAAGAAATACAAGAAATCATACTTCTTACCATATCCTTAAGGGTTCTATTACGTCTCTCCGCTACACCATTCATGCTAGGTTTGCCCGGCATGGTGTAGTGAGATACGATCCCACACTCTTCGAGATAGCGAGCAAAAGGACCTGGACGTTGTTCACCTGAACCGTCATTCCGATCGTACTATTCACCACCACAATCGGATCTAACGTTCTTAATAGTCTTTCCAAGTTGATTTTCAACTTCTGCCTTGAAAGACTTGAAAACGTCCAATGATTGAGACTTTTCATGAAGCAAATAAATGTATCCATAACGAGAGTAATTATCTATGAACGTATTGAAATATTGTTGACCATTCCATGAAGGGGTAGTGAATGGTCCACAAATATCCGTATGAATTAGTTTCAAGACATTTGATGCTCTCAAGGATTCTGTTCCTTTGGTGTTTGTAAATTTTCCTTTAAGACATTCAATACAAAAGTTCTTATCCGGAATATCAAGTTTATTTAAGATTCCTTCTGACACAAGCTTATCAATTCTCCTTTTGGAGATATGACCCAAACGCCTATGCCATAAGTTATATGATTTTTCACTTGATAACTTTCGTTTTGTGCCTTTAGTTTTGGTTTCATTAACATGGGACTCATTAAATGACTTGACTGTGTCAAGTAAGTAAATATTATCACTATATGATAAAGTACTAGTACCAACAACTTTGAAATTGAAATAAATATCACATTTATTATTATCAAACGAACAAGAATAACCTTTCTTGTCCAAAACTGTGATTGATATCAAATTCTGCCTAAAGGACGGTACAATGAATATATTATTTAATACAAAATAATATCCAGTACTTAGTAATAATCTAAAGGTCCCTATGCCTATTACTTCAACCGGATTCCCAGCTCCCATATAGATGTATTTCTCATCTTCACTAGGGCTTCGGTAATTCAGGCAACCCTGCATAGACACACTTATGTGAGTTGTTGCACCAGAATCCAACCACCATGTATATGTAGGAATTGAAACCAAATTTGCCTCAGTACAAACAAGGCCAAATGACATACCTTTCTTAACACGCCAAGCATGATAATTAGGGCAGTCGCTCTTCATGTGAGCAGGGTCCTTGCAAAAGAAGCACTTCTTAACCTTTTGATCATTGGATGATCCCTTATGCCTCTTATTTGCAACCACAATTTCCTTCCCTTTTCTCTTGGTCCCACGAGAAGAGGTAGATGCTAAGTGAGCAATTTCCAGTTTAAGTTGTTTCATCCTATCTTCCTCTTGTGTCACATGTGAAATTAATTCATTAATATTCCACTTGTCCTTTTGATTATTATAGGTCACTTCAAAGTGACCAAACTGAGGAGGAAGAGAAATCAAAACTAAGTGCACGAGTAAATCTTCTGAAATCTCTAACTTAAGTGCCCTTAATTTTGTCGAGAGATAAAACATTTCAAGGATGTACTCCCTTAAATTTTTGTTACCCTTGTACCTCATGGAAACAAGTTTCCTCAAGGAAGCACTTGTTTCCGATTTCTCGCTTTTTGCAAAGCGTTCTTCAAGGGTATCCAGAAAATCCTTAGCATTGACGCCCTCAGAAATGCTATTTAAGAATGTTTCTGGGACGGCATTTTTCATGATCATTAGGCTCACGCGATTGGAACGGTTCCACCTCTCAACACTCAAGCGATCTTCTTGAGTGCTTTTATCAGTGAGAGGAGATGGACTTGGTTCTCTTAATGCGAGATCAATGTCCATACAACCCAAGATCATTGTAATTTTGTTTTTCCAAGTTTTAAAATTAGTCTCATTAAGCATCAGAACATTGTTCATTGCAGCAGTCAAAGATGAAGCATTCATTAAATTTGTTGGGTCAAGAACAAGAATGAAATACAAAACACGTATAAGTAACTACATAAGGAGTGATTAATCATATCAAAATGAATCTCATCTATAAGACAATTAATTTGACATCAAAACTAATCTTTGGATTGCGATTTGACTCAAATATAATTATCTTTAGGTAACCAAGAAATCAAACATTATTTTAATCAAATACTTAATCTTCCTTTGGGCCGATTTAAGTACTCAATAAAACAAACTGATGTTCTTTTACTTGTTACCCTATGAATGTATAAATTTAGTCAAATAAACGATCTTCTTTGAAAAATTCATTTTATTCACATATTAAAGTATACATTCATCACTTAATCAACTTCGGATCTAAATAACGTAAATCACTTTGGCGACAATATTATTTAGAAAATTTATGAAGTTGTTTAAGCATATAATTAATCACA
The DNA here is from genome assembly GCA_022495995.1 of Adenophora triphylla var. japonica. Lineage (NCBI taxonomy): Eukaryota > Viridiplantae > Streptophyta > Magnoliopsida > Asterales > Campanulaceae > Adenophora > Adenophora triphylla. The sequence goes on from JAFEMH010000937.1 coordinate 326,412, forward strand.
AAGAAATAAAGGTTTGAAAAATGTATGTTTCTGCTTAAAAAATAAAGGGAAAAGCTGAATCTGCAAGTGCACGGCCGTGCGTTATAACTTACACGGCCGTGCAAGGCCTAATCCAGAAACACAACATTCTGTCCAAAGATGCTCGGCTGAGGCAATAAGGTGCTCGTCCGAGCAAAGAGGTGGTGCTCAGACGAGCATAAGAAATGACTCGGTCGTGCAAACTTTTCCAGAAACTCATTATTCTGTACTACGGTGCTCGACCGAGTCAAGGAGGTGCTCGGACGAGCAGGCCCTTTCCAGAAACTTTTAACAGTCTGTTCCAAAGGTGCTCAGCCGAGGTTTTGCCTTGTTTGGCCAAGCAAAGTAGTCCGTATGGACATGAATTTCACAAGTAGATCCAGCACGGTCGTGCACCATACAACGCTCTGTTGTGCATATGGGATAATCTCGCAATATTCATTGTCCCCTTTGATAAACTTTATGTATTTTAAGCAAAACATTCAATCCTTTCAGATTTTAAACTGATTAAATTATTAACACTCTATTAATGAATTAGGGTAATTAAACAATACCAAAACATAATGAACTCAACATAAAGTAAATCAAAACAGGCTATCAAGAACTCAAACTTAATCAAGAACATGAGTAGGCTCTGATACCAATTGTTGGAACATTTATATTCTGATATACGTAAGTCGTACTCAGGTCTTGAATAAGAATGAGAAGATAAATAGAGGCGGAAGCGTTATACCTGACGAATCCATTTATGTGCCTTGATGTTGAAGACAAGAAGAAGAAGAATTAAGGAGGGAGAGTAGTTCTTGTTGGGTTTGGAGTCAAAACCATGAAGGAAAATCGTGGAGGAGTTTCTGGACACTTGCGCGACCGCGCTTGGCATGGTGCGCGACCGCGCTGGAGCATGGGCAAAGGCGTTGAACCCTCTGGGCAATTGCGCGACCGCGCTGGCTACGGATCTGGACTGATTCAGTTTCCTACTTTGATCAGATTTCCTCTTGAATTGGTATTCCTTGTGACAGCAATATTTGGAAGACTTGTTAAGAAAGAAGAATACTTTCTTATGTTAGGAATCCTTTTATTGTTAGGATTTGATTTCCTGTTCCTATAAATACATGTGATAGCCTAGAGACAAATTGTAACATCGGAAAATATTATAGTGAATATTTTGGCTTGGTAGCGCCCCCGGACGTAGTTGTTGTTGCAACGAACCGGGTTAACAATTCTTGTGTGTTCCTTTGTGTGTGATTTACTTTTCGTGTGTGTTGTCCTTATTTTTCTTCCTAGCTCGGTCCGTTTTCCGCTGCGTGGGCGTGATTTTCACAACAACTGGTATCAGAGCCCTGGTTTTGTCGAATCATTGCTTGGGTGTCTTTTGCTATGGATTTCTTGGGAGCTTTGGAGGATGGGAATAAGGTGGTGTTGATCGAAAAGTTTGATGGGACGGATTTCAATTTTTGGAAGACACAAATCGAGGATGTTCTATGGAACAAGGATTTGTATCTACCATTAAAAGAAAAGCCGGCGGACATAGAGGAAGCAAAATTCGAAATCTTGGATCGGAAGGCGTTAGGGCTTGTTAGGCAAACGTTGACCAAGGATGTGGTGAAGAATGTTTTGGAGGCGAAGACTACCATGGAGATGTTACAGATGTTGGCGAGCATGTACGAGGCACCATCGGCGGCGAATAAAGCTCATCTAATGAGGAAGCTGTTGAACATAAGGATGGTGGAGGGCATGTCGGCAACAAAGCATATAAGTGAATTCAAATCTACTGCGACCCAACTGTCTTCCGTGGCTGTTACTCTTGATGACGAGGTACTAGCGTTGATCTTACTTTCTTCTTTGCCGGAAAGTTGGGATACGACTGCGATAGCAGTTAACGTTTCAACAGGAAAAGTGAAGTTGAAGTTTTCGGATGTCGTTGATGTGATTCTTGGTGAAGAAATTCGTAGGAGCAAGGGTGGGACATCGGGGCTAGCACTAAATGTCGGTGAAAAGAGTAAGGGTGGCAAGAAGGTGATTACTTGCTATGATTGTGGGGAGAAGGGGCACTTTAGGAGAAGTTGTCCGAAGCGGTCAGGCAGAGCGAAGGAATTGAATGTTGCTGAAGAGATGGCGGACGTATTAATCTTGGGTGGGAGCAGTTCAACTGATTCGTGGGTTTTGGATTCGGGCTCGACGTTTCATTCATGCACCAGTGCAGAAAGAATGGAGCAGTATGTTCCGGGTGATTTTGGGGTTGTTCGCTTGGGAAACGATCATCCTGTCAAGGTCATTGGAAAGGGGGTTGTTCGGGTCAAAGCAACGGATGGGACTGTTTTGCGACTACGTGATGTGCGACATATTCCGGATTTGAAGAGGAACTTGATTTCCATAAGGCAACTTGATAAGGAGGGTTGTGTGGTGACCTTCGGTTGTGGGACATGGAAGGTAAACCGCGGAGCTAGCTTGGTGGCTCGTGGTGGCGTGGAAAATATGTTGTATACCACATGCAACATGAGTCGTTGGGGGAAACGAGGGCGCATCCCAATGATGAATGGTGGTAGCCGAGATCGCCATGGTGGGAGAAATTTCACTAAACGGTATGTTGGTAGAAAATTGGGTAATGAAGTCGGCCGACGCGGAGCCAATTTGGCCAACATGGGAGCGGGATCTAGAACGGTGATGCGATAGGTTGCAAAGAACACACAAAGGTTCCAAGCTTGTGATTGTGTGGGGCACGTGGATTCGCGCTGTTCAGGATCGATAGTTAGCAAGCAAGTGAGCGGGGATGTGCAGGGAGGATCATTCGGAATGAAGACTCGGAGCATGGTAGAACCGACAGTTATGTTGAAGCGTAGCTCAGCTTCAACTCACTTGGATAACTAGACAAGAGGCCGGTCGCTACCAACGCATTAGCTGGCCACTGAAATTTGTTTCAAGAAAAGGTATCATGGATGGTTTATCTCCAGGTGGGAGATTGTTGGGTTTGGAGTCAAAACCATGAAGGAAAATCGTGGAGGAGTTTCTGGACACTTGCGCGACCGCGCTTGGCATGGTGCGGTACCGCGCTGGAGCATGGGCAAAGGCGTTGAACCCTCTGGGCAATTGCGCGACCGCGCTGGATGGTGAGGGCGGCCGCGCTGGCTACGGATCTGGACTGATTCAGTTTCCTACTTTGATCAGATTTCCTCTTGAATTGGTATTCCTTGTGACAGCAATATTTGGAAGACTTGTGAAAAAAGAAGAATACTTTCTTATGTTATGAATCCTTTTATTGTTAGGATTTGATTTCCTGTTCCTATAAATACATGTGATAGCCTAGAGACAAATTGTAACATCGGAAAATATTATAGTGAATATTTTGGCTTGGTAGCGCCCCCGGACGTAGTTGTTGTTGCAACGAACCGGGTTAACAATTCTTGTGTGTTCCTTTGTGTGTGATTTACTTTTCGTGTGTGTTGCCCTTATTTTTCTTCCTAGCTCGGTCCGTTTTCCGCTGCGTGGGCGTGATTTTCACAACAGTTCTTCTAAATGATAATGCCTTCACACTTTGTCTCAGGTTATGGAGAGAGAGTATATCAATATTGTGTGTCTCCTAGGCTGATGGAAAACCTCTATATATATAAGAAATCAAGGGGCATTTCATTTAGGGACCACACCCTTTCATTATTAAGTAGCAAAAAGCTTACCTTTTGTCCATCATAAATAGGTAATCTTTGCTTCGAAAATTTTACATATTGATTAATTTTCTATACTTTATACAACATTATATTTATGATTTAAACATGTATGTCTACACGTTTAATATCATGTGTTATCGGTTTAAATGTTGGCAACAAATCATTTGATATCCTCAGTCACCCTACCCTAAAGTTAGGAAAGTAGAATTCTCTTGTTTTCAAAGTAAGGTTTACTTTTATTTTTTCAACGGTATTAAAAAAAAGGTTTTTCTTTTTATTAATTTTATTTGACCGTAAATAAATATTCTTAATATGATCACATACATGATATTATGATTGTAAGTGTTTATTAAAACGTGCTAATTGGCATGTGAATATAGCAATTTCAATACATTCATTTAGGATTATTTATTATTTTTTTTATGATATGATTGCAAGTGTAAATTAATTTAATATGCTAATTATCAGATGAATATAACAACTCCTGTGAAACTCATTTAGGACATATTGTTTAAGATTGACATCCATTGTTCTGTCAGCAACAATATCATATACTGAAGTAAAATTTTATACATGTAGATATTGATTAATCAGACGTGGCTCAATTACTACGATCTTGGTGCTTATATACAAGGTATATATGATTTTATATTTTTTTCTTCTCTCTTTATTTTCTTAACTGCACTAAATCATTTACCTGTTTTTATCACTATTGCAAAACAAAGAATTATCTTTTTGTAAGTTTCGCTTCTGTTGGAAAATATATTCCTTACTGCAGTTACATATTTCTTCTCTCTCCCTCTCTATACATATTCAACAAAAGGGTAATCAAAATCAAGCTACGAGTGGCACTAAGTCAGGTAGAAAGCAGGGAACAGGGATCTCCAACAACAGATACCAAGGTAGACTACTCACATATAAGAGCAAGAAGAGGTCAAGCAACCAACTAGTCTCGGAGAATGAGTAAGACATCTTTTTGAACAATAATTCTCTTATTGGAGATTACATTTGTCTAAATACATCTAAGTTGTGGTCAATTTATTTAGATGACACGTGAGAAGGGAAAAGATTAGTGAGATGATGAAGTCTTCAATTTTTTTTTCAAAATTTGTAACTTTTATTATTATTGTCATTATATATTTTTGTTGGGTACCTTTTAATTATATATATTTTTTAAATCTAAATTAATTTTTATAGTTATAGTAACTCTTGATTTAATTTTTGCAATTTATCAAAGTTTTTTGGTCGTGCGTTTAACGCACGGGTGTTACACTAGTTAATAATAATAGTAATATAATTATTTGTAAATTATTATTACTATTATTATTCAAGATGGATAAATTTTACCTTTATAAAACTCATAATTGAAAAGAAAATTAACTTTTCATCATTTTAAATTCTTAAATTCATGAAATCAGTTAACTCATTAAATTTTGAACTTTTTGATATTAAAAATCTAGTTTCAGGACTTATTTGATAGAATAATATTTGTAGGGTAAACAATATATCATACTCCATCAGTTTCGTATATAATTGAGTTTTCAAAAAAATTGATCAACTTGATTACATTTGATCAATAATTTAAATAAAAATAATTATACAAATGGAAATAAAATGTTATTGTATCACAATTAATAATATTTTCAATAATACTTTTTAAATTTTCATTAAAATAATTGTTTTTTATTTAAATTATTGGTAAAAGTGTAATTAAGTTGACTAAAATTTTACAAAATGTAGTGATATACGGATCGGAGGGTGTATTTTCCATTATCAAACATCATATCTAAATATACTCGAGGCATTACAAATTTAAATGATACAGTTTTTTTCAGTGTTATGACCTTGGATAAATTGGCCCCACACTCAAAATGTAATTAAAAATTACGGAGTAGTCAGAATAAAAAAAAACCTTACTCATTTTAACAAAAGAATTAATTTATTATTTTTATAATTGATGAAGGATTATTTAAAAGAGAATTGTTATATAAACTCGTAAAATTGTTGAGTAAACCCCTAATTCAAATTTTTTCAAAAATGCCATCAAAGAAAATATCTAAAATATCCCCAAACTTCATCTCCACCCCTACTTCGTCTTCTTCACATTCAACCCCATTTCCAACCTAACAACTTCATATTTCTCAAACCCTTCTTCCTCCTCCTTAACCCACCTCTCTTCCTCACCACCCCATCCATTCAACCCCACTTCCATCTCTTGCCTAAACTAAGTGACCATACACAGTTCCCGGGGCATAGCTGAGTGGTAAAAGGAGGGGGACATAAGATTCTGGAGGCATGCAGCGTGGGTTCGATTCCTGGTGAAAGTAATTTGCTTTCTTCTGGGGTTGGACCTTGTATATGATATTAGTTGACATGTTCTCAAACCCTGTGTCATTCGGGCACATCCCGCGATATACCTTCGCCAGTCACTGAGGGGCCGGTGGCTGGTGGTCCAAAACTTAGTCCGACGAAGCTGAGAACCTGGGTATCAAAAATAAAATAAAAAATAAGTGACCATACCCAACCCTTTATCTATTTCAACTTTCTGAAAATGCTGACCAATTTTTTTTTTAAAAAAAAAAATCAATTTTATACACCTGCATTGAAAAGGAAAACGTCATTGTTGTTGGTTGGTCTTCTTTTCGAGCGCCCTCCAAGTGTGCTTTACAATTGTTTTCAGCCTGAAATTTAAAAAGAAAAAATCAGTCATAGTCCGCCGAAATTTGCAATTTTTTTCAGCCAGGTATGACCAAAATTTACTACATTTTTCAGCCGGGTGTGACCGAAATTTGCTATATTTTCGGCAATGAGCGGCTGAGATTGACAATTTCGTATTTTATTGGCAACTTTTTCCACAAATCCGGTGAGTATTCCAGAAAATCATCGCCGGGAAAAAGAGAGTAGAAAATGAGTGAAGAGGGGATTATTTAGTTCAGGTTAGATGATGGGAAAAAATAAATTCATTGTCACGATCCTAAACCTAGGCACCATTTAGGCCACACGTGGAGCACGTGGGGGTGGGGTGCATTGCATCTCCTATTATGCATTATTTGATAATTGGATTTATTACGTGTTTATTTTGATTAATTGCTAAATTACGTGATTTTAGATGTTATTAAATTAATTTTAAATATATAACGTCTAAATGGAATAAATAATAATTAATGTAGTAAAGTTATAATATTTGAAATTTTAAATGAAAAGGTTGTAAAAAGTATTGAGGAGCTTTATTGTAAATATAACCTTGAGGTGGTTGATTGTAGTTATTTAGAACTTGGAGGAGCCCAGGTGTAAATTTCCTTATATAAATCCTTAAAATGGCCAAAAGCTTCATTGGTATCTCAGTTCTTTCTTTTTCTCTCTACGTACCTAGGGTTATCTTCAGAAAATCATATGAATTCAACCGTTGATCCATTTTCAATTCTGATTTCATATTAGTGATCAGAGAGTCGAGTAGAACAAGTATAGCCGATCAAATCTTCTTTTTATTTCGACCTATTTTTGGTAAGTTATTATGATTTCTTTCAATAATTGTTCATGTCATGTTTAAAAATGATATTATGGTGAAATAAATGATTCTTGATATTTTTAGTAATTTATTTGGATTTTAGAATGAAATAAAGTGAGTTTGGACATAAATATGGTGAGGGTAGTATCACGTTTTAGTTAAAATGATAGAGCGTGATATTTCCATGTATAGGTCTTGGGAAAATATGTGATATAAATGAGTTTTTGTTATTTTTGGGTCATGTTAATTGGCTTTTTGAATTGGAATGAACAGGGGTTTGGAATGAGTATGGGATAAAGGTTGGTCTAATGGGTTGGTTTAATTGGAAAGATAAGAATGAAATGTTACCGGGCTTAGAGGGAAGATGTATGGGATTGGAATAGGCTTATACTGAAGTTTAGCAAAGCTGCTGATGTTTTAAGCCCAGTGCAGTGACTGTGAGCAATCTTCCAAGCTTTGTAAATATTAACTCCCTCATTCCTTCCTTAGCATAAATTAACTATGATTCTAATACAACTTTAGTACTTTACAATGGAGTCTTAAATGATCCAAAATGATATGGGAAAGGGCTTTAAATATTATCCAGAAAATGGTTGATGGGCATTGTAAATATGTAACCAAAGTTAATAAGAACTTGGTAAATTGATATGGAACCTTTATAGAAGGTGTTTAATATTACGACATGGATATGTAGGGCTTACTTGATATACATTGTGCCCATATGTGATTACATATTCATGGTTGGTGTGTGCACATAGTGTTTAAATACATGTTGCACTGTTTTATTGGTTTGAACAGGAGTACTAATACCCTGTTGTTGGATTGTTGTTATTCAATAGTGTTTAAATATGTGTTGCACTATTGTGATTGGTTTAACATGAATAGTAGTACCATTTTATGTATTGATATTCCAAAGTGTGGATTTATTTTCAAGTATCCATTATGTGCTTGACATTGTTGATATCAGCTGATATATGTGGGGGTATAATGGGATACAATCAATTATGGATTTGTTCTATAAGTGATTGAATTAAATTATACCGGATTCCTTGATAGCTCTGTATCGTGCCATAAGCCTTACAGTTTTGCTAGTTTCTTATGGTTGATAGCTTCTGCATCGAGCTATAGGCCTTACAGCCGTGCAGTTAGCTAGTTTCTTCTGGTTACCTGTGAATATGCTTTAAGCAGTTCACAAATGAGGGGAGTAGCTACCCCCAGTATTGTACGACTTATTGGTCAGACGGGAAAGGTAAATCAGGTAACGTAATGTGTTTACCGTTTTACCAATGTGATTACATGCAGTCTGTTTATGTGTTGCATATTGTATGGCATATTATTGCATACATAATAGCTTGCTGAGATTTATTCTCACCCCTTCTCCCTTTACTGCTTTTAGATCCCGCTGAGACAGGAGGACCGAACCCGTGAGGCCGGAAAGGAGTTTGAACATCTTTTTGGGTTGTCAGGGTATGTTATGGTTTGGGAGTTGGGGGTCGTGGTTGGTTGTTATTCTTTTGGGGAGTTGTATATAAACTTTTATAAACATGTTTTCAGTATGTTGTGTTGTAATTAAACCTAGGATTGATTTTGTTTCAAAGTTTGCTTGGGTAAGTCTTTACATTTGTACTGTTTATACTTAAACAGGTTATGGTTTAAAGCAGGTTTTTATATCACCTCCAGGTAGAGGGGTTATGTCGAATTTGTTAAAGTCTATATTATGCTTTTCAAGTTAATATAAAGAAAAGTTTTTTTTAAATGTGTTGGTTTGGGAACCTTCGAGCTTGGGACACGAGTTTATAGGTCCCGGAGTCTGGGAGGCTCTTATATTCATGTTTTTGATTTATTTTGCGTTTAACCCCAGATCTGTGTGTTTTCACTTTTCATGGCGGATTGTGTGTGTTGTGTGTGTGATTCGGAGAAGAGGGAGAGAACCAGTATCAATTGTTCCCGTCAAAGGTAATAGGGGCAAAGAGGAAAAAAAAGAGGCTTGGATTAAATTATTTGGGGTGAATTTAGTGATATGGGTTTACTCATCAATTTACGAGTTTATATAACTCTCTATTTAAAATTGAGCATCTCTTAATGGAAGCAGTTGGACGTCTTCTTGTAAACATTTGCTTAACTGCAAATAAAACATCAAAAAATCAAACTCAGTACAATTTCATATCATATTATATCAAAATCAAACACTTAACATCACATTGAAAAAGTTCGGCCATAAGTGACTGAAAATAGTCAAAAAATTCGGCCGGATGTGGCTGAAACTAATAAAAAAGTTCGGCCATGTGTGGCTGAAATTTTTCCCAAAGTTCAGTCGGGTGTGGCTGATTTTTTTACCAAAGTTCGGCCGGGTGTGGCTGATTTTTTTACCAAAGTTCGGCCGGTTGTGACTGATTTTTTAAGCAAAGTTTGGCTACTATTGGCCGAACAGATCCAAAATTTCGGTTGGTACCGGTCGAACCTCCCAAACCCAGAATTTTTAATGCAATTGAACCCAATAATTTTCAATTGAAGCAAAATTAAAGCCTAGGAAGTAATTTTCGAACGAAAGAGATGATAATTACCTTGTTTTTCAATGTTTGACATCTTGAATGAAATTGAAATTGAAATTGACTTAAATTTCTTCAACTTCTTCTTCTTCTCTTTCTCTTTCTCTTTCTCTCTCCAAAATCTGAAATTTTCACTCTCTCTCTCTCTCTCAAAACTAGTTGATTTCTTCTTCTTTTCTTTTTCTCAATCTGATTTTCTCTCTTCTCTCTTTCTCTCTCTAAAAATCAGTGGTGGGTGGGTATGGGTGAGAGAGAGTAAATGAAAGGGTTAATGGGTGTGAGTGTGGGTGTGTGAGTGAGTGGGTCAGTGGGGGTATAAAGGAAAAGGGAGGGGTTTGTTTTAATTTTTGGGGGTGATTTTAATGTTACTGGTTTACTCAACAATTTTACGGGTTTATATTGTGAAAATCTCTTGTAAAACGTGTTCTACGCTCGTCTGAGCGTAGAACGTGTTTTTAAATAAGCGCGGTGGCATTTTTGTAAATAAATAGAACTTCTCAAAATGTGCGGTGGTATTTTTGTAAATAATTGAAACTTATAAGAGACAATTTTCTGCACAACAACAGGCACATTTTTGACATGCATATATTTTTGACACTTTAGAAGGCAGTTTTTGATACTGCAGAAGACACTTTTGAATACTACTAGAGGCATATCTTAACACTACAATAGGCATGTATTTTTTAATTCGCCTGGCGCTTTTTGATACTGCAGAAGGCACTTTTGAATACTACAAGAGGCATATCTTAACACTACAACAGACATATGTTTTTTAATTCACTTGACACTTTTCAATATTACAACAGACATTTTTTAATATTACAAGAGACACTTTTCAATACTATAACAGACACTTTTTAACACTACAACAGGTACTATTTTTCAACAATATCACCGCATTATTTCACATTACAATCGATTTAAATGTGTTTATTAGTGTCATAATAGATCAGACACTTTGTTTATATTGCAACAGACACTTTATTGTGCTAGAAAAAATACTTTCATAAAACAAATTCTAAAATAGCTTATTCTAGAACTAGTTTCACACAAAAAGAACAACTCTATAACAATCTCTTTATATAACTCGTTTAAAATTGAGCATCTCCTAAAACCGGTTGTCTCCGGTCACCTAAACACAGATTCAGAATACAACCCTATTCGGAATAATCTAACTCTAACCTTTCCTTTCCGCCTGTGCCCGATCCCTCTCTCTCTCTCTCTCTCTCTCTCACACAGTCACACACAAACAGTCACACACATTGCTGTAGAAAGTAGAAGAGAGAGAATCACAATTCCAAGAAGAGCAAACCTATCCTTTGTTTCTCAGCACACTCAAAGGTACTTTCTCTTTTGATCTCTCTTTCTTTTTTCTGCCCCCACACTTCATTTTGAACAGAGCAAGAATTGGCATTGCAAAGACAAATGTAAAGAAACAAAAAAAGAGGAAAAAGAAGACAAGATGTCAGCTTTCTCTATCCATTTTCATGGGGTATTCAAAATTATTTAATTTAAAGAAAAATAGTAGAAAAAGAAAGGGTTCTGAAAGACAAAGTCTTAGTTCGTTCCCTTCAACCTGTGAACCACCTCACGGAATCTCTCTTTGTTGTTTATATATTATACTATTATTATAGTAATTTCCATGGCAGCCTCTCCTTACAGCTGTCTTTGTTAATTTATTATACATTATGTCATTATCTGCTCTGGCTTTGTATTTCTCTGTGTCTATGTGTTTATAGATGAAGATAAAGTTAGTAGTATAATGGAACCTGGGGTTAGTCAAAAGCTGATCCTGTGTTGTTTCTTTTTTGGTGTTTTCTAGGGGCTTTTTGAATTTTCAAATTCTAAAGGAATGATTTGGCGGTTTCAGGCTCTCATTGGTGGTGAATTTGAGGTGGGTTTTATCTACTAGGTGTTTTTGTTGTTTGGTTGAAAGGATATATTTTGGTGCCAATTCGCCGCCGGGAGCTCCACGAGATGATGAGGCTTTGGGAAATGACTGGTGCCTCTTCTAGATAGGTTTTTGGACTTGTTAATTTTGTTGTATAGGGAGAATCGCACAATACCCACTTGTGATTTGGTAGATTTGAAGGTTCAAAACTAGTTTTAGAAAGTTTGAGGTTTTTGTTTAGTGAAATTTTAAAACTTTCAAGAAGAAGGATTGAGTAAAGCTTTCACTTCTCTGGGAGCATTAGATTTGATTTTCGGATTAACATTATCGGAAAATTTGGGAGATCCCATTTTTTGGTCAAAATCCAGATTTGTGGATGTCAGGGGCACCTAGAGTAAGGTCAATGATTGTAGCTGATTCAGAAGAAAGGCCGGTTCTTGGACCTGCCGGAAACAAGAACCAAAGGTTGGTTGGTGCACGGAGCCCCATCTCCAATTCCAAGCCCATGAGAAGAATGGAGTTATTACATCAGGAAATTTCTCCGGAGGAAGCAAAAAGAGCTCTATCATCAACTACTGACATTGCTTCTTCATCGCCCCCTTTTCATTCCAAGAGCGTTCCTTCAATACTTCGTAGGCATGGATCATTATTATCCAACTTATCTATGAGTGCTTCGTGTTCTTCTGATGCATCTACAGATTCATTTCAAAGTCGGGCTTCAACTGGTAGAATTCATAGAAGTAGTACTGCAAGGGGGAGGCGGCAATCAATCTCAAAATCTAGAACTTTAGTTGTTGCTTCTGGTATTTCAGAATCATTAGCTGATGGTTTACCAACCAAGAAAAGGTGTTCATGGGTGACACCAAGTACTGGTATGCTGCTAATATTTTAAGCCCTCTTTTAACTGATAAACTGCTTTGAGCCTGACCATATGTGATTTTTATGTAGTATTGTTAATTTCATTTTAACAATCATCATATGCGAATTTAGCCTGATAATTTGAGAAAGATATTTCTTGCTTGAAGTTTGACCATATGGCAGTCGTCATTTTGGTTGGTTATTGCTCTTTCTGTTTCGAAAAGCAAGACAAATTGAGTTAACAAAGAAACCACTCTAGTATCACGAGGTTCCCCGTTGACTGTGATTCATTATTAATCATCTTGGCGTACCTCACCAAAATCTGCACGGATTTGATTTTCATTTCATTTGTTAGGGAGAATAGTTAATTACATCTATATTGTCTGACCTGTGCATAGCTAAAGGTAATTTTGTGAGAACCAGAGCCGTTCTAGACTTCAAGCTGCTTGTTTTTTGCTGGTATAGAACTCCAATACTTTTTGTAAATCTTTTCTTTGTTATAAATACAAAGCTTCCTTGAGTTGCAAGGGCTTGCTTCTTCAATTACTGATAGAGGCGCTCTGCAGGAATATATATCCATATGTATATGCTCATTTTGGCTATATGCTTCTTTTGAGTCCTAATTCTAACTTAATCTAATTGGAAACATATATAAGTAGTAGATACTCCCTCCGTCCCGCTCGAAGTGTCTCAAATGGTCAATTCAAGTTAAGTTTGACTTAAACATTAGTGCAAATCTAATCATCCTATTGAAATTTTAAAAATTGTTATTGATAAATAAGGAAAAGACTTTGCGATTCTTGTAAGTCAAAATGAATATTCTGTTTTATGGCCCAAACATTGTGGATGAACTACAAGCATTCACAACCACAACTTGGGAATAGGGTGTAGCATGAACTATGAAGAGACAATCTAAAGGATAAATGCCATGCAATGCTGTTAATGGATGCATGAAATGTTGTGGTGCTATGAGTGGATATCTTAGCCACAAATCTTCTTTCTGGCAATTAGATCCTGGTTCTTCTTGAATAAGCTGATTTTGTTGCCATTCCAAGGTCTTTCTACTGACTGATTTTTCTATGACTAACCAGATTCATCTTATGCCACTTTCCATGATGAAGAATGGGGAGTTCCTGTGCACGATGACAGGTACTTTAAAATAAAGATTGCCATTTTATTTTCATTTTTTTATTTTTTTTGTTAGTGTTATTGGCGTTCAAAATAAAACGTTATCTAACCATATCTTGATTTTCCTGGTTGTATGTAAATGTGCAGGAAGTTGTTTGAGCTTCTTGTGCTTTCAGGAGCTTTGGCTGAACTTACATGGCCAGCCATCCTCAGCAAAAGGCAAATTTTTAGGTGACTCAGTAATTTATTGATAAAAGATTACTTCTAAGAGTGTAAACAGAACAACTCCAGTAACTGTTTATTTGTTCTAAGAAATTCTCGTATGCAGGGAAGTGTTTGCAGATTTTGATCCCATGACTGTCGCTAAATTTAATGAAAAGAAGATAGTAACACCAGGGAGCAGCGCAAGTTCTCTATTATCAGAGCTTAAACTCCGTTCCATCATCGAAAATGCTCGCCAAATGTCTAAGGTAGATTCACAAATTACTAATTACCCCCCCCCCCCTTTCTTTGTTTGATTACTAAACAAGCAGTTGGACCTTTACCTTCATGTCGGAGAAGATTCATATTTTCTGTATTTCTGATAATTTCATTTTGAGCAATGCTAGGAGAACAAAAAAATCTCATAAAATCTTGGGCATAAACATGGTTGTCAATGATTGATTGGTTGTTTAATTAACGAGTGATGAGGCCTACAAACGTAATAACCAATCTACTATTGCCAACAGTGTTTGTGACTTTCGTATTATCCTTTGATTTTTAGTGGAAGCAATCCTAAAAATAACCACGAGCTTGATTTGCAGCTTTTATCTCCTTTTGCATTACCAGCCATATTTAAGTAGAAAAAAAAATATAATTATAAAAGATTTATGTAGTTTGTCATCTTGTTTGTATTAATGGCTCATGATTTCCGTCTTGGACCACTTTCAGTCCTTTAAATTAGTTAATAATAACACAGTGGAGCGTAATGAGTAACCTGATCAGGTAGAGTAGGTGGAGAGTGAGTAATGAAATTGTGGTCCTTATTATGCAATCTCTATTTTATGGAGTAGGAGAAATGTCAAGTTCACACTAATACTCACTTGCCTTCTCTGTGTTTTTTCGGGACTAACGAATCACTCATGCAACCTAATGCAATGAAAATGCCAGCTTGTGAAGCTGTTGAAGAAAATTGTACCGGAACAAGTGCTCTTTATTAAATTCACCTTTGGTATCGAGCTTCCGTTCATGATGCTTTATTGCCTGTTTGGTAGACCGTTTTATTTACCACACACGTTTATATGAAAAGGTTGTGTTCTAAAAATAACTATGTTTCACACAAAGTTAGATTTAGAAAAAATTCTCTTTGAACCGGATGAGACCCTTAGCACAAATTTCATTCCTTGATAGTGAAAATAGCACAGGCTAGAATCGGGATTCTTTTGTGCCAAATGACAACTTAAGGTATTTATATTACTATCCAAAAAGTTAACTTCCTTAATTATTGCAAAAATCGGGAGATTACTGAGTACTGTCAAGTGAATAAAGGAGCTATAATCTCAATCCAAACAAGGCCTAACTTGTTACAGGTTTGCTGATTCCAGGTCATAGATGAATTTGGTTCGTTTGACAAGTACATATGGAGCTTTGTGAATTATAAGCCCATAATAAGCAGATTCCGTTACCCTCGTCAAGTTCCCGTTAAAACCCCAAAAGCGGACGTCATAAGCAAAGATCTCGTCAGAAGAGGTTTCCGGAGTGTGAGTCCTACTGTCATCTATTCATTCATGCAGGTTGCAGGCATCACAAACGACCATCTCATTGGCTGTTTCAGATTCCAAGACTGTATATCCGCTGCAGAACCAGAGGAAGATCAGCAATCACTTAAAGCGGAAAAGAGAAGCAATGAAGTATTGGTTTCAGATGTAAGCATAGCTCTGGATGATCTGAATCTGAACTTCTCGTCTGAATCATAACTATATCACCAGGTAATTCTGCTATGTTTACATACATTTCTTAGCATCAGAGATAATTAATCATTCAGAGCCTTGTAAAATACCTCAGCTTTGCCAACGAGATTAGGTTCTTAGATTGTAGATTGTTAGAAACAGTTCTACGAAACAATGATCGTGTTAATGATGGGAAAGTTGTCAAGTTCTTTCAACTTTTGTACAGTGGGATCATTTATTAGCAAGTAAAATTCTGCCAATATTTGCTTATGCAGTTTGTGTTGTGGTTAGTAGTTTTTAACCTTTCCCTTGTGTGTATATGTTTATGGATATAATATATACTCCCTCCGTCCCGCCCGAAAGGGCATTTTTGTGTCCTTGCACGGGAATTAAGAAAAGTGATGTAGAAAAGAGAAAAAGTGTATAGTGGAATAAATGTTGTGAGTGAAATGTGATGTAGGAAAGAGAAAGTGGGGTAGGAAATAGTTAGTGGATATTTATTGTGAGAGTATGACAAATGGTTAAGTTGCTCCTTTGGTGACTATAAGGTCACGGGTTCGAACCTTGGCGAACAGCCTCTTGGCAATTGTCAGGGGAAGGCTCTAGCAAATGGTTCCCTCTCCCAACCCCCGCAAGGCGGGGAGTGCTTGGCGCACCGGGGTTTGCCCTTTTTTTTATGACAAATGAGTCCCACAAATAAATAATTAATAAAAAAATTTCCATTTTTGCGTTGTGCCCTTTCAAATAGGACACCCAAAAAGGAAATTTGTGCCCTTTCGGGCGGGACGGAGGGAGTATATATATTTCTCTTAATGTTTTAGCGCAGGAATTAAGAAAAAGCGTAAGTGGTGTAAGTATGAAAAGTGAGGTAGGAGAGAGAATGAGTGATATGAATGGTAAGTTATTTTGTGTTGCGAGTATAAAAGTAAAGTGGGAGAGAGAATAGGCGGAAGAAATAGTAATATTTTTTGCTATTTTAGGAAAGATAAATGGTACGTGGAATGCTCAAAGCGGACAGAGAAATGGTATGCAGTACGAAGGAAGGGAGCATATATATAAATATATGGAGCAGTGAAACAATTTATTGAAATGGGGTCTCTGATTCAGAGAAGGAAAGCAAAATGCAGTTTAAGTTTCAGTTATGTTTTTAGAGTTAAAAATAGTGGAGTTAGATGTAGTAGCTTTTATTAGAAGGGAACAGGCGTGAAGATGTGACCTTTTTGGTTTCCTCTGTTCTGTTAGAAGCAACATTTTTATCGCTATTTAGTTTTAGCTTGTCTCTAATAACTAATGCTCATTAAGTTTCAATTCAAGGGTCCTATCCGACCCACCTCAAGGATTCTAGAATATTATTTCACGATTCTTAAAAAAAAATTAAAAAATGAATAAAGAATTGCAAATTGGTAGAAGATTAGAGAAGCAAGAAGATAAAAGTTAAAACATTTATGCTCTTTTTGATTGATTTTTTTGTAAATATATTAATATTATAAGGACATAATGAATTGTTTTTTTGTAAATATAATTACATTATAAGAGTATAAATGTTCGAAACAGGGTTCAAAATTTGTCATTTATGGAATGGGACTCTTAGTCTGGGAATGATCAAAAGAAAAAGTAGAACTCTTGAAGTGAAAAGAAGGGAGTATTATTGATGTGCCATTAATAATAAAAAATATAAAACTAATTTTTTTTATTTTTTTTTAAGATTGATGGGTATTTGTCGATTATGATTCATAGAATATTGCAACTAATTAACCAGCCGGTCGCTATAATACGGAGTATTTATTTAGTACTCCCTCCTTCCCAAAGCAAGCAAGCAAGACTCATACTTTTCCTTTTGGTCAAGATTTGATCCGTCCCAGATCAAGAGTCCCTTTTCATAAATGACAAATTTTTTAATATACTTATACCCTTATAATTTAATATATTTACAAAAAAATCATTCATTATACCCTTATAAAGTTAACATATTTAAAAAAAAAAATCAATCATTAACTTACTATTCCTCCCACTCATTCTCTTTCCTATTAAAAAACTAATCATTAACTACTATTCCCTACCCCATATTACAAAAAAATCATTCATTATACCCTTATAAAAGTTTACATATTTACAAAAAAACCAATCATTAACTACTATTTCATATCCCACATTTAACTTTTATTCATTTTTTAAAAAAATTCTTAAGAAGCGTGAAATTCCCCCGAGGACCCTTGGTCTGGGACGGAGGGAGTACTACGTATTGATTCAGTTTCCAATCTTCTTTTATTAAAAATAATAATATTAGTCCAATACAGTTTGTCACCAAGGGATGGATAGACAGAGGGAATGATAAAAGCCGTAAGATAACATAATAACCACGACCCTCTTAAACTAGAATTGACCAAGATAACACAATAACTAACCTAGTTGGGGTTTCGATGTGCAAGGTTTTATTTATACACCAATGCTTAAAAGTGTTGGGGCGGAGTCCACTGGCTTCTCTCCGTTGACTTTCAATGCCTCCCCTATCAATCCGCCTTCAGTGTTTACTGACAATTGGGTCGGAGACACTTGGTTTGACAAAGGTTCACCTTTCGGAGATTGTGAATTGTTCACGGATGCAGGCGCAGGAGCAGGAGCAGCAGCACGAAGCCTGCTTGATGGGCCATGCTGTTTCTTTGACACAGGCGTTTCGTGATCATGTGCACCTGTGTATGTTATTGTAAGAGCTGTTGAACTATCAACTGCCCTTTCTATGTGTTTTCTAACTGGACATCCAGCTGAAGTGCATCTGTAGTAGTTCCTGAAAACTCACCCAATATGCATACAATCCATTAACAGAAATCAAAGTAAATTTTTTTTTGTTTTTAAAAGGGAAAATAACAAGAGTATATAGTTTATGTTGTTTGTAGAAGCAAGGGAAAACCCTTGATAAATTACTTGTTCAACTAAAACCAAAAGTAAGCAAATAAATTTAGGCCCAAGCTGGCTTTAACGACCAAGTGCTTGCCCAATATTTGAAACTTCCATTCATAAAAATGGATTCAAGCTTTTATAATGGTTCATCCATGAAATGAAGGTCAACAACATTGACACCTTAACAATT
Organism: Adenophora triphylla var. japonica; assembly: GCA_022495995.1. Lineage (NCBI taxonomy): Eukaryota > Viridiplantae > Streptophyta > Magnoliopsida > Asterales > Campanulaceae > Adenophora > Adenophora triphylla. The sequence goes on from JAFEMH010000937.1 coordinate 345,042, forward strand.
ACGGTTACCTAGACAGCAACAGCAACTAGATCAACAGCTTCTATTATTGCACAATTGTTCAGCATAAAAAAAATCCACTACAAACTTGACTTTCTTGCTCTTCAGTTCCCACTTTGCCCCCATAAAGACGAGGATCCTTCCAAGTTTTACATCTTACCATTCTTTTATTTAATAAGCTACTCCCCCATTCCAAAATAAGAGTCCCTTTGACCAGACACACAGTTTTAGGAGGAGGATTTGACTCTCATTATAATTATGGGCTCACTATGGAAGAGTATTAATCAAGGGTGAAAATGAGAGTGTCCACCAAGGGGTATGCATGTAAAGTTTTTTCGCCTGGGTGAGAGAACTCTTTTTTAGAACATCCCAAAAAGAAATGAGGGACTCTTATTTCGGAACACGGGGAGTATTTGCAATAAACAGCATTTCAGGACTAGCTTCCAGCACTGATGCACGTGTACCACCATTCCATGCTCTGAGTCTCTATCGTTTCAACTATATTTGCATATAACTAAGGAATCAGAACTAGATTGACAGTTAAGAACTATATGTTAGATATTTCAGTAAATTCAGTGTGACTCTAAAGAAATCCCTTTGACTTAACAAATTATGTTGCTGGACAACCCATTAACAAAGGCAAACCAGTACCAGACAAACGTACGTAGCATCAATTTTATAGATTCACTATCGAATAGTGCGGAGTATAACAGTGACATTCTCCAAAAATATGGAATTTACGATTGAGCTACAACTAAGTACTGTCACATAGGCCCAAACAATTCAGATTAACCACATCTCACAGAGGAAAAGAAAAAAATAATAAAAAGACAGTTATCATAGAAGTGAGATACTGACACACACCTGGGATGAGGATTTCCTTTCACCATCTTTTGCCCATATTTTCTCCATCTGTAGCCATCTTCTGAAATTCCCATGTCACCAGCTATACTGACCACTAATTTAGGTCTTTTGGTAGTTTTGGGGAGAGAACCGGAATGTGCTGAGCTGCTTTTCTTTGCTCTGCTTATCCAAGCAGGAAGTGAAGTGAAAACCATATGATAAAAACTCTGCCTGGTTAAATAAGAAAACAAAATAACAATATAAGCCTACAACTTGCCTTTGTTTTGGTTCTGGATCATCAGTTTGCTCTTCCTTATCATTAAACTCATCTCCATCAGAATCAATTGAGTGTGGTCTTTTCATTTCAGTTACTAAAGGGATATCATGTTTAACTACTTTTGAACTAGTTGATGGGTCTGTATCCATAAGTGCTTGGACAGGTTGACTCGTATTACTAATTACGGAAATAGGCGTTACAGATAATGCAACCTTACTTTCCCTGCCACGATTTACTTTCTTAGGAGGATCGTGATTGTGCTCCCCTTTATAAATAACCTCCTTGATCAAATTAGAGTGATCACAGCACTCAATCTTTTTAGCATAACATTGAGTGCATGTACATCTGTAATAGCTTCGAGAACCTTGAGGACTCTTCACCTGCTTCTGACCGTATTTTCGCCAGTTATAGTCATCAGTGGCATGTCTCCTGACAATAGGTGAACTGAATACACTTATATGATCAGAAACATTTTGCTGGTTCACAACTGCCATGCATAAACTGCTACCGTTTGCTACAGGAATCAATGACTGTTCTTGTGTATTTGGACTTGGAGCAGATGAAGAAGGTGGACATGCAGGTGACTGGAGTTGACTCCGTACCTGAGCTTGAGCAGCCTGTGCTATAACGTTCGCCAACGCTTCCTGATGACTCCCTCGAACTTTACTCTGAGTTAAACCAAATGTAAGAGTTGAGAATACATCGACTATTCTTCATGCATAAATAACAATGCAAGGCTAGTGTAAATTATTTGATACCAAAGAACAGAGAAAAACAATGGAACCCTAAAGACCCAATTATTACATAAACAATAGAACAAGTTGCAGTAGGGAATTCTGAAAACTGAAGATAGCATAATAACTCTACAGACAGAATCATCTAGTAAACAATATTGAAAATAATGCATGGGGGAGGGGGGAAGGTTTACCAGGCAGATAAGAAGATCTAAGAATAAGAAGAAAAAAAGAATAAGAGGAACTGCATAAAGATCGATCAACCTCCCCTCCCTTATTTTCTCCAACGATTAGAGTGCTTCTAGCGGTGACCGAAGAGTATAACAATATAAGCAGTCAACCGTTCAATTCTACTTGGTACTTACAGAACAAAACTAATGAAAATCTTTTGCATCCAACTCTGAATATAAGGCTATGAGAAAGCGCAAATGCAAGAAACTATTACCAAGGTATGTATGTTTTACTTACAAAACTGTTCTGTTAAACTAGAGATTTCCATGCAACTCAAGCCATAACAGAAGTCCAGTTATAAAGGTCCAGAAAAGTGAATTGTGTAAAAAATATATAAGTGGGTGCCCAAATATTAAAGCATATTTGTATAACTATAAAAATAACTGCTGAAAGCCATCAGATGGCATAGTAGTCTCAAGGTAATGTCTATTTGCTTCAGAAGTAAAATGCTGTCCAGCACTGGTGATAAGAGGCTATAACTTGAGCAATATGATAGGCTTTTTGCTTACAGGTTCTCAGAAATATGAAGAGGCGGAGAATGTACGGGATAAGCGACTTTGATCGAGTAATTTAATAGTCTACTATAGTGGCTAGTCAAGCATCATCTTCAAGCCAAATCAAGTAAGCCAGCTATCTCTGCACTGCAAATGATTCCATCCACCACCAAGCCGGGGTTCTTATGTTTGCGGAGAGGAGGTTCACGGCTAACTTCTTGAAACTGAGACTAAAAGCACAAAGGCACCCAAAGCAAAGTGGTAGATCTTTTTTGAAGAGACCTATAGGCATTTTGAGCAACACAATGCACCGGGTACGGAACCGAAATGAAAGAAAAATAAAATAAAGAAGTGTGCCGCAACTCTCAATAATCTGTATAAGTAATGTGAAACACCTTTAATACAATTCTCCATTTTACTTCACAGCAAAAATTTTATGTGATAACTACAATTACATTTTGAAAAAATTATCCACCATAAACTAAGAAAGCATCTTTCCTCCAACACACAACACTAAGCGCATCTTTTGATAGTGCAGGTCAACAGTCAAAAGCAAAAATGCTGAGAGCAAGCATCCAATTCAGTTTGAAAAGAAAAAAAAAAGACAAAGAGAGAGAGAACTTTATGAGACCTAAATTATATTCATCAATTGAACAAGTTGTAAGAGCTCAAAATTGCAAAGATAGAACATGAAAAGGACTTATGTTTCCAAAATTAAGTCACTAACTGATGCAATAAATCATAACAATATCAATAAACATCTCCATTACCATTATATCAACCATTCACTGGCCGCAACACAAATTGATCGGCAATAAAAATTCCTAATTTAAAACCTCAATATGAATACTCATCAAAACAACTAACCTTCAGCTCTGCCGACTCATGCCGTCTCAGTGTATATTCCTTCGGCACCTCTGTTTGATCAAACTCGCCACAATTACTCAAAAAAAAAATCACAATTCATAAACACATCAGCAAAATTAAACTGAAAAAAAAAAAAAAAACTGACCAGTACGTAGGTAACAGGAAGGCACGGCTAGGGTTTCAATTCGAGAACTACTCATCTCTTTCCCAATTTCCGTCTCTGTACTCTCCAAATCACCCTCTTCATCATCAGATTCATTACCGTCGGCGTCAAATTCATCTCCAGCGTCATTCTCTTGCATTTCTTCATCATCCAAGGGCGATTTTCCAGCATGAAGGGCTTCTGAGGTTTGATTATCGTCTGCCATGGCAATTCCGAACGTAGAGAAGTAAAGATTTTGGTTTCGAAAAGGGGTTGTTGAGTGTGTGGGGGGTTAATTGTGTGAAATAATTTCGGTTTAATTGTGTGGGGATACGTTATTAGTCAAGGCCTCAAGGGATTTGGGGGTTTTGAATTTTCCGTACCAGTTTGGAACAGTAGGAAAAGAGAGAGAGAGAGAGAGAGAGAGAGAGAGAGAGAGAGGGGTGAAGGCCGAAGGGGACGACTGTTGCGGTGGTGTAATTGACTAATGTTGACTCGGGTTGGCTCCGATCTTTAGATTCTTTCTTTGGGGAATATTTGTGGGGATACGTTATTATTGATTTTAGTTCAAATAAGGTATTAATAAAAGTCAAAATCTTGAAAAAAATTAATTTTTTCGTAACGTAACATAAGAAAAAAACTAGTTTTAAATCACTAAGTCTAACTAATAAGAGTAATGAACTATTCTAAAAGTTAGTTTTTTTATAACATTTTGAAAAAAACTAGTTTTTTATAAAAGTTACTCTTGGGGATGGCAAAAGGCCGGGTTCGGGGCGGGTTCTTCATTTCCCAAACCCGCCCCTATAGTGATCTACAATTACCCAAACCCGCCCCGACCCGTTATTTGCATTACCCGAGCACGCCCCGCCCCGCCTCGCGTCGATAGTTAACAAAAATGAAAGTTTAACAATTACTTCCTCCGTCCCGGTCGAAAAGTCACAAATTTTCTTTTTGGGTGTCCCATTTAAAATGGCACTTTCCCAAAAAGGAAAGTTTTTTTCACTATTCCACCCACTCATTCTCTCTCCTACTTTACTTTTACACTCACAACATTCTCTCTCCTAACTATTTCTCCCACTCATTCTCTCTCCTATTTAATTTTTCATACTCACAACATTTACCCTTTTTCTCTTTCCTACATCACTTTTCTTAATTTGCGTGCGAGGCACAAACTTTGCCTTTTGGGCCGGGACGGAGGGAGTATAATAAATTGATATCCCTTCAAAATTTTAAATTTTTAAATGCAATATCTAAAAATTGAGAAATCGAAAAAAAAAAAAAGTCAAAAAAATGAGAGATAAATTAATCTCTCAATTCTCACAATTGGTTCGTAATTTCTCAAATTTAAAAACTGAGACATTCATTACTAATTTATTCATAATTTAGTATAAAAACTGATAAATTAATCTATTAGTTTTTCACAATCGATAATTAATTTCTCAAATTTAAAACTGAGACATTCATTACTCATTTATTCATAATTGAGTTTAAAAAATGATAAATTCATCTCTTAGTTTTTCACAACTGGTACTTAATTCCTCAAACTTAAAAACTGAGACATTCATTACTCATTTGTTCAAAAATAAGTATAAAAACTGATAAATTCATCTATTAATTTCTTCCAATTGATACTCAATTTCTTATATGTTTAAATTTAAAAACTGAGACTTTCATTTCTCATTTGTTCATAATTAAGTATAAAATTGATGAATTCATCTCTCTATTTTTTCAATTGATACTTAATTTCTCAGATGTTTAAATGTAAAGATCGAGACATTCTTTTCTCATTTTTTTTTCATAATTAAGTTAAAAAAATGATAAATTCATGTCTTAGTTTTTTCACAATTGATACTCAATTTTCAGATGTTTAATTTTAAAAACTGAGATATTCATTTATCATTTGTTTATAATTGAATATGAAAACTGATAACTTAATCTTTCAATTATTCACAATTAATACTTAATTTTTCAGATGTTTAAATTTAAAAATAAACACTCCTTACGTCCCGATCGATGCTTCACCATTTTGGTGAAGCACGTAAATTAAAAAAAGTGATGAGTGGAAGAAGGGTTATGAGAGGGAAGAAGTGAGTGGATATGACAAGTGGGGCAAACAATTTAAATATGTGAGAGGGAAAAGTTAGTGAATATGACAAGTGGGCCCCATAATTTAAGTAGGACTTTTCTATTGTGTGCCCATGGGCACATGATAAGGATTAAAGATTCTCTTATAATGTGTGTCAAATTAATACTTGACACACATTACAAGAGAATCTTTAAAAGATTCTCTTGTAATGTGTGTCAAGTATTAATTTGACACACATTACAAGATAATATTTAAAAGATTCTCTTGTAATGTCTATCAAGTATTAATTTGACACACATTACAAGAGAATCTTTAATTCTTATCATGTGCCCATGGGTACACAATAGAAAAGTCCATTTAAGTATGTGAGAGGAAAATGTGAGTGGTGTTGACAAATGGAGTCCACATTTATTATCATTTTAAAAAAGATGAAACTTTTATTGAGACATTCATTTGAATAAAAGGTGAAGTTTCAGACGGAACGGAAGGAGTATGTTGTTGAATTGAATACCGTTAAACAAATGAGAAAAGCAGATCTGCGACACATCTTCTTGTTTATTTGGGTCTAATTTCGGGAACAGTCATCACCGGAGGAAGCCGCTTTCTTCTTTATCACCGAGAAATTCCCATTGGCTAGATCTAACAAATTGAAAGTCTGTTTACGGCATTTTATTCAATCAAAACTCTACCAATTTTCAAAATCAAAAAACAATCCAAACCCAAACTCTCCTTACTGGTAAATCGAATTAAATTCAACCACAATCTGGAAACGAATATAATCCATAATACAAAATTCTTGCATTGATTATCAGTTTAACTTTTTTCTTTTATTTTGTTTTTTTTTTTTTTTTTTTTTTTTTTTTGTTTTTTTTTTTTTTTTTTTTTTGCAAACGATATGATAGATTCATTTTCATTCATAATATGAAAAAATATAGCACTTTACAAATATCGGAGGCTCATTCCAAATGACAATAGTAGTTCTATTTCTTAACTTACAACAAAGATATTTTCTATCTAAATCTTGAAACGTCGAATTATACACAAGTAAAACTTGAAAACTGTCTCAATCTGACATTTAAGAAATTTCTCACTGGTAATATTTTGCGTTGATCACTTCATATGCAGAATTCGGGTGACGAGACAATGCCCACCAGATATTTCAAAATCCACGCCATCCTTGTGCAGTAAGAACATTGACATCCAATTCATTGTGAAAAATTCAAATATCATCGTTATTACAAGATGATAAAAACAACAAACAATGATGAGTAGAGAGAGAAATTGACAAATAGAGAGAAAGTGAGCAACAATTTGGGATTTCGGTAAAGGTTAAGGAAATTGTGTAAAAGGGTATCAGGAGGTTGGGTAAGTTTGTCATTTAAAATTTAAAATTATTATAAAGAGGGTCAATTACTTTATTGGAGATTTAATTTCAGCTCAGAGATTCTACGATAAAAAAGAAAATATAATGTTTTTATTGATAAATTTCACTCTATTGATAAAACCCTTTACTTATTATAGAATAATATTATAGTAATACGATCGTACAATTTAAAATCATTAAGGCTCCGTTTGTTTAGCGTAAAACATTTTCCGGAAAATGATTTCCGACAAAATGTTTTTCGGAAAATGAAAATGTTTTTCGAAAAATAAGATAAAAATGAAGTTTTCCTCATTTTCTGGTGCGAAACAAACACCGGAAAATGAGGAAAATGTTTTTTGAAAAACATTTTCCCCCAAACAAACGAAGCATAAAATAATCCAAACTCTGCCCATTAAGCCTAAGCTTAATGCTATAAAATCCTTTGACATTTTCAAAATTTCACGAAAATCCTCCAACAATTTAAAGACCTAAAAATCCTCCAAAGTAGGGGTGACCGCGGTTTGGTTCAAATTGCGGTTTGGAGTGGAATCGAGCTAAATCTTGTGATTTAATTCGATTTTTAGACATAAGTGATTTAACTCGGTTTGAGAAATTAACAGACCATGTGATTCAGTTCAGCTTGTGGTTTTTCACTCATAAACCGAACCGAATCGAACAAAATCGAACTGAACCGTTTAAGACCGAACCGTAGTTTGAAATCGTGAAACCGAGTCGTTAAACCGAAACGTGAAAACAAGCCGCGATTTAGACCGAACCGAACCATAGCGGTTTGGGTTAACTCGGTCTGAATTTTTTTATAATTTAGCTCGATTTGAAATTTCTCCAAACCGATGCTAGCGATTTGACTTCTAAATTTGTCCAAATCGAGCTACTAAACCGAACTATTTTCACCCCTACTCCAAGGTTGAATGACGCCTCTCTCTCTCTCTCTCTCTCTCTCTTTCTCTCATTTTTTGCCAAAATTCATTCCCTCTCTTATAGTTATAGTTGAGGTGTAATAATAATTCGCCTCTTATAGTTGAACTAGAATAATTATTTTCTTTTTTCGCATTGTTTCACTTAACAATAAAAAAATCCAAAAATAAAGCTCTTATATTTGATTAATATCAACTGTAAGACTTTTTTTTTCACATTTTTCCACATATTTAAGAGAAATATTTTATTACAAATTATTTCTCATAATTTAGATATAAGACTTATTTTAGTTTTGATTGTTCAAATATAAGACTTATTTTTTAACCAAAAATGCAAAATGAAAGGGCGAATTCCTATTTGAGAATCACCAAAATTTTTTTAAAAAAAAAAGCAACCAAAAAATACAAGTAGTACATGTTTTAAAAAGTTAAATTTATGGTGGTTAAAAAGGGCATACAGAAGCAAGCCAATTTCCTTCTGGATTGTGAGAGCTTAATGCCACACCATTCATGGAAGTACAGGCCCTGTCTTGGATCCCCACATTTGTGGAAATACCAGTAAAAACTCAAAAAGCACAAATATAATTACTCCACAGATCAAATATTCAATTCAAAACATCATTAAAACAAGATGAAATATGTAGAATGTATAACCTTCATGCCCAGAAAAAGCAAGGCTCACTCCCGAAAGGGATAAGTAGCACTTATATGTATCCCAAAATAAGGCTGGAAATAAGTTGGAATCACGACAGATAAAACACCAACCAACCATCCAACTCATTAAATCTGTAGCACACCCAAAATAAAAGTGAATAACATCTGACGATTTAGACCTAAATGACAAGTTATGCCAACTGACATTAAGATAAAAGTGAATTGACATTCGATGGTTTAGACCAAACTGACATTTTAGGCTTTCATGGAACTGCAACAGCCAGCAGCATACTTAGCTCTTTCCACCGATGTCCTTGAGGGCGTTGATCTGCTCCTCTCCCATGGCAGACATCACACTCACCACTAGATCCTTTCCCTCGGCAAACCCATCTTTAATCTACATTACACGATTAAAATAAATCATCAGATACCTCCCACAAAATGTGGACATAAAGAAAATAAGAACTAAAGGCAAATATTTACAACTCCTGAATAAGTCTACAACAAAGGATGGTATACCTGGCTGAGCAGATTTTCATCGCTGGGGAGCCTGAGGTCATCCTTGGTGTTTCCATTTTCAGTCAGAAGACTCACCTACAAGATACGAAAACCATCAGTTACTCTAAACCATACGTGGTCTTTTTCTTCCATCATTAGTTTTAAAAAAAAAAAAAAACCGAAACTTCAATATCAACTACTCCCTCCGTCCCAAAATGATCTTCCTACTTTTTTTTTTGTTAACATGAAGATACTTTGAGCATCAACTTTAAGTTAATTTATTTATCCTAATGAACATCTAACAATTGTTACTGATAGTATTTATAATAGTGTGTCAATAACAAGTTCTAAAATTTTATTAGGATAATTAAATTAAAATTATTGCTCAAAGTACCTTCATGTTAACAACAAAAAAAGTGGTTGGGCCTGAGGGAGTATAATAATCCCATCATAATGCACTAAGGACGACACTTTTCTTTCTTACACAGATTCCTTGTTGAGTTTCATCTCAAGGAAAACCAGAAGTGTCTTGACTTCAAAACTTAACATGTAAAGATAATTCCAGGAAAAATGTTAAACATTAACTTACAAAGCCATCTTCAGAGATGTCAATCAGCTGATAATCGGTACGATTGACATGAGGCACCTGGAAAAAGTACAAATGAATGAAAAATGTAAGCAGGAAACTTAACAATTTTACAATTGACTACCGAGAAGTGAGCATTCAAAATCATAACAGATTCAAGGTGCATATGGAAGATAAACCTAGAAAGACTTGGCAATGAAGAGTTTTAACTAAACAACTTAAGATTGTATGAACAGAGAATGCAAGAAAATTAGATTAAAGTTAAATGTAATATACTTACATCACAATTGTGGGATGAAGGAACAATATCCTCAAGTTTCTTGCCAGTGAATATATCAATTGCCACAAAGTGACACTTTGCGTGTCCGTGCTTGCCAGTTTTGGAGGTGGACACCTCAACAACCTGCATAAAACAAATCCATACAAAAAGCACGTTAAGAATGTGTGTAAGAGAAAAGAGCTTGCTTATGGACCAATTACGTGTGTGTGTGTATATATATATATATATATATATATATATATATATATATATATATATATATATATATATATATATATATAAGTTGAAACATAATAGATTGGACTAAGGCATATCCACAATATCAAATAACCCTCAATTTAGAATGATCTCTTAAAAATGAGTAAAAATTGTTCAAAGAACTATATTCTGAAAAAGCATACAGTTGAGGCCTTGGAAGACAACCATAAAGATGCAAATAATAACATTCCAATCTTGGAGAACCGGTACATATATACTTTATAAAATGAAAACAAATAACATTCATTTAGATCAAAGTCATAGCCGGGAATTTTGTTTATTAAATCTAATAGTACATCTAATGGTACTCATTGGCAAGAGCTGTCTAAGGCATAAATTCAAGAGCCATACATCATCAATCTAGCTCAGTCCACAACTATAGAATCAGCTAAAAGTTATGGGTAAAGATACACTACAATACGAAGAAAAAAAAAGGGAACGAACAAATGAGAACACATGCTCGCAGACATTATACGGAAGTATTCATCACAAGAATTAAAAGAGTTTGCAAAAAACTAGTTTCAATTGAAGAGCCTATATCCCCATGAATCTGTACCATCAATAGATATAAATAAAAACCCAAGAATCTGTAACATCAATAGATATAACACAATACCTATTTAAATAGACTAAAACCTAAGCAAATCAATGGATCTCCACCCAATCAATCAACTTTCATGATACAAAAATAGACAATCCCCATGTTTAACCCTAACAAAAACTACAGATTTAGTATCAAGATTAAGATCATCAAAATCCATTCCCAACAAACCACCAATTGGGACGAAATAACCCCCCTAACTAGCAAGATCGGAGGCACATAACAAAACCCAGTTCAAATTAAAAAACAAAACACGATAAAGATCAATCAAAGAGAGAGAAACCCAAAAAAAAAATTCAATAAATTAAACGGATTAAAGAACTGGTGGAAGAGTCGACCTTGCAAGGCCTGTTCTTGATGACTATATAACCGTTCTTGCGGATAGTTCCAGCCTGCTGAGGATAGGTTTTGGAGGCGCCGGCGTCGGCCTTTGACTCAAATTGATGCTCCTCGTCCGACATCTTTTTCTTCTTCTTCTTCTTTCTTCTTCCTCTCTCTCTCTAGAATTCTCTCTCTAAAACTCCTGCTTGTGGATATAAAGAAGAAGAATGAAAATGGTGGAGAAGAGAAGGTATTGAAATAAGCTGTTTATTAAGGAAGGAGAATAATCAGTACTTTACCCTAGTTACTTCCCCCCTTTCCCTGTTAGGGTTTTGATGCAATCCTAGCCGTTTATTCCATCTTTTAATCTGGGTATTGTATTTTTTCTTTTTTAATTTTGATTCTTATCCATTCTTATTCCACCTCTATTGGGTGAAAAGTTCCATTCATGTTTTCCATGATGAAAAAAAAAAAAAGTGAAAATTCACAACATGGAATTCTCCTTTAAAAAAAATGCACATGTTAGGAAAAGTATAGCCGTCAATACGGGAATACGGGATGGGACGAAACGAAATTACGTTGTCCCACGACGGAAATGGGACAAAACGGGACGGGACGAAAATACTCCGTCCCATCCCGTCCCATTTGCGGGACGCGGGATCCCGCGGGACCCAAACGGGACGAAAATACTTCGTCATCAATTAAGTTTATCTTTCTCCCTAAGAAGAAAAAGAACAAGTTTATTCTACGCACAGGAGCTCTCTTTGACAGTTGAGATTGTGAAGTGCTGCTGATTAAGAAGTGACCGCAACACATACTGTAGCTGCTGGTGAATTACGTGAGTAGCTATGTTAATAATGGATATTCAACATGACATTAACAGTTTAATGTGTATCATGAACATTAAGTGACAATAATGAAAGCATGTCTTGATAACAGCTATGTTCAAACGAGGATATTTGGATTGTTCGGTTTCAAGATTATGTCATTGCAGGTTTGTCCAGTATGATAACAATATTATTTGTTAAAAAAGAAGGAAGATGTTCTGAGCAAGACCAATTACAGATCTTCACAAGTGAGACCTAATACTTGTACGGGTCAATACGAAAAAACGGGACGGGACGGGATAAAAATAAGTTGTCCCGCGACGGGAACGGAACAATACGGGACGGGACGAAAACGGGACGGGACTAAAATATTCCGTCTCATCCCGTCCCATTTGTATGGCGGGACGGGACGTTTCGACGGGACCGTCCCAACTTGACGGCTCTAAGGAAAAGGCCATTTAAATAAGTTTTGATCATTATTAATATTTAATAATAGTATTTTTTTTAACGATATCTCAAAACAAAAGGTAGGCGATGGTTCGAAACCTCAAACTCACCGAAAATAACACTTGACTTTATCACTAGATCACTCTTCTTTTGGGGACAATAAAAGTATTTTCTAAAACTATACTCCCTCCGTCCCACGTGAATACAAACTTATTTCCTTTTTGGTCCGTCCCACGTGAATACAAACTGCCCAAAATGGAAATAAATTTATTATTTTATATTCACCTTACCCCACCCACTCATTCTCTCTCTTCATTTCCTACCACACAATTTATTCAACCAACTCCACTCATTCTCTCTCTTCATTTTCTACCACACATTTTCATTATCTTAATAATATTTCTTAATAATTGTGCCCGAAAAAATGGTTTGTAATGACGTGGGACGGAGGGAGTATTAACTTATACAATTTCATTTTTTCCCTAAACTTTTGTCAAAATTCAATAAGTTGACCATGAAATAGAAAATGAGATTAACTTTCAAGGGAACAAATAGAGTACTCCCTCCGTTTCGGTAGAAATCACACGATTACTGTTTATGCGTAAATTAAGAAAAAAAATAATGGAAAAAATATTATGAGTGTAAAAATAAAATAGGAGAAAGAATGAGTGGAGGAAATAGTAAATTATAATGCTGTTGTGAGTATTAAAATAATGTAGGAGAGAGAATGAGTGGAGGGTAGGGGTGTTTACGGTCCGGAATGATCCGAATTTTTTCAAAATTTCAAAAAAAATAGGATCGGATCAAATGTTCGGTTCTACCTAAATTCAGGATCAGGACCAGACCATTACATTACAGGACCGATCACATTGGTCCGGTTCCAATGGTTCGGTCCATGTCCGGTTCCATCGGTTCCACAAGTTACACTACTATACTCCCTCCGTCCCAGCGAAAGAGTCATCAAATTAGCCGGGCACGCAAAATAAGAAACTTGATGTAGGAAAGAGAAAAAGTTTAAATGTTGTGAGTATGAAAAATTAAATAGGAGAGAGAATGAGTGGGAGGTGATGTAAGAAAGAGAATGTTGTGAGTGTAAAAGTAAAGTATGAGAGAGAATGAGTGGAGAGAATAGTTATTTAAGGTTTCCTTTTTGGGAAAGTGGCTTTTTAAATGGGACACCCAAAAAGGAAATAAATGGCTCTTTCGCTGGGACGGAGGGAGTATATTTTTTCTGAAGATAAAACATGCAACAACTATTTTTTTCATGAAACCAAAATATAGGACGATTACATAAACAAAGTTCAAAAAAAAAATATTCAGACATACAGCAAATTAACTGAATAAGAGGAACAAAGTTCAAATAAAAAATATAGGACGATTACATTACATAAAACCCGGACTGAGAAAATAAACATGATTCAGACCCTAATAACTAAATTCAGATGCAAAATTGTAAGAATATATATATATATATATATATATATATATATATATATATATATATATATATATATATATATATATATTATACATAATATATACATAATCGGTCCAATTCGGGTTCGGTCCAGGACCATATATATTTTTTCAAAAATCAGGGCCAACCCAAATAATCGATTTCATATAAATTTGGAATCAGAACCAAACCAATTCTATTGGATTGGTCCGATTTTCATTGGTCTGATCCGGTTTTATCGGTCCGGTCCGATCCGTCGATTTTTTTGTTCAGCCTTAGTGGAGGGAATAGTACAGATTCTTTGCCATTTTATGAAATGTGTGATTTGTAGCGAAACGCCCAATAAGAAAAGTGTGTGATTTGTAGCGGGACGAAGGGAGTACAGTATATCGTAACTTTTATATTTTATATTTTATTACTCTTTTCTATAATAAGCGTTGTAGTTGATACCATTTTCTTAAAAAAAAAAATATTGTGTTTTACTTGCTTACTATATATTTTACAAAATAAAATAAAATAAATAAAATAACCACTTAAGCTCAATAAATAAGGAATAAGATGCGAGTGGCATGCTCATATTAAGCGATGCCGACTGGAGGAATACATTCCTTAGAAAGTGGAAAGTGTCAATGTCTTCTTTTAAAAAAATAAAAAAATAAAAAGTTGCCAATGTTTTGAAAAACCTTTTGTCAATGTTTTAATTATTTAAGAAAGATGTTTATCGATACATTATGGAGTTAGATTTTATAAAAAAAATCAGTTTTTTCCAATTGATAGAAAAATGGGTTTTCAAATTGTCGGCTCAAATAATGGATAGCCCGTAAAATTATTCATGTTTCTTCGATTAAAATTATTCATGTTTCTTCGATTCTCTTTTTAAGCGTTGAACAGATGCTCGTTTCTCTTTGTTGGCGTCGTCAAACAGATGTGCATTATATTACCTTTGGGAAATTGTTTCTATGGATGCTTGATTGAATTTACCTAGGTATTGATTTCTTTTTCAGCTACTGTCAAATTATTTAGAGTTTATTTAGGCCGAGATATAAATAATCCTCTCCTCGTTATGAATGGCCATCTAGGCCCCTTATGAGTCGGGGAGGGAGTTGAGAGCTAAAGAGCCGAGATGAATATATTGGTCTAGCTCCTCGTCATATGAATATATGTCGAGAAAAATGATTTAGGTTCCTCGTCATCGTTAACTTGATCAGTTATGATGAGCCGGGGAAGGTACGAGGGAATAATCGAGGAGGCCTCCTCGTCACCAAGGGAGGCAATCTCAGCCATGGGAGGGAGTCTCCTCGACCTTCGACCTTAGTCGGCCCAATTAAACGGCGAGCTGCAGAATACGAGGAAGCCCAGGTCTCTGCTCGTAGTTGGATCTTTGATGGATTATGTTTATGACCCAATCCACTTGGGCCTTGCCCGGACCTGTCCATATTCGTACGTAGATTTATACCGTTCATATACCAAAATAAAAGGATAAAAATGTCCTATTAAACAACTATTCAAAATTCATATTAGCATTCTAAAATAGTGTACCAAACACATTTAAAAAAAAAAAAAAAAGTTCGATTAAGAAAATTTTGTTTTAAAAGCTGCTCCGTTCTTAAAAATCTCCATTTTTAAAATTGTGTACTAGACGAGCCCTTAGTGTCTCTGATTTATAGAATGGAGAAGTGAAAAGTTAAACTTAAGAAGTAGGAGATTCTTGGAGATTTGAAGGTCTGTACAATGTAAATCGATCGAAATTGATTGCAATTAATTTTTTATTAAATGACAGTTCATGTGTAATAGACTGTTGTCATTGCACTTATTATTAATAGCTGGTGCTTGTATAATTTAGCGCAAGTGCGTGTGTAATTGAGTGCAGTGCGTGTATAATTGAGTGTCAGTGCGTGGGTAGTTAAATGTCAGTTCACTTGTTAATGAGCTCCAATGATAGTGATAAAAGAGGGTCGGTGGTAGTGATAAAGAGTGCATGTAGTAGTGTTATAAGAGTGTCAGTGCACGTGTCATTGCGTATATAATTGAGTGTTAGTGCGTGTGTAATCGAGTGTCAGTGTGTGGTATAATTGAGTGCTAGTGCGTGGGTGGTTAAATGCCAATGCACTTGATAAAAGAGTTTCAATGATATTTATAAAAGAGTTTCAATAGTAGTGTTAAAAGAGTGTCAATAGTAGTGATAAAAGAGTGGCAATGCGTGCATAATTGAATGTCAGTGTGAGTGTAATTGAGTGATAGAGTGTGTGTAATTGAGTGTCAGTGCGTGTATGATTGAGTTCCAGTGTGTGGGTTTTTAAATGCCAGTCCACTTTATTAAATCAACACTGACACTCTTTTACACTAACAATAACACTATTTTACACCAACAATGACACTCAAATTCACATGCAATGATACCCTTTTACACTAACATGACACTTCATTATTCATTTATCGATAATTTTAATTGATGATACTGGTAGTTTTCAAAATAATAATAAAAAAGGTGTAACCTTCAGAAAGAGTGAATGTTGAGTGTTGCTCCATTATATGAGAGTGTGTGGATGAAAATCTAGCTAAAATACAAACGGAAAAAGGAGATTTTTTTTTTTTGGCACAAAGATGACGTACGCAAAAGGATTTTAACTTTGAATATAACTCTGAATTTGAGATGAAAACTGAGTAGTTAATTTGATTTTGAATCATGTGACTTTTGAAACAGAACGGGGAATATGACAGCTTCCGTGGATATATTGTTAAATGGGTTGACGTTTCTAAAAATAGCGTAGTAAAAAAAAAACCGTTTTTCCTAGTGTTTAGGAAAAACTCGTTTTTTTAAGATTTTGGCTACATTATTGTACAATTATAAAATTGTATCAAATAAATTTATTTATTTAAAAATGTAATATTATTCTTGGACAATTCAAAACAAAACAGAAAGTGCGAAATTTTATTACGGGACAGAGGGAGTATATTGTTAATTTTTTGAGTTTTTTTTTTTATTTTTTTGAAACCGAGTTTTTCTTTCTTTATCTTTGGAATATTTTTTTAATTTATTTTTAATGCTTTTGATCTAGTTATTATAAAATAAAATAAAAAACATGAAAAAAGAAGTATGAATTCAAACATGGCATTTATTTTCTGTCAACTTAATATAGCCATTCAAGAAGGGACTGAAAATTACTCGTATGAATGGAGGAGAATAAAGCCCAAATTTAAGAGGGATGGAACACAGGCCCCCAAGTGCCATAATTGACTAAATGGGCTTACATTTTAATGGCTAACACAAATACTCTCTCCGTCCCACTATATTTGACAAAAGCAAAAACCAAAGGAAAAAAATAAAAATGTGTAAAAAATGAAGAGAGAATGAGTGGGGTAAATAGTAGTGTTGGTTGAATAAATGTGTGGTAGAAAATGAAGAGAGAGAATGAGTGGTGGGGTAGAGTGAATATAAAAATATAAAAACTTGGTTATTTTTGGAAGGTGTCAAGTATAGTGGGACGGCCCAAAATGGAAAGAAGTGTCAAGTATATAGTGGGACGGAGGGAGTATATTTTAATAAAAAATTATTAATGTCAATTTAATCATTTTAATCTAATATTAAAAAATTATTATTTATAAATTGCTTGATGATCTATTAAAAATAATTTTTAAAATTTTACTATGAAATTCACTTGAGTTAACTATCAAAATTTTCTGAATTTAAATACTCCCTCCGTCCCACAATTATGTAGAATTTTTGGCCCTAATACCTGAGATTAAGGTAAAAAGTGATAAAGGTAATGTGTTGTGAGTGTAAAAGTAAAATAGGAGAGAGAATGAGTGGAGAGAATAGTGAATTTAAAAAGTGTTGTGAGTAGAGAGAAGTGCGTTCCATTTTCATTTTGGAAAATTATTGATTATTATGGGACGTCCAAAAGGAAAATTTTTCGGTATTATTGTGGGACGAAGGGAGTATAACCAAATAAAATGCGACGAATTGAATAGTTCTTCAGTCTCATAATAATAATAATAAGTATGTTTTTTTTTCCATTCCAACATAAATGACGTGTTTTTAGAAAATAATATTTTTAGCAGAATATTATTGTGATATAAACAAATAAATTAATATTGCTCTTATTATAATATTTGACAAGTTTACTGATATACTCTTACCAGTAAAAGCAAAAGCATGTGTCTGAGGACACGTGTTTTTTTTTTTTTTTTAATTAAAAAAAAAATTTTTTTAAGGGCAAAATGGGAAAGGTATAACTTAGTGAAGGCAAAATGAAAAATTTGGCCATTGAAACTGTTTATTGTTCTGTAGCAAGGACAAATTCCCATTTATACTATAAATTATTAAACAGTCGCAATATCGGCCCAACAATGGAAAAAAAAAACAGCTTGTATGTGGTTCCAAAATTTTTACTCTAATCCATTAATTATAGGCCAATCATCTATACCAAATTGGTCCAAATTTTCTTCCCTATAGTCTTGATCTACAATAAGACGGGTTTCTTCAATTAAATTAGTAGTCAATTTACAACCAAAAATAATTTCAAAATAAGTTGAAAAATAAAATATCATAATTAGTTGTTTTCCTAACACGAAGATTGTTTACCAAATCTTGTTGATTATTTCGATTCCTTTTATGTATGGGAAATAAATTTTTCGAAATTGAAACTGATAAAAATTATCTCAAAAACACGATGTATAAAGAAATAGAATGGTTAAATACTTAAATGTGCTAGATATGATTTCAATTGAAAAGAAAATAGTTGATAAAGTTGATTATTAAACTTTAATTCATAATTTCTTTTCTAAATCTAATAGAAGTAGCGTGTTTAAATAATTTATTATGAATATCTATATATATTAGTTTGATATTGATTATTTCTTAGCTTATTGTTAGTATAATTTATTTTACAAGGCCTTCGCCAAAAACTAAATTAGAGTTCCAAATTTTATAGGAACAGCCTTAGCCTTGGACAGTCGAATTAACAATCAGGCTCCGTTTGTTTGGAGGAAAATATTTTTCGAAAAATATTTTCATTTTTTGCATTTTTTGTTTAGCATCGAAAAATGAGGAAAATATTCTCCCCACTTTTCTAAGTAAAATGATTTACATATTTTTTCTAAGTAAAATATTTTCCAGAAAATGATAACACTATCACATAATCACACACCCACGTTACCCACCCCACATCAACCACCTCTACCCCATCCCCATCACCACCCCCCGCCACCCCCCGTCGAGTAAAAAAATATTTTAAATTTATTTTTAACAACTCCTCCCCCAATCCACCCACCACCCCCCTGCCACCCCACCCCCGTTGAGTTGAGTAAAAAAAAATCATTTTAAATTTATTTTTAATAACTCCTTCCCCCCCCGTTGGGAGAAAAAAAATAATCATTTCTCGAAAAACAGTTTGTAGTTAAATTAAAAAAAAAAATTGACCCGATTGGGAGGGGGGGTTAGGGTGGCAGGGGGTGGTGAGTGGATTGGGAGAGGAGTTGTTAAAAATAAATTTAAAATGATTAATTATTTTATTTTATTTTTACTCGATGTGGGGGGGGGGTGGCAGGGGATGGTGAGTGGATTGGGGGAGGAGTTGTTACAAATAAATTTAAAATGATTTTTTTTTTTTGACTCGATGGGGGTTGGGTGGGGTGGGGTGGGGTGGCGGGGGTGGTGAGTGGATTGGGGGAGGAGTTTTTATTAATGAATTTAAATTGATTAATTTTTTTTACTCAAAGGGGGTGGTGGTGGTGGTGGGGTGGGGGGGGGTGGGGTGGTGAGTGGATTGGTGGAGGAGTTGGTTAAAAAATAAAATTAAAATGATTAATTTTTTTTTTTGACTCGATCGGGGGGGGGGGGGTAGTGGTGAGTAGGGTGGTGGTGGTGGTGGTGATTGGGGTGTGTAAATTTGTGGTTAACTCAATTGAACATTTTTCGAAAAATATTTTTCTTACCAAACAATCGAAAACATGTTTATCTTATTTTTCGAAAAACATTTTGCAGGAAATCATTTTCCGAAAAATGTTTTACGTTAAACAAACGGAGTCTTAGTTAGGCATCTACAATGGTTTCAACACCCTTTTAAAACGTGACACATTAGCTTCTCTCTCCTCCATCTAATTATTCAACACCTCTTTCAATTTTTAACCCCTATAATGATTTCAACACCCTTCCACCTCATCATCCTATATCCCCCCACTTTTATTTTATTTTATATTCTTTATTTTTATGATTAGTAAAATAATAATAATTATTATTATTATCATTTATAATTTAAAAAAATATTTCATATTTAATTAATTTTTTAATTGCAATTAAATAAATACGAAGAATAACGATAATTATTATTAAAAAAATACTTCATACTTAATTAAAAGTAATACATCATTGAAAAATACATTTTACTTAAAAAGAGGATTTTTTTTTTTTGGAAAATGAAGGATAATTGAAAAATTTATATTGACAAAAGAGTATTTTTTTTTATTTCAAATCAAATGAAAGAGGACTCTATTTATAGAAAAAAAAATTTATGAATTTTGATGTAAAAAGAATTAATTTTTTTTTGACATAAGATTATTGCCTTTGAAAAATTCGGAAGAAATTAAAAAAAAAAAATCAGTGACCAATCATGATGTGTCAAGTGGCGAAATCTGAAAAAAAAAAAAAAAATTGCTTGCGCCAGACGCACCTTTGTCGGCGAGTGTCTTCCACGCACCATTTCGGTGCAATAGGATTGTGACACGTGGCAAGAACGGGCTCAATTTTTTTTTCAATACATGTTGAAAAAGTTCAACTGTTGAAAAAATCCATTCAAAAGCTTACAATGAATTCAACTATTGAAAAAAAAATAAAAATCAATAGCCCATTGTAAATGGTCTTAGAGAGGCTTGTTTATTATATTTTGCAATTATTCATTTATTTGTTTAAAACCCATAATAAAATAATATTTTCTCTGTTTCAATAAGTGCTTCACCCTTTTGGATGAGCACAAATATTAAGAAAATGGGTAGGAAAAAAAATGTTGTGAGTGTAATTTGAAAATAGGAGAGAGAATTAGTGGAGGGAATAATAAATTTGAAAAGTGTTGTGAGTGTAATAGTGAATTAGGAGAGAGAATGAGTGGAGAAAATAGTAAAGATTTTTTGCCAAAAAAGGAAATGTGAAGCTTCTAACGAGACCCTCTTTTGGATAAGAGTTGGTTTTGAGAGAAACTAGTTTCTCCCAAATATTATAAAAAGTCCTGTTTTATTTTAAAAACCGGTTCAATGAACGATTCAAAAAGTCGAGTTAATTGCACATAAATTATCATTGCTAGTAAAATGGATGAAGTAATGCAATGAGACAAAAGCTTCCCACCTCCTCTAGTCACATCACATGTATCTTTGGAAGTCCTGAATAATTTATGACTTTATTTAGGCTACATGTGTTTGAAGGAAAATGTTTTACTAAAAATATTTTTTCCATTTTTCGTGTTGGTAAGCCCCGTAAAATAGATAAAATATTTTTCAAAAAATATTTTTCCAATTTTTTTTTAAGTAAAATGACTTGTGAAATTTTACTAATTAAAACTTTTTTAAATAAAATGGTAACACCCTCTGACACACACATACACACATAACTTTTCATACACCCCACGTTATCCACCCCACATCAATCATCCCCTATCACATCCACCCCACATCAATCATCCCCTATCACATCACCCCTACTAATCCCCACCTCCTATCCTACCACCCCACCTCCATCACCCTAACCCACCCTATCTCTTTCAACTTATCTCAAATTGTGTTTTTAGCGAAAATATTTTCATTAAACAAATGAAAAAAAATAAATTCGGAAAACATTTTCCTTACCAAACTGTCGAAAACATGTTTATCTCATTTACAGAAAACATTTTCATTTTTCGAAAAACATTTTACAGAAAATCATTTTACGAAAGTCATTTTACGTGAAACAAACGAAGCTTTAATTTCACATTTCTCAAACATAACTTACACTGACACATGGCACAAAACTATTAGCTAACAGATTTTCAATAGGGATAGGAAAATTGAAAAAATAATAATAATAAAAAAAATCACACAATATTGTCTAAAATCTGAATGAAAACATAGCAAATCAATCAAAATATTTTATATTGGAATTTTGTGGAAATAAGAAAATCTGCAAGAAGATTGAGGCTTGTGGAAAAAAGGAGTGGTAGCAAATTTTCTCCATCCTTTTAGAGTCAAAAGAATCCAATATGTGAAACATTATCTAATAAAATTAGTGTCAAAATGACCAAAAGAGTTCATAGTGAGGTAGGTAGAAAACTCACTATGAAATGGATCAATCATGCAATCGAAAACAAGGAAATATGCAGGATTTGAGATCTTAGGTTTATAATGTCCGACTGAGTCTAGCAAATCTGTTATTCGATATTAAAAAATATTCCCTCCGCCCCACTTTAAGGGTTCTATTTTCTCTTTTGGTCTGTCCCACCATTTCATGAGTCTCTTTCATAAATGACAAGTTTTGAACAATATTTCGGACATTTATACCCTTATAATTTAAATATATTTACAATAAAACCATTCATTATACCCTTATAATTATAATGTTAACATATTTACAAAAAAATCAATCATTAACTACTATTCCCTACCCCACATTTAACTTTTACATTTTCTCTCCTCTAATCTTCTACACACTTACAAAAAAACCAATCTTTAATTAATATTTCCTACCCCAAATTTAACTTTTACATTCTCTCTCCTCTAATCCTCTACCTACTTACAATTTTTTATTCATTTTTTAAAATTTTTCTTAAAAAGCATAAAATTCAACCTCAGAACCCTTGATCGGGGACGGAGAGAGTAGTTCATAATCAAATTTATGCGAGGAAAATACCATTATACCCTTAATCACGGTTTGGACATATGACTCGGATCCTTGTGAGTGTGTGAGTAACAACAAGAATAATGAATGGCAATTCCAAAGTAAGACAAGAAGTTGGAAGCAAACCATTTTGGCTCTTACTACATCTTCCAAAAATGCCTTAGAAGCTACATGTGAAAACATTATTTAACTTTTACCCTCACAAGCACACCCCTCATTTGTTTGTGGTCCATGACTTAAAACATCAAGGGGTGGCCCACCAACAATATATAACTATTGTCACAACAAAAGATGCATACACTAACCAAAACATGTGCCCTTCCCATAACCAACTATGCCTTTTTGCATCAAGAATCAGTTCTAAATTCTCATGACCAAAACCATCTTCCTTTTGCCTAAGCTTTTTTGCATCAAGAATCAGTTCTAAATTCTCATAAGAATTGTCAGAATTTGTGCAAAAATATAGTCAAAGGACCAAAGAAACATGCAAATTTTCAATAATCACGCAAAAACCCTAACGCTTATACGATAAAAACAAGGATCAAACCCCCATGTATATTAGTAGAGATTTTATGCCACCACAGGTTCTAAGTGAAAACAGAAAGCTGGTGGACACCAAAAGATAATAGAATTACTTGCTGTACATCCGCTTACATAGGTTAACTCATAACAACAAGGAATGAACAAAAAGAAGAAAGAAGCAAACTTCAAATTTCTTCACTGACTTGGAGCAACTGGTTCAATATCCTTTAGAATCCCAACTACCTGCTGCATGCTAGGCCTTTTTGAAGGATTCTCAGCAGTGCATAGATATCCAATCTTCAAGGCCTCCTCCATTTGACTGTCGAGTCCCGTTCCAAGAATTTTTGGATCAATAGCTCTTGACCCTTGATTCTTCCTCACTAATACTCTTACCCAACTCACCAAAGTTGCTTCTTTTGAATTTCCATCCGAGTAATCATCATCAATGGGTTTTTTCCCAGTGATCAGCTCAAGAAGAATGACTCCAAATCCATAAACATCGGATTTTGGTGTTACAGCTCTTGGGGAGCTGGAGCCAGTATCTTGCTCAAGAAACTCTGGTGGCACGTAGCCAGGGGACCCACGAGCAATCTCATCCTCAAGGCCATTTCCAAAAATCTTAGAAAGTCCGAAGTCAGATAATCTTGGTTCCAAAGTAAAGTCAAGATAAACACTGCTGGCTTTGACATCTCGATGAATTATAGGAGGAGAGCAACCATGGTGGAGATATGCTAAGGCACGAGCAGTTCCAAGTGCTACTTTGTGCCTAAATCTCCATGTCGTAAACATCCCTTCAGGCCCGACATTTTGAATCCCATTATCGTTTTCATCAGCTTCTTCCCACGTGTCTGTGCTCCAATCTTCTGTAGTTGGAACCCCTAGAGGAAGATCATAAAGCAAGTTCTGCAAATTCCCATTCTCCATATAATCATAAATGGCAATTCTTTGTTCACCGGCTAAACAGTAGCCGGTCAATGGAACAAGATTCGGATGTTTGATTCGACCAAGGTATTCAAGCTCTCTTGCAGCTTCTTGGTCTGTCATGGTGGAGCCATGGACCAAAACTTTCACAGCTACATGAATCCCACCTGGTAAAAACCCTCTATAAACTGGACCAAATCGCCCTTCGGCCAAAAGTGTGCCCCTATCGAAATTTGAAGTGGCTGATAAGAGATCTGCGAATGTGAAATTCAACAAAGGCTTTTCAAAGATAACAACGGGGACAGAGGTTGCTTGCTTAACATCAGCTACCCAAGTGGTTGAATCTGTCTGGAATGAAAAGGGGCCCGAAATATTTTGCTCTTCTTTGTATGAGTTTTGTTTGACGGCCCACATTTGGGTTTTTCTCCGGCAACCAAAGGCTAGAAATAGTAAACCAATAAGCAAACAGACTAATGAGAGGGTCAAAGCTAAAGCAAGCTCGAGGCCTCGATGATTGTGAGTTTTTTTCTTGGAGAGACCAGGGTTTACAGCAATTGGACAACTGTTTGAGGACCCAATGAAAGCTGACTGGAGGGTTTCAGGGGAAAATTCGGAATCACAAAGAGTTAAGTTATTAAAAGAGAAATTGAACCTCTCCATCCATGGTAGCTTTTGCAAGATAGACATAGGGATGTCTCCACTTAAGTTGTTGAACGAAAGATCGAGACTTTCGAGGTGTTTGATACTCAAAAGTGGAATTCTACTGCTAAGATGGTTATTTGATAGGTCAAGAATTCTCAAACTGGTCAATAGCGAGATTTCACTGGGGATTGAGCCTATCAAATTAGTTTTGGACAAATTCAAGTACTCTAAATCACGAAGAGTGTCGATTTTCAAGAAATTTTGCTTGGAAAATCTGTTTTCAGCAAGATTAAGGTGTTTGAGATTTTGGGCTTGATTCAAATTATCGGGAAACTTTCCACTAAGCTGATTATCAGACAAGTCTAGATAAACCAAATGAGACCAATTGAAACTGGAACTGAAGTTTACCTGGGAAATATGACCTTCAAAATGGTTTCGACTTAAATCGACAACCTCCAATGGTCCCTGAAAGATTTCAACAACAGAACCCTGGAAAAGATTCCCAGAAATGTTAAGATGAGTTATCGACATCATCCCGGACAAACCCGAATCCCTCCCATGGATTTGATTTCCAGCAAGATTCAAGATTTTGAGCTTAGGAAAAGCTGAGCCAAAACCATTTGGAAGAGTCCCATTCAAACTATTCTCAGAAAAATCAAGAGAAACCAAGGAATGACAATTCAGAATCCCCAGAGGAATGTCTGTAAACCCATTATGTTTCAGAATAAGAACTTGTAAACTGGCAAGAGAGCTAATGGCTTCAGGAATATAACCAGTGAAATTATTAGAAGAAAGGTCCAATTTTTCAAGAAGACCAAAATTACCTAAATTGCTAGGAAGATTCATAGAAATCTTGTTATTTGACAAATTAAGGGTTTTGAGTGAACCCAAACTCCAGAAATCGGAAGGCAAGTCAGTAATAAAATTATTGCTTAAATCCAAAGATTGGAGCTTTCTGAGTTTGCCAATGGTGGTTTCAGGAATTGAACCAGAAAGACCCAAATTGGGTGCAACAAGACCAATGACATTCTCTTGTTTAGCATCACAAAAGACTAATTGCCATGAACAAACTGGGGAAGAGAAATTATAAGCATGAGATGAAACTAAACCCATCTTTTGAAAGAAATCAGACACAAAGAAACCATCTGTATTAGGTTGTTGACAAGTCAAAGACCTAAAAAACAGTGTTAGAACAAAAATTGAACCTAAGAAACCAAAACCCATTTGAACAAATAAGGATTAAAGCTCAAGAACAATAACAGGAGACAAGAAAGAAAAGAGGATATGTACCAAAAACTCTCCAACCACTTTCAAAAGGTCCTTTATTTATCTCATAAATGGCATTTGCTTCACTTTGCAGACCACTTTTTCTTGCTTCTGCAACAACATTAAATCCAAATGGTTTTGTGGGTGGTCTAAAAACCAGAGCTCTTACTGGATGGTTCCTTTATCCTTCAAGACTGTATAAAACCAAGGTGAGAATGAAAGAAAGTAAAGAGATTACCTTCTCTGGTCATGCAGGACCATCTAACAAGCCAACCAAAAAAAAAAAACAAAGTTATAATTTTTTTTTTTTTTGTCTTTCTGTTAAGCAACATGAGGAAAAGCTCTCATTTTAACACTTTTTAAATGAAATCAAGGAGGGGTTACAGGGGAGGAAGGAGGAGGTGAGGGTAAAATTGGGAATCTGAATTGTTTTGACAGTGTAGAGTGGTGAGAAGTTGGGGAGTTCATAAATGAATAGGATTGAAGGAAATGTCTTTGAGTTGGTGAAATTGATAAGGACTGTTTGGTTGGATGGAATTTAAAGGATTTAATGTGTACTTGATCTTTGCCGTTTATTTTAATCTCGACGGTTTATATTCATTTAGGATGAACGGTATTTTAAACATTTTGTTCGCCTTGTTTATTTTGTCCATCCATACAACTCACATGATCCCGCCTTTAAAACATATCATTCCGAATTCGACTGTTGTACAAATCTGACTTTAAAGTTTATGTTCACTGTTTACATCTTTTTCTGTTTTCTTCCAACTAAAAGGGATTCTTTTTCTGTTTTCTTCCAACTAAGGGATTCTTTTTAATGGAAAAAGGTCAAAAGGGAAGTTGAATAAAGGGTAAATTTAAAGGTAATATTACCTTATTTATGGTGATCATGTATGGGATGTACAAAAGGTCTATGACATTCTTGAGTTTAATAAAATATCACAATCTCTTTGACAGTTCATTACAATGTTGATTTAATTTTATTTTCATTGTTAATGGAAATTTTCTAATTTTTGGAATTCATTACCCTTTTCATGTACAAGTAAAAATGGAAACTAAGTCAAAGTCTTATGGAAAATGGATCTTTGACATTATATTGTTGGATTGCAAGGTTTAAATCAAGTTATTGCTTACATTTTTAGGGCACATGCATGCAGAAGAGCTTTAATAAAATAAAATAGGAACTTTCCTTTAAATTTGGTCTTGTCAAGTCTATTTAAATACTCCTCAATCCCACTTCAATTTAGTCACTTTTCTTTTTGGAACGTCCCACTTCAAATGAGCTATTTCATAAATGAAAAGAAGTGAACAGTGTTTCGGACATTTATACCCTCATAATGTTTATATATTTACAAAAAAATCATTCATTATACCCTTATAATTTTAACATATTTACAAAAAAATCAATCAATAACTTACTATTCCTCTCACTCAATCTCTCTCTTATTAAATGTGTTTAACTTTTACATTCTCTCTTCTCTAATCTATTACCCACTTTCAATTCTTTACTCATTTTTGAAAAAAAATTCTTAAAAAGCGTGCAAAAATGTTATGACTCAATTGAAATGGGACGGAGGAAGTACCTTTTATTCACATTATTTGAATTTTATTATATCCATGAATATATTTGCGACCACAAAAGAAGTAGATGATATTAAACGAAATCACAAGTAATTCAATTGTTATAATTTATTGTGGCTGACGTGTAATAATAATATCATCATTGATAAATAACTTTTAAATTATCGGTGACACATAAAAACGGTATAGTTGATACTAGAGCTGTCAATTCGAGAATACGGGACGGAATGGAATGGGACGAAATTATGTTGTTCCACGACGAAAACGGGACGAGACGAGACGGGACAAAACGGAACGGGACTAAAATATTCCATCCCATCCCGTCCCATTTGCGGGATGCGTGATCTCGCGGGACCCATGCGAAACCCGTTGACTAGGAGAGATAAGCGTTGACTACAGAAATCGTGACTAGAGACTACTAGAATGAAGGGAGAGAAAGGTGTGTGGGAGGAGGAGGGTCTGAAAAAGGTAGCAACGGCTGCGAGCAATGGCAGCATGCAGCACTGATTATTTTAGTGGCTACTGATCATATCAAATGAATAGAAAGCGAATAATGCAGACAAGAGCGAAGAAAGATGTACCAATTTATCTAGCTCAATCTTAACGAAACGTGACCTGACAAGCATCATCTAAGAACACTAAGATTGATTGATTAAAATTGATTGATTTTTTAGTAGGATTCTTTTTCTGTGGCTGGATTAAGAGGTTATCAAGTATCACTGGAGGAAGGGGAAAGCAGATACAAGTGAACATATGAAATATCTTACAAAGCTGCCCTTAAGGAGGAGTTGTCTGGTGAAAAGCTGAAGTGCTTAAATATGGATTATTCATATTGATAACACTGAAATCAGAGAGATATACATGGCCGAGATATGCGGGACGGGAACGGGATGGGCGGGACCGCACCATGTTGTCCCGCGACGAGAACGGGATGAGACAGGACGGGACGAAACGGGACGGGACTAAAATACTCCGTCCTATCCCGTCCCAAATCTATTGCGGGACGGGACGTCCCGACGGGACCGTCCCAACTTGACGGCTCTAGTTGATACACATAATCAACAAAAATACGGAGTATTAATCTAAAGATAATTTTCTCCAATCTATTTTTTAGGTTTGGGTATACAATATTCACATTTGGGAAAAATTACCAATTCATGCAACATACTTGACTCTAGTTTTCATATAATGTAATGTACTTGTTAATGATTGATATGAGCAACGTACTTTTGCACTCATTATTAAATAATACATCGAACTTCTGTTTTTCTTTACGACGTTAAAAATTTAACGATGATAATGATGTGGCAATGCCACATCATCGCCACGACATCACCAAGTCAGGACTAACATTGGATTTGATGACGTGACACTGACATGACGATGGCGTGGTGTGGACGTGGCAATGTCATGTCATCGTCACTGTTAGTTTTTTTTTTACGTTGCAAGTAAAAAAAAAAAATGAAAATATGTTAGCTGGTCGATTGGTCCATTGTTATGGACTTATGGTGATGCATGTGAAGTTAGGGGAATTGCTTAGTAGGTGTTAGATTATTTTTAGTAGTAAGGGACCCACTAAGCCGCTATTCCCACAAATTTCTCCTCAAATAATGTAAAAATTAGTATGGGTAGCGTGGAGTAGGAATCACAATAGATACAGCTTTGAAAAATTAGTCGTAAGGAAGGAGCATATGTTATTTAGTTAATGGTCAATATTTGAATATATTCTTATTTTACAGTATTGACGGAGCTACAAGGAGATAAAGGGGGACAACTGCACCTTTAATTTTGAAAAATGTCATTTTCATCCATTATAAATTAAGAATATGTAACATTTCATCATTAAAATTATGATTTTTATCAATTTCGTTCTGTTTCTATACGAAAAAAATTGCACGACATAATAATTTTTGCCCTAATTTATGTCAGATTTATACTTCATCTTATAATATTTTATCCTTCTAAAATTTAGTTCCCCTTTATTCAAAATTCTAGCTTCACCACTGTTTTACATCTATACCAGTGATGTTCGTTTGCACAATAATTTAGAGAGAATATGAAAAAGTTAATACTCCCTTCGTCTCGTTCGAAGGGCAAAGTTTTTGCCTTGCAGGGGAATTAAGAAAAGTGATGTAGAAAAGAGAAAAAAGTGTATAGTGAAATAAATATTGTGAGTATGAAAAGTGATATAGGAAAGATAAAGTAGGATAGAGAATAGTTAGTGGATATTTATTATGAGTATGATATGTGGGTCCCACAAATAAAGAAGTAATAAAAAAAATTCATTCTTGAATTGTCTTGCTTCAAATGAGGCAAAGGAAATTTGTGTGTCTTCTTGAGCAACGGGATGGATGGAGTATTCATTAATTTTAATAGATTGTTTGCAATAGATTAAGAAAATTAAACAACCCTTTTATGAGTTTTGAGTGCTTTCACACTAACACACATGGAGGGAGGCAGTGAGGAAATAGCACGCCAAGACCCACCGCAAATATTATACAAGTGGGTGTTCAATGATTTGCATTCATTGATAAGAGTATGGAGTAAAAATTAAATTAAACTAAAAATCATTTATTTAATTAATTCAATATTAATCTTTTTGTATTGTACCCCATAAAACAAAAACACTTATTCCATCAAACAAAAACACTTATTCCATTGCTCAGGAGCAAATTTAGGATTTTGAAATTGCATGGACTTGATATTTAAAAAATATTGTAAACAATAATAACAGTGAAAAATAACTTCATATATAAAAAAAAAAGTTACATGTAGTTGGCAACTTAGGTTAATTTTTTTTTTTTTCAAAATTCTGAGATGGACCGGAGCCCACCTCAATTACATACTAGATCCAATCCTACCACTGCCTATCTTTCATCATCATTATCGTGTTTTTGCCAGCCAATTTTATTCTTCTAATCTCCCCTAAACGGTACTGCTAATCCATTCACTTAATAACTAATTGTTAATTTTGCTTGCTTACAAGTAGTTATACTTCCCTAGGGGGAAGGCAGTAAACGAAAGACGAGTTTTGCATGTTCGAGATTAAGCAAGTTTAGTTGTTTGAACTCAATTTGAATCGAGTTTTTACATGTTCGTGAGCTGTGTTTGAACCGTTATAGAACTCGTTTATTAGCAAGTTGAGCTCAAGTTTTATTCCTTTTTTCCTGAGAAATGGCTTGAGTCGAGCTTGAGTTCAATCATATTGCTAAAAAACTAAATTTTAAGTTTAGAACTTATTGAGTCGAGTTCGAGTTTAAGCCAATAAAAATAATTAAATATTTGAGTTTTTAACGAGTTTATCAGATCGAGCTCAAACGAGTTTCATAGAACAAACAAGTCGAGCCTGAGTGACTCGATAATAAAATGAGTATTAAAACTTTGTTTGAACTCAAATTAAATTTCTATCAAACCCTTCTCGAGTTCTAGTTTTTTCTCGTCTAGGACAAATCAACCGAGCTCGAATCGAATAGATTGTCACAAATAAAGATCTTATTTTGAAGTTAATGATTTGTTATATTCGTGTTTATCTTCCATTATACAATTGAAAATACTCCCTCCTTCCCACGTAATTGTGAACTTACTTTTTGAGCATGAGAATTAAGAAAAAGTAGAAGAGAAAAATAGGTGGAGGAGGTGTTTGTGAGTATGAAAAATTAAATAGGAGAGAGAATGAGTGGGAGGAATAGTTAGGAGAGAGAATGTTGTGAGTGTAAAAGTGAAGTAGGAGAGAGAATGAGTGGGTGTAATAGTGAATATTCTTTTTCATTTTTGGTTGTCCACACTGATGTGGAACGTCCCAAAAAGGAAAGAAGTCCACACTTCCGTGGGACGGAGGGAGTATGTTTTATTTTTTATAATTTTTTTATAACATAGTAAAATTATACTAATTTTTTTTTTATTTAGAAATGCATTATTTATTTTAAGTTTATTATGAGGGCGAGCCTTGGCGCAACGGTTAAGTTGCTTCTTTGGTGACCATAAGGTCACGGGTTCGAACCTTGGCAAACAGTCTCTTGACAATTGTCAGAAGAGGAAGGCTTTAGCAAATAGTTCCCTCTTTCAACCCCCTTAACACACTGGGATTTGCCCTTTTATGAAAAAAGAGTATGTTGCGTGTGAAGTTGGTAAATATTGAGGTACTATTTTTTTTTTTATTTTTTCTTTTCTTCTTTTTCCTTTTTTTTTTTTTTTTTCTTTTTATTAGAAGGGGATCAACACATTTCATCGCCCCCCCCCTTGATGCACTTCACAGAGGCGCCTAGCTATACTAGGGAGGGCAATGTCATTCCCTCTAACCACTGGTGGGGGAATCGAACCCATGACCTCCAGGTTGGAAGCCATAAACTCTAACCATCAGGCTAAGACCCCGCGTGCTTGAGGTACTATTGGTTTGACTAATGTTGGGGACCAAATCGAATCTTTATCCCAAAATGTTGAATTTTGATCCTTGTATGAAAAAAATATTAAAAGACCTTAAGGTTAAGGTACAAATGATTGCAATTACGTACTCACTCTTTCCGATAAGAAAAAACACAAATTTTTATTTTTGGTTTCTCTTTAAAAAGGGACTTCCTTCGTCTCAATAGTAGCTTTTCATTTTGTCATTTTGGGTGTTCCGTTAATAGCTTCTACTTTTCTTTTTTGACAAAGAAATCTTTACTATTTCCTTCACTCATTTTCTCTCCTACATTATTTTAATACTCACAACACCATTATAATTTACTATTCCCTCCACTCATTCTCTCTCCTATTTTCAAATTACACTCACAACATTTTTTCTTCCCATCCATTTTATTAATTTGCGTGCAAGGCAAAAAACGGACAGCTACTATTGGGAGGAGGGAGTATACTGTATTCTTAAAATGAATTTTTTTTAATATTTATTTATTTATTATGGAATTCACTTGTTATACTCACAATAACTATTCACTAACTATTTTCTACCCATTTTCTCTTTCTTAAATCGCTTTTTATATTCACAACATTTACTGCACTATACACTTTTCTTAATTTTCGTGTAAGATCAATTTTTTGCCTTTTCAGATAGGACGGATGGAGTATACTCCGTCCGTCCCAGAAAATACTTCACCTTTTATTCAAAAGGGCGTCCCGTTTTAAGTTTCACATTTCCTAAAATAGAAAAGTTTTATTAATATTCTATTATACCCACTAACTATTTTCTTCACTCATTCTCTCTCCTAATTCACTATTACACTCACAACACTTTTTAAATTTACTATTTCCTCCACTAATTCTCTCTCCTATTTTCAAATTACACTCACAATATTTTTTCTTTCCACCTATTTTCTTAATTTGCGTGTCGAGCCTAAAATATAAAATGGTGAAGTTTTTCCTGATGAGAGGGAGGGAGTATGTAATTTGGAATTAATTAATTTCGTTTTCCGTGTATGATGATGTTCCTTACTCAATTGATTTCTCCCACTTTCATTATTTTTATTGTGAAAATAGGATTGAGAATAAATCCACACTTAAATTATCAGAAAATTTTGGGGGAAATCTGTTTCTCCATAAGTTATAAAAAGTCTTGTTTTTAAATATATCAACTTGGTGTTTTAAAGCCTAAACTCACTATTTTAAAGTGGACTTTTTATAACTTATAGAGAAACAGGTTTCCCCTAAAACCTACTCTAAATTATACATTAATCATGTGTTGTAAATGATACAGGAAAAATTCAATTTTTATTTACTATTTTCTTAGTTCTTAAATAACTGTTAATACATTGAAAAATATATGTTTATTTTAATATATTTTAATGACAAGTATACATAAATATTCTTATTATCTACTTTGTATATATTTAGTTTTACAATAATAAAATTAGTGAAATTTTACTAGTAAAAAATGTTTAGGAATAAAGTAATTTTGCAAAAAAGACATTTATTTTTTAAAAAATAGTTTGGACATTTTTTTAGAGATAGACAAAGTACTACTCCCTCCGCCCCAATCTAAATGTCCAAACTTTTCATTTTGGGCGTCCCTTTTAAAATGTCCCATTTTCAAAAAAGGAAAGTTTTTTTCACTATTCCACCCACTCATTCTCTCTCCTACTTTACTTTTACACTCACAACATTCTCTCTCCTAACTATTCCTCCCACTCATTCTCTCTCATATTTAATTTTTCATACTCACAACATTTAAACTTTTTCTCTTTCCTATCTCACTTTTTCTCTTTCCTACCTCACTTTCTTTAATTTCCGCGCCGGACCCATTTTTTGACATTTAGATTGGGACGGAGGGAGTATTATTTTTATGTATGTGGAGCAAACAAAGATTGATAAATTAATAAATTCTCTAAAATAATAAATTAGTTCGATTCCGGCTTGGGCCAATTGAAAAAATTGATAAAATAATAAGATATTTTTTTTATTAGATCCCACCAAAACCATAAATTAATAATTCTAGAAATTGGAAAATAATTATAAAAATTTAATGACACTATAACAAAAACAGGTTTTTGTGGCACTTTTTTAAGTGCCACAAATCAGAAAAAAGTGTCATAAAACCTATTTTCGGCACATTTTTCGGCACTTTTATAAGTGTCATAATAAGTCGCGTTGGCAATACTTTTCGGCACTTAAAAGTGCCACAATTTTTCGGCACTTTAAAAAGTGCCACAATTTCTGGCACTTTGAAAAGTGCCACAATTTCCGGCACTTTCAAAAGTGCCACAATTTTCGGCACTTTTTAAAATGCCATAATTTCCGGCACTTTTTAAAATGCCATAATTTCCGGCACTTTTTTAAATACCATAATTTTCCGTCACTTCTTTAAATGCCACAATTTTTCGACACTTATGAAAGTGCCACAATTATCCGGCAGTTTTGTAAGTGCCTCAAATTTCCGGCATTTAAAAAAGTGCCTTAATTTTTCGGCACTTTGAAAAGTGCCACATATTTCCGGCACTTTTGCACAGTTTTATTGAACTGACGGATATGATTGTTGCCGGTAATCCACTACAAATAGATACAAATCTCAAGCATATTTAATGCCACATTCCTACATAATTTTGACTAACTGCAACAAAGTATATAAAAGATAACTTTTTCTCATTGTCATTAAAGAAAATAAGTATAAATTACATCATTCAGAAAGTAATAATTCAAAATTTTAAGCAAGGTATACAGCCTTGACATCATAACACCAAAAGCTAAATATTCAATTGTTCAAACAAAAGCGTGATGAGATAATGGTCTTCTTCCATATCGAATGTATTACAAGAGACGTGATCCATCACCTGCAAACAAACAATTATAGCATTGATTACTTTAGTTTTTAAAGAGACTTTGAAAAAAGTTATAAAGAATACAATACAACCTCGTGTTACATCTATATTTCTCCATGCAACAGATTTTCCAATAGCTTCTCCCAACTTGGTGACTCCTTCGTAAGGCCTAATTAATTTTTCGAATGGTTTTATCGCTTCTTTGATAAGTACTTCCCAGAACTCATTTCCCAATTCAGTCCCCCCAACAACTCTAGAGGGATTTTTACTTATCAAAAATCCTCTGGCCACCACTTGTTTTGGACCTTTATAGTCAAGGAGATTCACAAGAACTTCCCACTGCATATAGTAATTAACATTAGAGCCTAATTAAATCTTACATGTAGTTAATCTTCACATAGTTATTAGTTATACTGCTATGAAAATTGATCAGTTACACTAGCAGACACCAAGGCATGCAACAAAGATTTATGTTTTATGACTATTCACAGAGGACTACAGAACTCTCAAGCCAACAAGATACTCTTATTCAGACATCAAAAAAATTACGACTCAGTTTCAAGAAAGATTAGGCTAAGGAGGCTTCGGAACAGTTTTCAAAGGAAAGCTCTCAGTCTCAGATGATGTCATTGTGGCAGTGAAGGTCCTCAACGGTGATCCTAAAGGAAATGGGGACGACTTCATCAATGAAGTCCGTACAATAGGCCTAATCCATCATGTCAATGTGGTCCGCTTAGTTGGTTACTGTGCAAAAAAAAAACGTCCTAAAATCAAATTTTCTTATGATCAAGATTAATTTAAACACATTTTTTATATTTATTTCAGAGTTAGTAATATATTTACCTTATAAATGAAATAGTCATTGTAATCAGTTTTTCATTGTGAAAATCAGATATTAAGGGTTAAAAAAACAAAGTTTCGAAACTTCGTGGCACTTTTAAAAAAGTGTCGAAAAATTAACGGCACTTTTAAGAAAGTGCCGAAAAACTTGCGGCAATTTTTCAAAAGTGCCGAAAAATTTGCGCCACTTTTTCAAAAGTGCCGGAAATTTAGCGGTATTTTTAAGAAAGTGCCGAAAATTTAGCGGCACTTTTGTAAAAGTGCCGGAAAATTAGCGGCACTTTTGTAAAAGTGTCGAAAAATTAGCGGCACTTTTAAAAAAGTGCCGAAAAATTAGCGGCACTTTTGTAAAAGTGTCGGAAATTAGCGGCACTTCTAAAAAAGTGCCGGATATTTGTGGCAGTTTTTGAAAAGTGCCGAAAATTTGTGGCACTTATTAAAAAAGTGCCGAAAATTGGTGGCACAAAATTAAGTGCCGGATTAAAAGTGCCGAAAAAAGTCATTTTTCTTGTAGTGTGAAAATGTGACTTTATAGCTGTTTGTTTTCTTTTTAAAGTTTAAATCTAGTTAGAGTTCATCTCTAATTTTCTTTTATATATATATATATATATATATATATATATATATATATATATATATATATATACTCCTTTCGTCCCAATAAGTGCTTCACCCTTTTGGGTGGGCACGCAAATTATGGAAATGGGAGGGAAAAAAAATGTTGTGAGTGTAATTTGAAAATAGGAGAGAGAATTAGTGGAGGGAATAGTAAATTATAATGGTGTTGTGAGTATTAAAATAATGTAGGAGAGAGAATGAGTGGAGAAAATAGTAAAGATTCTTTGCCAAAAAAGGAAAGGTGAAGCTTCTAACGGGACGCCCTTTTGGGTAATTAGTGAAGCTTTTATTGGGACGGAGGGAATATATATACTCCCTCCGTCCCGGAACAATGTTCACAAACACTGTTTGCACTGGTTTTAAGGAGGGAGTATTATATTGAAAGTGTTGTGAGTGTGAAAATAAAATAGGAGAGAGAATGAGTGGAGAGAATAGTAAATTATAATGGTGTTGTGAGTATTAAAATAATGTAGGAGAGAGAATGAGTGGAGGGAATATTAAAGATTTCTTTCCATTTTAGGTAAGTTTTAAATGCGTGAAGTAAGTTTTGGGACGCCCAAAAGGGAAAGTGTGAAGATTGTTCCGGGAGGGAGGGAGTATATATATATTTGTACAATGAATTCAAAGTTATCATCAACTTTCAATGTTTTTCAACTTATTATTTAAATACAATGAATTTAGTTTATACGAAAATATGAAATTTGCCTAATCAGATAAAAATTCTTTAAATTAATAATTATCAATTTATTAATGAATTAATAAGTCTATAAATTAATAAATTTTAGCGGTCCCAACATTATTAATTTATAGAATTTTTATTGTAGTTCACACTTCATAATTTTTACTTCAAAGTTAATTTTAGTAAATTTTATTAGCAATCAGATATTACTTTGGGATAAAAGCTTCTTAGAAATTGTAGCAGTTTTCAAACATAATGAATAGTAATAATTATCAAGATAGGCTAAAGTAGAGAAAATGGCTAAAAGAGTTTAATAAACTAATCACCTCCTCTAGTATAAATTAATGATAGATTGATAGTGATGTAAGAGATAAGTACTCCCTCCGCCCCACTTTACTTGACACTAATTTCCATTTTGGTCCGTCCCACCTCACTTGACACTGCCCAAAATGGAAAGTTTTTATACTCACAACACCAATCAAATCACTATTCTCCCCACTCATTCTCTTTCCTACTTTACCTTTTCTACTCACAACATTTTCTTTAATTAATTATCTCTCTTATTTTTTCTTAGTTACCGTGCCCACCTCTTTGGTGCCAAGTGAATCGGGACGAAGGGAGTATGGATTATATGAAAAATGTATTTTTTTTCCTATGATATGAAAAAAGGGGTTTCCCTAAATGTTAGTTTTAATATTATAAATTGTCAGCTCTAGTATTATCAAATATTCAAAATGGTACTTATAAACAATCAAATTTTCACTTATAAACTTTCATACACTGACACTTTTAATACTTTCTAAAAGAGGGCTAGCTAGTGATAGTTTTAAGAATTGTCAGTTGTACTGTTAAATAATGCTAGTGATAATGCTGAAAAAAGTATCAGTCTTAGAGTTAAAATGTGCCAGTATATAATATTGAAAATTGTTTGTCATAGTGTCGAAAGTGTCAGTAAATTTTTATAAGTTCTGAATATTTACAAAATGTCATCGTACATTTTGGAAAAAAAAATTCACTTATTTAGAATAAGGTCATCGCTTATTTACAAAACATTTTTTTTTTATTTTAAGGAAAACACGTTTTCCAAAATTTTGTGTTATGAACACAAACATGTTTGATAAAAAAAATTCAAAAAACCTATGCTTAATATAATACTCTA
This sequence comes from Adenophora triphylla var. japonica, assembly GCA_022495995.1. NCBI lineage: Eukaryota > Viridiplantae > Streptophyta > Magnoliopsida > Asterales > Campanulaceae > Adenophora > Adenophora triphylla. The sequence continues at coordinate 383,274 of JAFEMH010000937.1, forward strand.
TTGGCCTGAAATAATAATATTTTAGTTGTAATATACTCCCTCCTTTTCAGCCCAATCGATATCAAATTTTTGGACACACAAATTAAGAAAAAGTAAGAGAAAGAAAAAGTGAAAGAAAATGTTATGAGTATGAAAAATTAAATAGGAGAGAAAATGAGTGGAAGGAATAGTGATTTGATTGGTGTTGTGAGTGTAAAAGTAAAATAGAAGAGAGAATGAACAGGAAAAATAGTAAAGATTCCTTTTTATTTTGGACAGTCTCAATTGAGTTGAGATGAATCAAAAAGGAAATAAGTCTCAATTAAATTGGGACAGAAAAAGAAAGTACTCCCTCCGTCCCATCCAACTGTGAACCAAGGTTTTGGGCACAACAATTAAGAAATATTATTAAGATAATGAAAATGTGTGGTAGGAAATGAAGAGAGATAATGAGTGGAGTTAATGAGTGGTTGGTTGAATAAATTGTATGGTGAAGAATGAGTCGAGTTAATGAGTGAGTGGGGTAGGGAGAATCTAAAATATTAAAATCTTTGCCAAAAGGGATAGTTCACACTCGGCTAAAACGGACAAAAAAAAAAATAAGTGTACAGTAGACTGGTACGGAAGGAGTATTGTTTATCCTATATTTGTACATGACTGACAGGTTGTTGCTTAAGAGTTACAGAAGTGAATGATAATTTTGTCGTGGCAGATGATAACACCACACGCAACGCTCTGCTCTGCTCTAGTAGTAATTTTGGATGAATTATGAGCCCTCGTTATCATTAAAATTAAAATTAAAATTGTCAATCATCATGTCGTTGCATGAGAGGATGTAGGTATGTTAGTTACAATCATTTATGTTATGTGTCAAAATTAATTGCATTATGCTTGATTATTGCTTAAGCAAAATACTCCTCCCTCACTCTCTAATCAAATTTCAATATAAGAAACATTCTAAGAATATGGTAATCTCTCCGTCTCCAAATAATATCGTATTTTTCATTATGCATTTTTAGATAAGAAAATTATATTAGTACAATTTTTTCAAATCAATGATCATCAATATAAAAAAAATCAGATCAAATAAAATCATAAAAAAGTTTTGAAAAGTTTAAACTGAACCAAATCAAACTGTCATAATCTGATTTAATTTGAGTTTTGAATGGTATAAATCGAGTACGATCATTGGCTATAAAACAAGCAAAGCCTAGTGGATTGAGCCAACTGAAAAATATACTCAATTCTTAAATATGACGTAGGAAATGAGATTTCCTACATATGATCGTCGTTTTCACCTCGTCTATTCCTTATGTTGACCTGGACATAAGTATCCATTCATATTACTAGTACAATCAGAGAATTGACATATGTCGACCTGGATATATTAGAGAGATTCTATAAATAATACATAAATATCAATATATGTCAACCAACGTCTACGTAGGTGCTGATAAAGACCTACGTAGGTGCCGAGTAACGCCTACGTAGGTGTCGAGGAAGGCCTACGTAGGTGCCGACGAACTCCTACGTAGGTGCCGAGTAATACCTACGTAGGTGCTGCCGAGTAAGGCCTACGTACGTGCTGCCGACCAATGCCTACGTAAGTGCCGACCATAGCATATTCAAATGACGACTATCGCCTATCAGGCTCCTATTATGACAAGGAGAATGGGCTTCCCTACCCTTACTCACCTCTTACTCGGCATTCACACATGTCGACCAACACCACATGCCGAGGAGTATGCCTTCTAGGCATACGTACAGAAGACAATTCTAATTCTACTGAAACAAGAATTGTGGGAAGTTATAATCCCATTAGGATTATAACCCTCCTCTCACACAACTTCCTATTCAAAGATGGACTCTAATCCTACAACTATAAATACAAGCCATAATTCACATATTTTGATATCGCATCTTTTGACTCTAAACTCTTGTCAATTGATTTGCTCTCAAATACACAAAAACGTATTCTCACGCAGGAGGGCCTTCGCCAGTGAAGCCCCAGTTTAGTTTACGTGTTTGTTCAACCTTTTCAGGCTATTCAAACATCCATGATACAATATGCCGCTTGATTTGGGCTGATCCGAACGTTCTTGGCATCATCAGTTTGGGCAAAATGCCTAGGACTAAAAGACGAGTAAGCTACTCCTCGCACCTTGGGCGAAATGCCTAAGGGTAAAAGACAAGAAAGGCCTATGTAGCTGCCGAGGAATGCCTACGAGTCATACCTTGGGCGAAATGCCTACGAGTAAAAATACGAGAAGCCTACTCCTCGCACCTTGGACGAAGCGCCTAGGGGTAAAAGACAAGGAGCCTACCACTCGCACATTGGGCGAAATGCCTAAGGATAAAAGACGAGTAAGACCTACATAGGAGCCGATTAAGGCCTACGTAGGTGCCGAGGAAAACCTACGTAGGTGCCGAAGAATGCTTAATCCTCGCACCTTGGGCGAAATGCCTAAGGTAAAAGACGAGAAGGCTACTCCTCGCACCTTGGGCAAAATGCGTTAGGGTAAAAGACGAGGAGCCTACTTCTCGCACTTTGGGCGAAATGCCTAAAGGTAAAAGACGAGGAGTCTACTCTTCGCACCTTGGGCAAAATGCCTTAGGGTAAAAGACGAGTAGCCTACTCCTCGCACTTTGGGCGAAATGCCTAGGGGTAAAAGACGAGTAGCCTACTACTTGTACCTTGAGTGAAATGAATAGAGATAAAAAACGAGTAGCTTACTACTCGCACCTTGAGAGAAATGCCTAGGAGTAAAAAGATAAGTAGCATACTACTCACAACTTGGGCGACATGCCTAATGGTAAGAAAACAAACATAAATCCAAAGTCCAAACGGCAAACGGGAGCCTTTATTATCAAAATCTCAAGAGAGTTACTATTTAAACCCCAAAAATCTATTAGTATACCCCATTACTAATATCACCCCAAATAAATTGCATACACCCCTTTACTTTCCCTTTATACCCTTAATGTCATTTATTTCATCTTCCAATTTTCACCCACCCCCATTTCCATTCCATTTGACCGGCCCACCCCCATTTCCATTTAACCGGCCTATAGAGAGAGAGAACAAGAAGAACAAATTTCTGATTTATAGAGAGAGAGAGAGAGTGAAAGAGAAGAAGAAGAACAAGAAGAACATTCAACAACAACAACAACAACAACAATGTCAAGCTTTGGTGGAAAAGGTAAGCACAAATTTCTTTTTAGGGTTTCGTTTTTTGTAATATCGTTACAAATTTAGTCAAATTGTTTAGTTTTCATGCTTGATTTCATGGAAATATTGTTGGTATAAGCTCAATTTGTAAATCCTTGGTCGAAATCTGGATCTTACGTGGGTCGGCCAGTGCCTGCCGACTCTGGGTAGATAGTCGGCCAGACACGGTCGACTCTGGGCAAAAAAACCTCAAACCCCTGGCCGACTTTTGCCTCATTTTTCAGTCACACCCGGCCGACTTTTCTGTATAAAATCAACTGGTTCTTGCCGAACCTCTCATTTTTTATTTTTTTTTTATTTTTTTTGTGTTTAGAAAGACTATGTATATGATTTTTGTCTCTCATTTTTTATTTTTTATTTTTTATTTATTTTTTTTTGTGTTTAGAAAGACTATGTATATGATTTTTGTTAATGTAGTTCTTCATTTTTGATTTTAGAAATTTTGATAATTGGCTTAGAATTGATTATTCATTTGATATTTATTGCAGTTAAACAATTGATTAGAGGGAAAAAGACCACTGCCTCTGCCAGAAGGGAACGGGTAGAGAGGGAACGGGAAGAGAGGTTGCGTAAGGAGATGTTGCATCGAGGAGATAGTTCAAATGCTAGACAATTTGAGCAGGATGGTGATTCTGAAACTGAGGATGAAGGTGAGAATCTGGATAGAATGGAAACATCTCCACCAAATACTAATGAAAATCAAATGACATATGTACCGGAACGAGAAGAAGAAAATGAGGATGAAGAAGAAGCAGATGCGGGTTTTCCTGGTGGCCCGGTGTAAAGATTTATTATTATCATATGAAAATCATGTGGCGGGGATGATACGGCAAGGACGTGATGTGCGCAACTTCAAATGTATTAACCATGTGGCGAAGTTGAAGCAATGGGAGTTGGATTTTGAGAATATGACTCGCACCTAAGCATGTAAATTCTAGGTAATTCAAATCTTCTTTTTAGTAGTAAATGGAGTCCATGATCATTTGGACAAGACGTTGATTCGTGCATTCTCGAATCGATGGCACTCTGGAAACTAATAGTCTCCATTTGCCATTTGGGGAAATGACGATCATCCTCAAGATGTCTTTTGCTGACGGGGCTCCCTACATCGGGCAACCACTATTGGAGAATCCTTCTTACTCTAAGGTGGGACCGGTTGATATAATTCATCGTGTTTTAGGGGTGAATAAAAACATAGGCTAGCGAAGGCTTACTCAAGAGAGGTAGTGGAAAGGTAAGTCTTGATTGGCCGAAAGTTAAGTTCTCTCCGAAATTGTCTTCGCCCGACCCACGAAAAAGCCGCCTACCGCAAAAGCCTATCTTTTTACGTGTTGGGGTGCACAATATTTGCCGATAAGACCGGGACTTGTGTGAATGTGAGATATTTGAATTTTTTAGAGACGAGGAAATGATAGGAAAATATGCTTGGGGTGCCTGAGCTTTAACATACCTTTACCTAAGCAACTTGGAAAAGCTTCGAGGTATAATTGCAATCGATATCTGGATACTTGACTTTACCGCAGCTCATGGGTGTATGAGAGATTTCCGGATTTTAGATGTGATTTGAGCAAGACCTATCTTCGTACTTCACCACTCACAAGAAGGTGGGACCCGCGGGTCAACTGGAGCGTATGCATCCGTGGAGATGAAAAGGCAACATATGGACGTACTAACGAATACGGATGTAAGTATATATATATATATATATATATATTGAAATATCTAACATGTTTACTTAAACTCTCGTGAAAAGCACATTAATGATTTATATTATGTTTGTAATTGTAGGTGGTTTGGAGGCCGTATGAGGGTAATCGAGAACGATACCCTTTTCCCAAAGTTTCTCTTTATATAGGATCGATTGTTGCTGCAAATGTAATTGAACCACATCTTCCAGATCGGGTCTTGAGACAGTTTGGATACGTCCAAATAATACCATCCATGCCACTATTCCATGGATTGCCTCGAGGAGATACCAAAACTTACGCGGGATGGTTTGCGAATGCACAATTATTCATTCGTTGGAAGAATGCCTTGCTTGATCTAGATGATATTGAGGAGATACGAGTACCACAAGACACTGTCAACAATTACTTACCGTGGTACTATAATGTTTCTCATCCGATTCTTATCCCCGAATCTCAAAGATCTCAAGCAGTTAAGAGGACCAATGAGGTTGGTCAGGCAAATCCTTGGAATATGTTAAAGAATGTTCGTGAGTGCATGCTGCCAATTGCGAGAAGATGGAGAAGTGGAGATGAGTCCGTGACTGCACAAGAGTTCACGAATGTCATATTTAGAGCACTTGAAGCAACAGAATTACCATCGACTTCTCGTGGTGGTGGAAGGGATTAAATGGTAGTTTTTTTTTTGTTACTCATGTTTGAACAAATGTTTTGGATACACTGTTTGATGTGCAAATTTTGCTGTTTAAAACTTGGAAGAATTGATGATTCAGTTCAGTATGATGTCTATTTGGTGTTAAGACATTGAAACCTGTTATATTAGAACTTAGTTCTTAATTCCTTGTTGTTTTGCTTTTATATGTGGTTCTTTTATGTGCTAATGTAGTATCTTACTCCCTCCATCCCCCAGAAAGATAGACCTATTAGCCAATCTATGCGAATAAAAAAAAAGGAAAATTAAAGGGGTCGGCAACTAATGGCCGATTCTGGGAAAAAGGCCGGCCACACACGGCCAGTTTCGGGAAAATAGTCGGCGCCATCGACCGACCTTGCAAAAATGGTAGTTTTTTTTTGGTTTCAAGATATTGTTCCATTGTAAACCGTATTCCGTAAAAATTTCAAAAAATGTAAAGGGAACTCTTTGTGCGGGGGTCGGCCACCACCGCTTGCCACACAGTGTGTGTAAAGTCGGCCCCCCGTCGCCGACGTTTCCCATTAAATCGGCCACATATGGACGACTATTTTTCCAGAATCGGCCACTAGTGGCCGACCCTTGTAATTTTGATTTTTTTTTTTATGTAGTCATAGATGAAAAATAATATATCATTTTTATTTTATGTTTTTATTAAAGATTTGTATAATTATTTAATTATTCCATGAAATTAAAGATATTTATGAAATACGGAAATTTAAATAAAAGTCTATAGAATTGATATAAACTATTTAACAGAAATGCATCATCCAACTTGATTACATCATTTAATATGAATAACATCATTTGAGTTATCGGGTACTTCAGTACTAGTCGATGTTGATAATAGTCAAGCCATCCAACTTTGCATAATGTTGACGAAGATCATACCAATTGAACTAAGTGGCGGTAATGGACATCCTTCCTTCAAAATCACTTGAATGTAATGATTTCCGTTGACATGTGCAATACAATACAATTTTGGCGTTGGGGGTAATGGTTTTCGTGTAGGGAGAAATGTCAAAGAGATTGAGTTGCTTAAACTCACTAATGCAACGTTCAGTGCATTTGCAACCGCGTATCCCATTTCTACAACATTAAACCAATATGGTGATAGGCGTGGACCGTCGTACTCAGCCTTGAGACCGTTAAGGACTCGCCGCCACCCTACTCGGTCCATGAATAACTTACCATATAGTTCTTGGTATCCAGTTATCTCCATGAATAACTTTCCCCGAACCCGGGCGCCATTCATCTCAGTCTTACGTCCAATCAACTCCGCGATACAACGGAATCCACAATTTCCATCCGCACGAACATCAATTGTTTTCTCAATATAATCGTGCATGTAAAGTGGTAGTTGATCAAGATATGGAATATCATGTTGGCCTTTTCGACGCATGGGCTATAAGAGAAATTCAAGAATGGTAAAATCAGTATAAATGACTATAATTTTTAACTATGTACATATAAGTGAGCACGATAAATAGTTTAGAAAGATTTTTACCTGTAAAATTTGAGAACATTGGTTTGGAAGGGATTTGAATATAACACTGTCGGGTATGGCCTCCACATACTCAAATGCGCTAGGATCACGCTTTGTGAAATTCTCAAGCTTGGCATTCTTTCCTCTAGGACGACCCTTATTATTGATTTTTACTTCAGGTTCATGGGCCACTATTGTTTCAGGATAGCAGATCTCAGTCAATTTCCGTACAATCAAATTCTTTCTAATTCTTGGTGCCGCCTCAAATCTACTATCAAGAGTATTACAACAATCTTTGTATCGGTTACGAATCTCTTCATCAATGTTATCCTCACAGCTTACTATCGGTAGGGTGTCTAGCTTACGCCAAAATGCATGAATTTTATTTAGGGGAATGGGTGACATGCATTTCACATACTCGGTAAGCTCGTGTGGACAAGGAAGTCCGCATGTCGATCTCACAAGCATACAATCACACACGGATGGGTCTCGGTCACGATCAAATAGATCATTCAACGAGTTGTAAATCAAATTCAATGCACTTATAGACACACGACCCCTAATCTCGCTCCATAACGGTTGTTTGAATCTATGTTGTACCACCATCTTGCTTTTTTCGAATGAGGCAATAATTGCAACATGAGATGACTCAATAAGTGTATGAATTTGTTTCCAACAAGTCTCAAACGCTCCCTGACTCGATTGAAGTTGTTTCTTCAACAAGGCATGTTGACTCTCCACCCTATTAGCATGAATATATACAAAACATAAGACTCTTATATATAACAAAAATAAAGTTTGATTCTCCACCCTATTAGCATGAATATATACAAAACATAAGACTCATATATATAACAAAAATAAAGTTTGATTCACGTACCTATTTGTTGTCAAGTTTTCAAAGTGTAAAACTTTATTTGTCCAAAGATGAGACAAATCTTTCTTTATATGGCACAATCCATTGTTTCATGACATACTCAACCGCGTCGAGGTAATGCTTGAAATCTTTTGGTAATCGCCGCAAACAATCGTTGAACTGCGTCTCGTATCGCCTTAACCAACGCATGCCAACTCGAATGAACGACTCCCACTCCTCTTGCCTATCAAACATTTTCTTACATTTTGTCACAATATTTTTGCTAATATGCCATCGACCAAGCAAATGAGTTGTAGTTGGAAACGTCCGACGAATTGAATTCATCAAAGCCTTCTCACAATCGGTCACAATAACATTAGGAATACATGATTCGTCCATCATAGACTTCAATACTTCGCATGCCCACGTGTAGTTTGCTTCTTTCTCGGCCTCTAAATACACGGCGGAACTAAGAAAGTCATATTCGTTGATGTCACGCCCACAATCTCAAGCAAAGGTAACTTATACCTATTTGTCTTATAAGTGCAATCCATAAATAAAATGTTTGGAAAGGCTCTAAGCAATTTAATGCTATCCTGATGAGCGAAGAATAACCGATTAACTTGCGCCCGCTTGCATTGCCGATATTCGAAGTGGTAACGATGACCATTCAATCTAAACATGAGTTGTTGCATTTGCGTACGACCCGCCTCGCTCAATTGATTTTGTTCTTCAAGCGCGCATTATAGATATTTCGTACTGTGGATTTGTTTTCCGGAAATTGCGCTCTTAAGCCACATAATATATCCTTCGATCGGCTATTTGCATTAGACATTGCTATCACATAATCCTCCTCATCTTTTTGTAATCTTCCCGCATACGAATGACCAAGCATAGAGTCATTAATTGGATGATTGTGAACGCCGCATATCACTTTCAATTTCCATTGACCATCTTCATTCACTTGTCTAGCATTCAACTGAAACTTACAATCACATTTCTTTGTTCCACTTTTTCGTTTTTCTTTCTTTTTTCCTTTCAATTCATTTTCAATCGATTCTTGAGACGATAGCGAGATTGGCTTGTCTTTGTATGTCCCCCAACGTTCGCATACGAGCGTCATTCGAGGGTACGATCTACGGCTTCCAGGATTATCTGACCGACCTATAATCATAACAAATCCATACTCTTCTCCCTTTTTACGTACCCAATCAAAACACGTTTCCCGATTGGAAAAATATGTAGGCACCGAGAACTCTTCGATGTAATCTCTTAAAATAGCCTCAAAATCAATAGATTCATAGTTGTCATCATCTAATGAACACTGAAATTAAATAAATGAAACAATTAGGGAGGTTTTGTGGAAAAAATTTGGGGTCGGCCAAAGATGACTTATTTTTTGCTACAAAGTCGGCCGGGTGTGGCGAAAAAATTTAAAAAAGTCGGCCAACAGTGGTGGAAATTTGTTCTTAAAGTCGGCCGGGTATGGCGGTAAATATTGAATATAGTCGGCCGGGTGTGGGTGTATTCTTACCCAGAATCGGCCATAGGTGACCGACTATAAGTCCAGAATCGGCCACTCAGAGCCGACCCCGTCAAAAATCATTTTTTTTTTTTTTAAAAAACTAAATGCATTAAAATGTAAATAAAGAGATAGTGTAAAGAAGATTACATTATTATTTGCTTGGATTGCCATTTCATTCATGAACTTTTGATTGAAAGAGGAGAATGATAGTTGGCTGAAGAGGAGGATGGTAAATGGGGGAGTGGTGAATGGTGGAGTGGTGAATGGTAGTTGTGTGTGGGGGTGGTAAATGGTGGAGTGGTGAAAGAGTTAATGGAAGAGAGGAGGATGGTAGTTGGGTGAAAGTTAATGGAGGAATAGGGGAAGATGAAAATAGGGGTAAAGAAATAATTAACCTCAATGGCATTTTTGCAATTTTTTCATTTGGGGTTTACTAATAGATTTTTGGGGTTTAAATAGTAACTCTCAATCTCAATTCTCAATTAGCAATACAAGCCCAACACCATCATTGGGTTTCGATCTCTCCATTAACGGATCCACGAGAGCTAATTTGGACATTTTAATAAGCTAAACCGGCCCATGGGCTTTTCTGGCTAGACACTGCCCAGAAGACTAGCCCATAAATTAATGGCTTTTCCGAGCTCCATATCCCCCACTAGCCCATAAGCCCAAGAGCTTAAAAATCCCTTGATCTCGATGTTGTTTTTGTTTTTTCCATTATTTTATGTAATAACTAGAAAAAGCCCGTGTGCCCCGTATCCGAGGACACGTGTTTTTTTTTTTTTTAATTAATTTTTTTAAAGGGCAAAATGGGAAAGGGACAACTTAGTGAGGGCAAAATGGGAAATTTGACATTTGGAACTGTTCACACAACTGTTCACGGACATTTGTGATTTATACTATAGATAATGGGCAAATTGCATTTTAGTTACCTGAGTTTGTTGAGATATTTCAACTGGTTATCGAATTTGCATTTGTTACAAGTTGGTTATTGAGTTTGTTTTTTTGTTGCAATCAGGTGTAATTTTGAATGAACCGTTAAAAATTTAACGAATAGCATAACATGTGTCACTCACGTGAGTTATTTAAGAGCTATTTTGATATTTTCCATCTAATTTGTCCCCCATAATTTTAAGAGAGTTAGTTGAAATTTTCTAAAAATGAGGAAAAGATTAAATATAAAAAAACGTTTAACTTTTTTTTTTTCTTTTTGGTACACGTCTCAAACTAAATGTCGTATTTCTAAATAAGAAAATAGTTTTAATGTAATTTTATCATCGTATAAATAATTTACAATCAAGTACTCCCTTCGTTTCAAAATGTTTGTCTCATTTGACTTTTTTGTTGAAGTTTGACCACAAATTTATGAGAGATTAATCATGTTCATGAAATTCTAAAAGTTGTTGTTGATAGTATTATTAATGGTGAATCAATAAGAATTTTTAGAATTTTATGAATATAATTAAATTGTCATATATTTGTGGTCAAAGTTCAACAAAAAAGTCAAATGAGACAAATATTTTGAGACGGAAGGAGTAAATCACTTCTTTTTTTAACGTCGACAACTCAAATGCAAAATTTGTCGTGATAAGAAGGAGTTATAAAATCGATCATATAGAGTTTTGACATAAAATGAAATAAAAGTAGACAATTTTTTATTTTATTTTTAAAGAAAAAGTAGACAAATTTGAGAAAGCAAGAAAGTGATTTATAAAAGGGTAGTAGTGCATTCCCACTATGGCTGGCAAAATTTTTCATTAAAGTTCCGTCAACTCAGACTGTCAATCGTCTGCAATTATAATTGGTACGTGATAGTGGTATGTCGAAATGTTGATGCATCACTGTACCAATTATGTGAAATTGGTTGGTATTCGGTACTGAAATTTAAATTGGTTGATATACCGAGTACCAATTGTAATTTTTAAAATATTAATTTATATATATATATATATATATATATATATATATATATATATATATATATATATATATATATTATTTACTTAATTTATTTGACCTAACCGGCTAACCCAGACCTCACACAGCAAATAGTTTCCAGTCGCACAAGTCTCTGCTGCTAAGGTACCCTCATACCCATTCTGACCCCAGTAGTATATGGATTTTCCTCCTGCATAACCCACTACTAGTATTAATAAATGTGATGATAAGAAAGCTAGTGAAATTCCTGACTGAAACTGAAATGCCATGGATACTGAGTTTGTACTAGCTGTATAATATTTGTTTCCGTGTCGATTAATGTTTTGAAGATCTTCTTTATGTAGGAGGTTTGAGCCGTTTAATACACAAAGTTCTGTTTTCTAGCTAATTAGCTGCATATACACAATTTGAAGTAGCAGACAATCCTATGTAACACACTTTAAGTATTTCAATTGCTCCTGATATTTTAGTGTTAATGTAACTGATGAACTGAGGTGTGACATTTTGTAATCTGTAACAGGCTTGGTCCTTCTTAAAGGATTCTCATGTGATTTTGAGGCTAGTAAGTACTTTGGAGATGGATTTATTATTATATTATAATCTTTTTTGAATTTTATAATGATGTACTATTATATTTATTTTGTTTTAATAGAAAAATTGTTATTTTAATATATACATTTGGTAGAGTCTAGTACCAACTCGTACCAACCAAATACCTACCGTACCAACTTAGTTGGTATACCGACTTAATCGATTGGTACTGGTATTGATTTTCATATACCAAGTTAAGCTTGATAGATACATGATATAAGCAAAATACACTTGATATACCTACCAACCAAGCCACCCCTAATTCCCACTATACATGAAACTTAAAATTACGATGTGATTGGCACTAATTAGTTATTTTGACTAAATAAAATGGGAGACGTGAGCTCACAATGTCCAAGTTTATAGAATAAATTAAATACTGCAACTCAATTTATGAATATTTAATATATATATATAATTATAAATATTGATATTTATAACACTCCTTTTGTCTTAAAACAAAACGATAGTCTCATTTTTTTTTAGTGATTAATTTGATTGAAGTTTTGCTAATTTTTTTAAAAAATTATATTTTAAAACTTGTTACTTCTTTTTAGTGATTCATTTGATTGAATTTTCGCTATTTTTTTTTAAAAAAATAAATTTTAAAACTTATTACTAGCACCACATTAAAAACAAAGTCGGTATTTTTTTTAAAAAATTTCGTTAGAATAATTATTTTTTTAAAAAATATTTCATCAAATTTTATATAGCTTAATTACTAAAAAGATGGTTTATCATTTCAGGACGATTTCAGGACGGAGGGGGTATTATTAAGGTTGTATCAACAACAATTTTTATAATTTCATTTGTATAACTCAATTATCATAAATAATTGATTAAATTTAATAAAGTTAACTAGAAATATAAAACTATACTATTGAAACAAAGAGTAAATTGCATTAGATTTTCTTGAAAAAAAAAAAACAGTGCATTATTGTGATTTTATTTTTGAGAGAGAAGAAAATAGAAATGAGTTTTTATTTTATTTTACTCTAGAAAAAAGGGAGTAAAACTTTTCCCATTATTAATTACTAGTCACCAACCCGTCGGTACCCGACGGGGATATGGAATTGCTTGAACCAAGTTAAATGGCATACAAAATATGTTTTGATTATTTGTTAATTATTGATGAGAGTAGAATAAGGCCACGTTTGGGATTGCGGTGAAAGTGGGTAAACGAACGTTCAACCCAAAAGTCGAAGCGAAAGAATGTTTGGGGAAAGGAATTGCGATCACGTCCGAAGTCCGTATAACGTGAAATACTGCGTTCCCATGAAGGCCCCGTCTGATACACAGTTTATAAAAAGGAGATTTTTAAGGACGAAAGCTTGCTTTATAAAAGGAGCTTTTGAAACGGAACATTTTGTTTTAAAATGTGTATGGTGTATCAAATCAAAACGCTAATTTAAGCGTAACAAAATATTACAATGGCATATTTACCCTTCTAAAAATATTCCTTTCGTTCTGAACACTTTTTTTTTCTCTTTCATAAATACTCCCTCCGTCCCACCTCACTTGATACTAATTTTCATTTCGGGCCGTCCCACCTCACTTGATACTGTTCAAAATGGTAAGTTTTTACTCTCACAACACCAATCAAATCACTATTATTCCCACTCACTCTCTCTCCTACTTTACCTTTTATACTCACAATATTTTTTCTCTCTCTTGCTTTTTCTTAGTTATCGTGCCCACCTCCTTAGTATCTAGTGAGACGGGACGGAGGGAGTAAGTATTAATAATAAGATACATTTTTTAATAAAAAAATACTCCCTCCGTCCCATTAATAACTTCACTTTTTGCCATTTTGGGTGTCCCATTGAAAGCTTCACCTTTTCTTTTTTGGCAAAGGAATCTTGACTATTCCCTCCACTCATTCTCTCTCCTACATTATTTTAATACTCACAACACCATTATAATTTACTATTCCCTCCACTCATTCTCTCTCCTATTTTCAAATTTCTCTCTCCTATTTTCAAATTACACTCACAACATTTTTTCTTCCCACCCACTTTCTTAATTTGCGTGCCGAAGTCAAAATGGTGAAGTAAATAATGGGACGGAGGGAGTATAGTATATTAAAAAATTACTATTAACATGTCCAGATTGAAAATTTATTTTGGTGAATAATAACGATTTTCTTGTCAAAAGGCATATTTTAAAGTTAACTACAAAAATCAAAAAAAAAAAAACCCGTTAACTACAACTGGAAAAGTGACTTAGTATAGTCTACTTCTCCCTCTCTAACTCCCTCTCTAAAGGCCACACACTCTCTCTCTCTAGACTCTCTCTCTAGACGGAATCCATGGATTCCTCACGCCAACCCTCGACGTCTCCATCTCCGGCCAAGCCCCCGTTCCGCCGCTAACACACAGAGTTCAAATTTTGAGATCGCTGCACGACAATCGAGGACGGCTGCCTTTTTGATTCCGATTAATCGGTGAAAATGTTCGTGAAGAAGCTAGTGGAGAAGGCTTCGCTAAAGAAGGTAAGTACAGTAATTTCACTTTGCTTTCACAATTTCGATTTCATTTCTCTCGTTATTATCAATGGATCGGATTATGTGTTCTTCGTTGATTTGAAGTTTGAAGTTTGGTCTGTTGATTGAAATTTGAAAGGCTAATTTATTTGAGATAGTCACGACGGATACTCAAATCGCAATGTTATTGCTTTGCTTTGATGGAATAGATCGTCACGACGTATACTCAAATCGCAATGTTGTCTTTTTTGATGTACGCGCAAACTCCTTTGTTGTTTTTAGTATGCATTATAATCCTGTTGTTTGAGGAGCTTCGGTTTTTATTAACCAAGTCCTATTTTAAGCGAAAACAGATAAATATGAAAGGGTGGATGGAATCCGAGGACCTATTTATGTTGGGCTGGATGTGTCTTCGAAGGCAAGCACTATATGGATACGACGCTCGAGTTAAGAAGAAGGCACCGTGCAAGACTTGCAATTGCTTACCTAAATGGTGTTCTTTGTTGTTTTGGATCTCGTAAGAACAAAAAAGTTAAGACTTCCAAGGACAAAAAGAAGAAGACTAAGAACGAGGAGCTTTCCACACGGGTTCACGCGCTTGAAAATATTGAGGAAGGAATTGAAGGTAAGAAATGCTCAGAAGTAATAATTTCATTGCATTTCAAATGTTCTTTTAGTATTCTCTTACTTGTTGTCCGTCCCATATCCCCTTTAGTGCGTGCTAACTTGAATCTTGATGACCGGGAATAGATAGTGAAAAGTCAACCATGATGCCCCGGATCAAGTTTGAGAAGAAGTTTGAGCGATCACCGTGTTTATTGCTTCAACACTTATAGAAGATGGGGAGTTCCACCAGGTGCAACTTCGCATCATTTGTTAAAAGAAGCCATCCATGTCATTAGTTAATGCTTTGTTAGTCCTTGCTCGATGTAAGTTTCTCCTTCCATCTCCTGTTCTC
This sequence comes from Adenophora triphylla var. japonica, assembly GCA_022495995.1. NCBI lineage: Eukaryota > Viridiplantae > Streptophyta > Magnoliopsida > Asterales > Campanulaceae > Adenophora > Adenophora triphylla. The sequence continues at coordinate 398,694 of JAFEMH010000937.1, forward strand.
ATTTTTACTTTGTTGTTTTTTGAGAAAAGAGATATAAAGGAAAATACAAACTCTTAGTTTGAACTTCATATCTTAACATGGTAATAATCCAAAATCCGAGCAAAAATTTTAAGGACTTGATTTAAGATCCATAGGCGACAAAAACAATATGCGGGAAAAATAATTCACAAAATGATGCTTGAATCTCGAGAAAATTTAATTTAATATCCATTCCAATATTACGCTCGGGTTTTACCGTTATCTGTCACACAAAGTAAGCAAGCTAAGTGCGACATCCATGCTACTTTAACAGCATAAATGATTAAACTCGGAATGTTGAACAAAATAAAACTCTTTCAAGCAATGGAGGCTAGGTTAAACAAAGTAAAACTCTTTCAAGCAATGGAGGTTTTCTTCGAGAGGTAAGCTTTATACGGCTCTCATGAAAAGGTTCCCGAAGTTTATTTTCTCTTAAGATTTTACGCAATCCATGCGGATCAAACGAGATTTGGTGTAGAGGAACGGCATGTTGTTGGAGAAGTTGTGTGTCGATGTGCCCTTTGCCATGATTCGGATATGGTTCTCCAAAAGAAACCGGTATTGGTCCCTATATCCAAAATTTAGTTATATTGTTGAATATGAGAGAGATGAGTACAAAAGAGTGTACTTAAACGTGTGTGTCTAAGTGTCAAATATTCTCTCGCATCCCAATAAAATTTAAAAATAGCGAAAAATAAAAAGAAAAACTAAGACAAAATACAATAAAAGTGTTTTTGAAAATACTACGAATACACGAAAATCACGGCTGTCAAATATTTCCTTATACACCACATTCGGCGTCTTGTCGTCCGATGCATCGTCTGAATCACCTATAATAACTTTAAGACCATTTTTGCTAGTAACTCTAGATAATGCAACATACAACCTGGCCATGATCGAAAACCGGTGTTGGAAGATATAAACCAACATGAGAGAGTGATTGCCCTCGGCTCTTATTTATTGTCATAGCAAAAGACACAAAAGTGGAAATTGTCTTCGCTTGAATCATTTGGAAATTTGGACAAATCCGAAGGAGACATTACCATTCTAGGTATTGTCACTTCCATTCCCGCATTCTTCCCCGAAAGCATCTTCCCTACAACAACGTGCTTACCTATACATGTTGAAGAAATTAGTTTTACATTTTACACAATTTAGAATTTATATTTAGTAATGATTACCTAATCGCGTAACAATTAATCTGGTGCCATTGCATAAATCTAAGGCCTGGTTGAGATTTTTCAAGAGCATAACTATACATCCAACCTTGACTTAAGAATATGGTTCGCCAATCTGAACATTTGATCATATTTAAAAATTTACGGTGAGAAAACATCTTCATTCCCGTGTCATCCTCCTCTTCTACACATATCGCATCGTAACTCAAGTATATCTTCTCCTCTCCAGGAAATAGTGACATAACATAATCATTAATACTATCAACCGTATCGTTAGTTGGAGCAAGGACAAATTTCGACTATGGAAAAATCCTTCGACATCCTTGTTTCGTAATAAGTCGGGATATATGCATTCAACGATTTTTGGAATAGGATTTGAAGAATCTCGAACCAATATTTCTGGGGCAAACTAATATCAACCTCTCCGTCATTATCTTCCCCAAAGAACACCGTCTCCAACCGATAATATCCATTGAGCAAAGTCTCTTATCTCCTCGGCCCGATCGAAGAACCAACCTACATTAAGTTTGATGCAATTTAATTAATTATAACGACTCAAGAACACGTAACCACATTAATAATGAATAAATAATGATTACTCGCAATCTCATGTTTTGAGTCAACCTTAGTACCTCACAATAACTCCAAAGATAAGACGAACAAATTGAGGCATGAACAATATCATGCCTGTTACCTTTAGGAACAATGGTAGAATCTGCATAAAGTCACCTCCAAGTACAACAACCACACCACCAAACGGCTTTTCGAGCATCTCGCCATTTGTTGAACGTAAGACATCCCGTAAACTACGATCGACGGCCTCAAAACAATGTCTATGCGCCATTGGAGCTTCATCCCAAATAATTAGCTTAGTTTTTGTAGAAGTCCTGTCTCATCCGTACCAGGCCTTAATTTATCGCAAGTAGAACTCTCATCGACACGTATAGGGATGCCAAACCTTGAATGTGCAGTCCTACCCTTAGGAAGTAGCAAAGAAGCAATTTCACCTGGAAGCTCTTTGGAAGAACAATTTCTCCCCGCTTCTTAAGGCGTAACACAAAGTCCTCCATAAGAATGTTTTACCGGTACCTCCATAACCATATAAGAAAAATACACCACCATCTCCCTATCAACAATTTGAAATAATTTTATCGTAAACACCCTTTTGCTCGGGCGTCGGTTGTGGAAATAACTTTGGAATGCTCACTTTCATCTCATCAATATCATAAGATGTCTCCTCTAAAATAAGCATATTTTCAACATCTTCAATGTCATGTATAATGGTTTAGGCATGTCCCCAAATTTATCAAGGCGACTACTATTACATTTCAAAGAACTTTTCTATCTCCACCAAAGCAATATTCTTGATTTGTTCCTCACGAAGCTTATGTCCTGCAGTTATACAAAATAATTTAAATATATAAGTAAAATTATGCCAATTATAAGTAAAAATTAATATACTAAAATTACTTTATAAATATAGTTACTAAGGAGTTAATAGATATAGATAAGTGATTCATGATATTATGTTATGATTTTGTTGATGTTCCAGATGTTTACTTTGAAGCTATACATGGATTTATATTTCCTTGAAGCTATAATTTGATTAGTGATTTATGTTTTTCTTCAATTAATTTTTGCGACAGCGGGAGTTAAAACTAATCTAAATTATAACTCAAAAAAATATGATAGGACAGAGAGAGTATTAAAAAGAAATATAATCATACCTGTAAGTGCTCCAATTTGAGCTTGTTAGAATTTTCGTTAGAAAATTAACGGAAGTTATAACATTTCTAACAATTCCTAACTATCCTAACATTTCTAACAAAGTGAGGGTAAAATGGGCATTGTTATTTAAGGTTAAACCTTAAAAAGAATCTTAAAAAGAAAAACAAATGAAGAAAACCAAATATAGCAATCTTTGGAAACATAATCTGGTGGTCAATTTGAATTTTGAAAAAGATTATTCCTTGTGTCCAAAGCCTGAAGCGACAATTAATGAACAAGTGCACGCGAGGATCCATCCGCGCGGACATGTTTGTATTTTCGGGAGGGCTATAAATTGAGCCCTCCGAGTCACAAAAATAAGGAGGAAGAACACAAATGCAACGAAGTTACGGCGAAATATAGAGAGAAAACGGTGAGAATTCTCAAGAATTGTCACCTTTTTCTTTCAATCTTTCCCAACTCATACTCATCCACTCACTCTCATATCAAAGCCCTAAACACTCATACACTCAAGCCAAACACTCAAGAACACAAGGAAGATTGGTAAACCCTCCTCTTCCTAACCCTAAATCTCATCCATGCATGCATCTTCAAACTACAAAATGTAGTTCTTTCATCTTTTTCTCTAGATCTAAGAAGATCACCATGGAAGACCATCTCCATGGATGATCTTCTACAAAGATCAACATTATTTTCAAAGCTTTTCTTTCTTACTTGCAAAAATGCACTTTCAAAACCCTAAAAAACCATTTTCAAGCACTAAATCTTGATTTCAAAGGGTAAAATCCCCCTCCCCAAGCAAATGAAATGCTTAGTCCTAATGTACCCCAAGGATGGTTTGGTATAGTTGATTCACCACTAAAATGTCTAGTGATCACTAACCAAAACCTAGGAAATGGGGACAAGCATGGATGCAAACCCCCCTTAAAATCATATTTTCTTTCTTGAGAAGTTGCTGTCCAGTAGCAAATTTCTCAGACCTCAGTCCATGGTCTTAATTTTTGGACACAGATGAACTTGGAATTTGGTGTTGACTACAAAACACTTTTTGTAGCCAACATCCAGAGCTTTCCAGAAATATTTTTACCTTATTTTTTGGGTGAGTAAAACTCCTCTTTTCAATTTTTCTTTCAGAGGCTAGTTCATCAGCTTCTGGGAATCCAGATCTCATATCTGAGGTTTCCAGAAGGTTTTGACCCCTCAAATCTTCTCCAAAATGGAAATTTCTTTCACACAAAGTTTATTCAAGAAGTCTAGAGAAACTTTCATTCTCTGAGTTCATCCAGATTATGAAGTTTTAGGACCCTTGAATCCATTTCAAAATCAGGTGTCTGCTGCCATTTTCTTCTGGCAGAAGTGACTTCTCAACTTCAAAAGGTTTTTGAGTACCAAATCTCAAACCAAAAATTCTCCAAAAATCATGGGATCAGTTTAAAGTCTTAAAAGACATCTCAATTTTTACTTTTTCCAGTTTCAACTTATTTTGGCCAAAACACACACACACACACACACACACACAAATGATTTTCAGCTTGGAAGACTCGTTTTACGAGGCGCGTCGGGTGCACACTAACGTCCTTCCCGACGCGTAACATGACCTCCGAACCTAAATCTCTGATCTCGGGCTTTTTTCAAAGTTTTGGCCCTTCAAAATTAAAATGGCGTGGCGACTCCGTTTTTTTTCCGGGTTTTATTTGGGTTTTTCAAAGAAACGCAAGAAAGCCGAATTTTTTCCCATATCGTCACAGTGGCGACTCCGCTGGGGACTAAGCTTTTTAATAAAAAATGGTATTCGGTATATTGGTGGAAACCACTAAATTTCCCGTTATCGCCTCCTAACACGAGTCGGGGATAAATTGTGGTCTAACAATCCCACGTGCCGGTATCACCGTTTTCAAAAAAAAAAAGCTTTTGAGGGTCAAGCTTCCGTCCCGGCTTCGAAAATCATTTTTGTGTGTTGTTGATTTTTTGCACAGTTTTCGTGTTGTTTTGGCCGCCTCGAAGAAAGTCAAAATTTTGACTGTCGGAATAATGTCCCTAACTGTCGGAATTTTCATGCCTACGTGCTTATGTGCTCATAAAAAAAAATTTCAAAAAAAAAAAGGGATTTTCAAAAAAAAAAGAAAATTTCCAAAAAAATCATGCATCATATTTTTAAGACACATAAAAAAAAAATCTCTATTTTACTCGGAAAAGAATATAGGCGCTTGCACACTACGCGCACGTGACCGTACCTTGCACACTACGTCCTTAACGGGAAATCCTTGTCGCGGTCCGTTTGGTCTTATTACGCCTCTCGGATGAGCACGGGACTACCCAAACATCCCATGGAGCCTCGTGTCGACCATGCACTTGTCCGTGACACACTTTGTCAGAGACCCGGTTGGTTTTTAGTGCAGTGCAGTGTCATGCCACTGTCCGTGTATAGACCTTTCCTTTCAAGCCTTTGTCGGCATACCGACTCAATATCTCTCGGGTCCCTAATCGGTCGCTAATCGGTCGAAGTTGCCGGTTTTCCGCCGCAAACTTTGACCAAGATATTGGCCGGCGCCTTGACTTCGGCTCACGGCGGCACAAATTATACACGACTCCCGGCATTGACTGAGTCATCAAGGATTAACGGTTATTCCATGCCTAATTACGGCTTAAGCGACGACAAGTCAAGATCAATGCGGACATTTATCGGTCAAATCATGCCGAGCTTTTCGTCGAGCTCTCGGACACGATCTTGACTTTGACGTCGGCTTTGTCCGTAATTTACATCGAATGCTCGTTAAGACTCGATTACCCGCCGACTTCTAGGATCGTTTTCTTTCGGTCGGTGGGACCCGCTTGCCCTATAGGACCCTCGCCGGGGCATCCGCTGGGAGGTCGAAATACGGAGTGGAATACGAGGGGCTTATAGACGTAGTGACGGGGCCCACCGATCCGAGGAATCGAGTAGTTTGCGAAAAAGAAGAGCAATCTTTTCCAACCGATTAGGTTAATAAAACATGTTTTAAGTAAACGTGAACAAATAAGCGCATGTTGCATGAGCCAAAAGCCCGAAACACCTACCCTCCTTCCATTCCCGGACATCGAACCTTCGTGTCCTTTCCCCATGACTCCGCACAAAGCTTGGTTTCGGGCACGGGTCACCGTTTGATCGGTTGGGAAGAGTCAGCGCATCGTCGGCTTCGCCATTTGTTCCGACTCGGGTTTGAGAATGTACGCATCGGCCGGTAATGATGGGGATAACGTTGCTCCAGTCCTCCGAATCCCTCGGACGGACCGATGTGGATCCGAGTTGGTAGAGCAAATGAGACTTCGGCATGAGGCTCAAATTGATGACCTGCGGGGGTAGTCGCAAGTCATGGTTTGACTATCGGTCTCAATTCCGATGGCACTTTTACCGCAAAGACGAAGAAGGGTTCTCCTCCTCTTCTTAACGATCCGGATACACTAAGATGCTACCCCAAGATTCCTATGTTTCCACCGCCGTACTCACGCCCGCCGACTTACAGGCAACCGGCCCCCAAACGCAGCGATCGGGGACGAAAGAGTTCGGTATCTTTGTCGGTTGTCCCCTCTCAAGGTGATGATCCCACAAATATCGGCTGAGTGATGAAAATCGAGGAACGATTAAAGAAATATGGTCGGCCATCAAATCCCTGGAAGAACGCCGGAAACGGACGAGCGGGCTGGATTGAAGAGGCCACACGCCACTTTGGGACCTTAACAATATCCCAAGCGGCGGGGCTGCCTTGAAGGACAAACATATGCCCGTTCCCAGGGACCTCACTATCTCTCATTATCCGGCGGAGTCCAATCACTCGCTACCGAGGCGAGCCCGGCGGAATCCCCGGACCGGTTCCACTCAAAGTCATTCCGGCACCGCTCAACGAGGTCCCAAATCCGCCGCAGTAGTAGAACACATTTGGTGGGATATTTGTGGCTGTCCCGATTGCCTTGAAAGGGACTATCGGGATTGGATACACGAGGACCGTCCTCCTAAGAAAAAGAAAATTTCCTCCCGGCAAAAATTGAAGGAGAGATTCGAGGCGGTGATAACGGTGTGGGAACGCTCGGGGAGCCATGCGGGGATTTGATTATTATGTACTCTACTCCGGTCGAGTCTTCCCCAAAGCAAAAAGGGATAAAAGAGCGAGAAAAGCTTTGCCAATGACGGAATTGAGACCTTCTGGATACCGAGTCTTTGCAGACAAAAGTCCAACCCCCTGGGGTCGACGCCCAAGGTTCGGTTGTCCGGCTCAGAGTATACACCGATGAAGAAAAACCGACGCCTTGATCTGGCGCTCCCACTCAATCAACATGTTGGCTGGAGATGGCAACCGCCACAAAAGGCATCGGTATAACCCGGGGGCTTCGGCAAAGACTACGCCTCGCAAGAAAAAGGCACGAAGTGGCCGGCGATGAATCTCCATCCCGAGACAAGGACCAAATCTATGATCCTCACCTATATGGGAGTATGATCACCTTCTGCGATGAAGATTTGCCAAGAGATGTCTCCCAACACAATGAAGCTTTGTACATCACTATTCGGCTCAACACCATGTCACTCCCTGGGGTATTAGTGGACAATGGATCATCGGTAAATGTCCTTCCCCTCGGCATGATGAGGGCCCTCCGCATAAATGAAAGGCGCGTGATCCCATCTACCCGGTGTCAAAGCCTACGACGGTTCGTCTCGTCCCCATCAGGGACGGTGACTCTGGAACTGCAGTACGAAACCCAAATGGTGCCCGCGAAGTTCCATGTAATGGATATCCCCTCCGAGTTCACAGCCCTACTAGGGCGCCCTTGGTTGCATCACATGAAAGCCATAGCCTCCACTCTCCACCAATGCGTCAAATTCATCAACCGGCAGGGAGACCTCGAAGTCATAAGGGGTGACAGGTTTCCTCATAGGGAACGAAGTGAAACAATAGCCAAGAACGCCCACGGTCAAACAGGGGCTACATCCTTCAAGAGGCAAGTCTCGCCGGCATCCTTTGGAATCCCGGCAATGCCAACTATGTCGACACACTCAAGCGAGCGGACTCCGAAGAAGTTCGATTCGTCAAATTCAATTGCTATTTCCAACACTTGGAGGCGTATTGGAAGGAAACGCTGGACACCGCCATGATACAGGCACACAAGTCCCGGTCCTCAATCACGCATTTGTCGGTATTCTGCAAACCCATTCTTTGGCCTCGCCAGGCGAGAGATTTTCATGATAAAAGTCGGCAAACACCGACGGACTCGGCTCGAATCTATGAACGTCGTGTGGGACGTCCTCCTTCTTGAACTACCTACCAAGCCTTTCCGCTCGAGTATGGGACATGAGATTTTTCTAGCGGCTCACCGAGACGCAATGCGTCCTTACATCTGGATTGAGCGGTCGGATTGTGGCGAAACGGAAGTCCCGAAGTGAGGAAGATCCCTACATCCACATGCTCGGCTTTCGAGATGCCAAACACAGTTGATTATGGTTCGAGACAAAGAGATGATAGCAACGGCTGAAGAGAGGAGCACGAGACCATGCCTTTCCCGAGTTGTGAAGCCACCAGCAGCGATGCCGCTAAAGAATTGGGAAACTCTCTCGGGCCCGTCCGCGACCAAGGAGGAAATGATCACCAAGCTTGGATTGGTCCCCCGTCCTTTCGTGTCAACCTTTGTAAAGTCCTCCGAGTCTCTCATTGTTGAGTTCGAGTCTCTCGAGTCGTCCGACGGCCTCACGCCTGAAGACTACGAGTCTGTAGCCAACGTTGTATTCCCCTTCGTCTTCAATGAAATGATGAACCTTTCTGAGTATCCCTTAATTGCCACTTTAACTAATGATGAATTAACTAATAATCTAAAAACAGTTAATAACGATTCACTAGATGAAGAGGCAGACACATTAAATGAACAATATATCAAAGAAATCTTTAAGCAGGTTGTCCGGAAAGAGGAAAATCGAGCCCAAGCTGCCGAAGAGATTTTGACAAGTGTGAATTTGGGAACTACGGAAGAGCCTAAAGAGACGCAGATTGGTAGTTTCTTCGAAGGGACTGAAAGGGTTGCCCTAATCGAGCTGCTAAAAGAATTCGTGGATGTGTTCGCATGGTCCTATAAAGATATGCCAGGCCTCGATCCTTCCATAGTTGAGCACCGAATACCGCTCGACCCAGAAGTCAAGCCAGTAAAGCAGAAGCTAAGAAGAATTAAGCCCGAATGGTCCTTACAAGTGAAAGAGGAAATAGAAAAGATGCTCAGGGCAGGGTTCATCAGGGTCATTGAATACCCAACATGGCTGTCCAACATAGTGACGGTGACCAAGGCCAACGGAAAGATCCGATGCTGCGTAGACTTCAGAGACTTGAACAAAGCCAGTCCAAAAGACGATTTCCCCCTGCCAAACATCGACATTTTGGTAGATTCCACGGCCAACCACGAAGTCAAATCTTTCGTCGATGGTTTTGCCGGCTACAACCAAATCAAAATGGCAGAAGAAGATCAAGCCAAAACAGCCTTCACAACCCCTTGGGGCACATACTGCTACACGGTCATGCCATTCGGACTAAAGAATGCTGGGGCTACGTACCAGAGGGCAGCTACAGCTCTGTTCCATGACATGATCCACAAAGAAATTGAGGTCTATGTGGACGACATGATAATACATTCCAGAGGATCAGATGGCCAGCACTTTGTTGATTTGAGAAAATTCTTCGGCCGCCTCCGAGACCACAGCATGAGACTGAATCCAGCCAAGTGCACCTTCGGTGTAAGACGGGGCAAGGTACTAGGATATATGGTGACAGAACGGGGAATCGAAGTAGATCCCCAGAAAATCAAGGCGATAGTTGAAATGAAGCCACCACGGACACTGACAGAAGTGAAATCCTTCATGGGAAGACTGCAATACATAAGCCGCTTTGTAAATCAGCTGACCTCGATCTGCGAGCCAATCTTCAAGTTGATGAAAAAGAATGCCTACACAGAATGGACCCCAGAATGTCAGCTTGCCTTTGAACAAATTAAGGCATACCTTGTGAATCCCCCGATTCTCTGCCCACCACATCGGCAAAAGCCACTCTTGCTATATCTCACTGTCACGGATACAGCAATTGGGGCTATGCTAGCTCAAGAGAAAAAAGATTCCAAAGTCGAAAACGCCATCTATTTCGTAAGCAGAAAGCTCCAAGGAAGCGAACTCAATTACTCTGCTTGCGAGAAGACTTGCGCAGGTTTGGTCTGGGTAGTGGGAAAGTTGAAACACTACATGCAGTCTCACCCGATACATCTTGTTTCAAGGATAGACCCCATCAAATATCTGTTCGACAAGCCTTCCATCTCCATGAGATTGGCAAAATGGTCGTTCTTTTTGGCCGAATATGACATCGCTTATGTTTCAAGGAAATCCGTAAAAGGACGCATAATGGCAGAACATCTGGCCGATTTCCCAAGTGATGAGTCCCGAGGACCTGAACCTCAATTTCCCGATGATGGAATCTTCGCTCTAGAAGGAGAAAATCGCTGGCAACTCTTCTTCGACGGGGCGTCAAACAAAAGGGGGAACGGGATAGGAATGCTTCTGGTCGATCCTACTGACGAACACACCCCCATAGCAGTAAGGCTGAACTTCGAAGTCACCAACAACGCTGCTGAATATGAAGCTTGCATAGCTGGGTTGGAAGCCGCCCTTGAAAGAAATATCAAGGAATTGGAGGTGTACGGTGACTCTGCCCTCATCATCAATCAGGTCTCTAACAAATGGAAGACCGTGGATCCGGGTTTGCAAAAGTATCATGCTTACATGGAAGAGTTAGTAACTCAATTCAAAGAAATCAGCTTTCATTACCTGCCAAGAGACCGAAACAGGTTCGCAGATGCTCTGGCTACACTAGCCTCTCTTGTCGAAATACCCGAAGGAAAGTCGGTTAAACCATTCGTAGCCTGGAGAAGAGAAAACCCCGCCTATTGCTTCGAAATTGAAGCGGAAGCCGAACTGATCAATGAGCCCTGGTACACTCGTATTTACCAAGACTGGAAGGATGGCGAGGCCTCTTTCAAGAACGAAGATGGGGAATATAAGGAAGGAATCAAAGCAAAGTCTCTCACTCGAAGCGGCTCGCCTCCCATTATGTTCTTTTGGGAAACATGTTATACAACAAACGTTATCAAGGCCCCCTCCCGCGATGTATCAGCAAACAAGCGGCTACCGAACTCATGAAAGAAATACATGGTGGTACCTGCGGCCCTCACATGAATGCTCGAGCTCGATGCAAATCATACCGAGAATGGGGTATTTTTGGATCACCATGGAAGCCGATCGCATCCAGCTTTGTCAAAAGCCGCGACAAATGTCGCCGATACTCAAATCTTAATCACTTGCCTCCTCACGAGTTATACCGCATGACAACCCCTCGCCTTTCGTCACTTGGGGGAATTGATGTCATAGGCAAAATCACACCATCAGCAAGAACGGCCACGAGTTCGCCCCCGGTAGCCGTGGATTATTTCACCAAGCGGGTTGAAGCCAAGTCCTACAAAATCCTCAATTCAAAGAAAGTTGCCCTCTTCATCAAAGAAAACATCATGTGCGTATACGGGTTGCCGGCCGAAATCATTTCGTATAATGGATCCCACTTCGAAGGGGAATGTGACAAATCCGGCGGAATTCCGAATAACCCGTCACAAGTCATCACCCTACAGCCCCAAACCAACGGAGCCGTCAAGCAAAGAAACAAGACTCTGGAAAATATCATCCGGAAAATGGCCGTCCAAGGCGTAGATTGGCCCGAGAAGTTACACCCGGCACTCGGGGCTACGTAACATCGCCGAACGGCAACCGGGGAAACACCTTTGCCCTCACATACGGAATGGAAGCCGTACTCCCAATCGAGCCGGAAATACCTCGCTCCGTATACCGCCGGAAAGCCAAATCAACGAGGTCGAATGGCTCCGCAGTCGCCATGACGAATTGGCCCTACTAGACGAACGCCGATCAAGGCCATGGAACACATCCGGCCTACCAAGGAAGAATGGCTAGAGCCTTCGACAAGAAAGTAAAGCATCGGGAGATCCGAGAAGGTGATCTCGTTCTAAAAGAAAAGCCCCGTCCGTATCAACCCTCTCGGCAAATGGGAGCCCGTATGGGTCGGGCCATATGTCGTCCGTAAGATCTTCTCCTGAGGAGCCATGCAACTTGCACTCGACGGAATCCCTTTGTACACCCAAAGGAATGGTGACAAGCCGCGCAGATACTACGCGTAAAAAAAAAAAAAAAAACAAAAAAAAAAACAAAACAAAAAAAAACAAAAACAAAACAAAACAAAAAAACAAAACAAAAAAAAACAGTGCTAAAAGAGTAATACCCAACTAGGTTAGAAACCCGAAAAGGGCGGCCTAGGTAAAAAACAGGGTTGCACCAAAAAAACAACAAAGAAAAAAGAAAAAAAAAAACAAAAAAAAGAGAACAAAAACAAAAAAAAGAGTGCTAAAAGAGTAATACCCAACTAGGTTAGAAACCCGAAAAGGGCGGCCTAGGTAAAAACAGTGGTTGCACCAAAAAAAAAAAAAAAAAAAAAACAAAAAGAGTTCACCAGGTTGAACTACGAAGACCCGAGCTCCTCAAAATGAGGGGAACGTAGGCAGCCGGAAACGGTTCGGTCTAAAGCACAAATAAAAGCCATACTTTGGCATAAATACAATTGATAAGACAATGAAAGCGTCTCGAAAAACTCTAAAGCAATTCAAATATTCATTACAAGTTAAAAGCTCTTTGATGAGTCTAAGCCCGATTCATTCCTACAACCGGCAACCTCGCTAAAAGGAAAACTAAGATACATAATCAAACTAATGTGTCCATGGCAAGAAAGGGATACTTGGAAACCTCGTGAGTCACTCCAAGCCACTCAGACCGGCCTCTCCCTTCTTCTTCCCCTCCGAGTCTTTCTCTCTCGAACCGGAAAATGCCTGCATTCCTCCTACCAAGCTCCTGTATAGGAACAGGTCTATCAAACCGGCCTCCGTCGTGGCCTTAGTAGCCCTAGCGTCATCCCTCATCTCCTCGTAACCTAGCCGGTAACATAGGAGCCCTCCTCTCCTCGTCTCTTGACGTAAGCCTCATAATCGGCCACGCCGTCTCCGCTCCCGTCACGAGGATTGGCCCTCGCCTCGCCCCTCCTCCTCTCGTAAACAGCCCGGTCCTCCGCACCCATAATGGCCTCACGCCGCCTCAAAATAGCCACCCGAGTCTCTCCTGCATGCCCCTCGTACCAATCCAGTACCAAGTGGTCGTGAACACCGGCCTCGGACGCTCGAGAATGACCCGAGGAGGAAAGGCATCATACCTCCATACTGGAAAGAAATGGAAACACCGAGGGATCATCCATGGAAACAGGAGCCACCACCCCGGTGGCTATACATCATCAAAACCCTCCAAAGGAACCCGCTTCCAAGCCAAACCGCCTAAGGACCGTGAGCCGGAATGTAGAAACCGGACCGAGAAAGCCCCTAAGCATAACCACATGGGACCCGTCCCGAAGCACTCTACGAGTCTCCACCCGCCAACGAGGCACCGACCATCTGATATCTTCGCCCGGCGACCCGCCATCCAACGCTCCCACGAGCCCCGATCATCAAAATCTACATCAACACCTCTCCCGGCAAAAGTCCAAGGCCCGATCATATCGTAGGTTTCCCGAAGAACCCCCAAACGCTCCATCGCCCACAGTGGTCAAGAGAAACGGGCCGCCCCGCGCATATACCGCCGTCCGGTAGCTAATCCGTCGAGAGCATGAAAAGTCTCCCCAAGAATCAAAGGAACGACATCTCTCGCCTGTGCGACAATGAACGACAACATCCAAAGAAAGATCGATGGCAAATCCCAAAGGAATAGACCATGAACAAAGTGCCGAACATGCAAAGTGCAAAGGCATCCCAATAGGCGTCATCCACCAAGCCTAAGCCCCTAAATCTGCCGGGAAGACCGGAAATATCAAAATGGTCGGGACCGCGGATCATGCCTCGTGCTTCCTCCGGAAAGATGAAGAAGGTTGCACAACTTGTCAACAAAAGAAGCTCCTCCTGACAAAGGAATTGCTATCTCCTCCACCTCCGGACCTCCAAGCAAGGCCCGAAATTCTTCCACACGGAACAATCTCGTTGAAGGAAAGGCAAAAGACATGCCTTCTAGTATCCCAAAACGAAGAAGAAGCCCTTAAGAGGTCATAATCCGGAACCAATTCTTTGAGAGACCACAAGCATCGTACCTTGTACCGTTCTTCAAAGAAAGACCTTCTCTCATGCATAATTTCCCGACCAATCCTTGAACTTGTTGAAAAATGACATTTGGGATTCTTGGGATAATTTTGAGGAGCTTTTCTAAGGCTTTCCATGGTTTTTTCTCTCTTCCTCCCCGAAAATGGCCGTTTGGACCGGAGGTTGAAGAAGATATTTGAATTTGAAATAAAGCAAAGACCAGATTTAAAGCAAAATCAAAGGACAAAGGTCGATGCCGTCCCATCCGCGCGGACATGTTTGTTTTCATCGTAAAATTCTGCAAATGTCTCCAAGCCGCTACACTAAAGAGGAATATTCCGTCCCGTTGCTCGAAACTTGTGCAAAAACCTCCCCAAACCAAATCCCATATACCAAACACCCTTGCAAAAAACAAGGCTCATGCAACACTGCATTCATATTGCATTGCATTCATAAAATAAAATCCTAAATTATTACATTCCAAAAAAAAAAGAGAGTGTACATAAAAAAAAACAAACAAACATAAATAAAATCCTAAATTATTACATCAAAAAAAAAAAAAAAAATGTGCATAATCTGTAAACAAATCTAAATCTCAAAAAAAAATCAATCAAAAAAGATAATCAATCGGAGTCTCCAGACCCGATGTCTCCCCGTCCCTCTTGCGACTCGGGCCCGCCTCGTCAGAGCCCCGAAAGTCTCGGCTCGAATCGTCCTCATCTCCGTAAAGAGGCTCGTCGGGACCAACCGCACACTCGATAGGGTAAACCTGCATCCCCGAAGAAATCGAACCCGAAGGTGAAGGCGTCCGACTCCCGAACATACGGAGACGACCCACCATGCCGCCAGACGTGTCCCCGCCCGTGCGGATCCCCAAGAATGACGTGATCCGAAGGCAAAGGCCGCGCGCGGTGATCAATGAGAGGAGAAAGAGGGGTCTCGAAGAAGTCTCCGAGGGAATAGGAGAAGCCTCCCGTCTGACAGTGCCGCCGTGGTCTCCTCGCCCTAGCCTCGAGGTGCCCCGCAAGCAACCATCCTCCGTATGAATCTCTTAGCCCCGATCACTTGCTTCGCGCTGTCTCGACGACCACCTCCGAAAACCGCACAAAAGCAAAAGCGTCAAAAAAAAAAAAAGAAGTGATGCTAAAGATGATGAAACAAAAGAAAGAAAAGAAGGGGAAAAGGTGAAGCCATACTCTTCATACCCTGGGACGAGGCCGGAAAGCTCGTGGAAGCCGCTCGGGCCGAGGGATCTCGCACCCTCAATCGGACCCCATCCCGGATGTAGGAAAATCCGTCCGAGGGTACCGCGGGATCCCAAGCCCCTCCCTCTCCAAAACCCGAGGCATCCTCAAATTTCTCCTCAAGACGAACGTCGCATATGGCTCGATCGCCACGAAGTCCGAGAAGTGCCGGCTCGCTCGGTAATCATCCCAGTCACGGACCGATCGCTCGGGTGCATCATATCGGCGGGAGGCTCCACCGGTGTCCTCAAAGGCGAGTTCACGCCATGCCGGCGCGTCACCCTCTCTCCCGCATAGTAGGCGTCGCAAGTCGTGCCCTCAAAATCCTCCGCCGCACCGTCCGTATCTCGCCGCCCTTCACCAAGCGCTTACCTCAAAGCGATCCTGTGGGAAGAATATCATCCCCTCATCCGTCTCGGCCTCCGTCAAAGGAAGGCAATCCGCGTACCTAAGAGTCGTACGCCCCGGAGCTTATCTTCTCCCGGCATGCTTGGACCAAGATCGCATGGCCGGATACGCCCGACGTACGCCTCAGCCGCTCCACACCGTGACGTGAAGAACTCCAACGCCCATACCCGCGAAAGGTAAAGATCCAATCAATCCAAGTGCAAAAAAAAAGAAGCGCGTGCTCAAAGGAAAGAGGGAAAGCAAAAAGAGAGCTTATACCTCCGTGAGCAAACTCAAGCAAGATAGGAGCTCACAGCCCTTCCTGGCCGTATCTATCAAGAGCGAAGTACACACCAAATTGCCTCCCCCAGAAATATCTCCAACCGTCTCCATGTCCTCCAAGGACCTCAAAGAAGGCAAAGACCGCCGTCCCCTCAAAGCATGCCCAAAGAGCGTGCTCGAGAAAGGTAAAACCACAGGAAGGACCTAGCACCGCTTCGGCGCTAAACCTATCCTCCCCACCTCGTAACTCGCGATGGTCTCCACGATCTTGCCGAAGACCACGGCATACTCCATCCCCATCCCCTTTTGGGAATAGGGGAAAATCCAAGAAGAGCTCGCAGACGCGTCGCCGTAGCCATCTCTCCACTCAATGCCGCGTCCATTAAAGGACAACCCGTGATCGCAAAGATAGTCGAAGGCGTAAGCCGCCTCGCCCCGTAAGAAGTGGAATGTGTGGGTCGCATCCCACCAATGCCGCGCTAGAGCGAACATCAAGCTCCTTGCACTTAGGGAACTTGACCAGTCCCCTCAAGCACTCGACAAACTCCCAGAGCCCCGTCTCGACAACGATCCGTCTCGGACTCGGCAAAGCTCCTCGGCCCGCATCCGGAAGCCGGTCCCACAAGTCAATCACGGACTCCACTGATCCTCAAGTCTTCATTTTGTTCAGCTGCTCCGTCACAAAACGGTTTCCGCCCTGTAAAAAAAAAAGAGAGAAAATGTCAGAAAGATTGCATTTGCATTACAAAAAAAAAAAAAAAAAAAAAAAATTCGACAAAGATAACAAAGATACAATGAGCATAGCCCCATTTTTCTCGCATGAAATAAAACAGTTTTCAGCAAGTCCCAATGCATTCATCAAAAAAAAAAAAGAGGATGCATTCCTACGGAAGTAAAAACGTCCCATTTTCAACAAAAAAATGCATACATGCATATCATCCATCTTACATGCAACGGGAGGAAAAATCCGTCCCACTTTTCAAAAAAAAAAAATCCTAAACATACATACATCTCATATTGGCAAAATGCCCATTCTTTCCAAACAAAATGCATGCATTGCATCATCATTCATCAATATCAAAATTCAATTTCAAAAAAAAAATCATCATCAAGAACATGCAATATTCAATTCCAAAAAAAAAAAATCACAATTCTTCGAATTTTCACATGTAATTTTCAAAAAAAAATGTGGCAAAAATGCCAATTCTTTTTCCCAAGCAAAATGCACATTTTTGGGACACTCACAAATTCATTGCAACATTGCATATCATCAATATCAATATTCAATATTCAAAAAAAAAAATTCAAAAATCACCCAAAAATTTCAAGCAAGAAATCGACAAGAGGATCAAGAGGATTCGAAATATACCGTTCGGAGATGCGGATCCGAAGCCCAATGTTGCCAAGCATCGGGGTAATGCTCCTCCGCAACCGATTGCGAAAGATTGTAATGCCTCCTCATCCGGACGAGCTCCAATCGCCTCTCCGCTATGGGACCACGTCCCTGACCTTGAAAAGCGCCTTCCCCGTGTTCCATTGCTCAAAATCGAAGAAATCGGACGAATTTTGAAGCTTAAATGGCCAAAAATGGCGGCTCTCCTCGCTTCTCTCTCTCGCTCTCGACAATTTCAAAAATTGACTGAGGAAGAAGAAGGGCGCTGGCCCAATTAATACCCCGACTTTCCATCCCTATCCGCGCGGATAGGGATTGCAAGGGTCAAATGACCCTTTTGCCCCTTAAAATTTCAGGACTCTCGCAATTCTCCCAACTTGACAAAGTTAACCAAAGTTAACCAAAGTCAGCCCTTCACAAGAAAATCATTGCCCCTAAGCCAAACGTAAGACCGAGTGCCCCGAGAAAGATAACGAGATCCCGTATCTTTCATCAAAAATCTTCCCCTAGCAAACGTAAGACCGAGTGCCCCGAGAAAGATAACGAGATCCCGTATCTTTCATCAAAAATTACCCCCTAGCCAAACGTAAGACCGAGTGCCCCGAGAAAGATAACGGATCCCGTATCTTTCATCAAAATTACCCCTAGAAAACGTAAGACCGAGTGACCCGAGAAAGATAACGAGATCCCGTATCTTTCATCAAAATCTCCCCTCAATGCCAAACGTAAGACCGAGTGACCCGAGAAAGATAACGGATCCCGTATCTTTCATCAAAATCTTCCCCAAGAAGAAACGTAAGACCGAGTGCCCCGAGAAAGATAACGAGATCCCGTATCTTTCATCAAAATCTTCCCCTAAGCAAACGTAAGACCGAGTGCCCCGAGAAAGATAACGAGATCCCGTATCTTTCATCAAAATTACCCCTAGCCAAATAAACGTAAGACCGATTTTCCCGAGAAAGATAACGAGATCCCGTATCTTTCATCAAAATCTTCCACGGCAGTCAAACGTAAGACCGATTTCCTGCATAAATACGTCCGATTTTCCTCAAAGAAAGGCTAACGAAATCCCCAAAGAAAGATAACGGAATCCCAAAAGCCAACGGAATCTCGAGTAGAACTCGAACTACGAAAGGGCTTGATTCCCACTAGGGATACGTAGGTAGCCTATCATTAGGTCCAAATTTCTCGACCAAAACGGTCACCCTCTCCTTCTAAGCAGCCAAAGTCCACCGAAAGGCCATTCCAAATTAAGGACCGAGGCACCTAAAAGCCATCTCCAAGGTCCGAGGCACCTAAAAGCCATCTTCAAGTTTCGAGGCACCTAAAACGCCATCTCCAAGGTCCGAGGCACCTAAAAAGCCATCTCCAGGGTCCGAGGCACCTAAAACGCCATCTTCAAGGTTCGAGGCACCTAAGACGCTATCGCTAGAAAGCGATAAATCGCAATCATCCCCAGCAGAGACCGAAAACGGTCATTCCTATCCCCAGCAGAGCGGATAGCCATCAGACCGAAAATGGTCATTCCTATCCCCAGCAGAGCGGATAGCCATCGACCAAAAATGGTCATCTCTTATCCCCAAGCAGAAGTTTCTTTCCAAAGAACCGATCGTAGAACTCGCTCATCGTGTTCGAGGCACCTAAAACGCCATCATCTCCGTGGTCAAAGACCCGAACTACGATCAAGCTTGATTCCCATTCGGGATACGTAGGTAGCCTATCGCTAGGTTCAGCCACCCGAATCACTCGATCATCCCGCCAAATATGGAGCCTTACTCTTATCGACGACCCCGCTTCCTTCGGAAAGCGCCGTCGCCGAGGGCTACCGTAAGTGCTCCAATTTGAGCTTGTTAGAATTTTCGTTAGAAAATTAACGAAAGTTATAACATTTCTAACAATTCCTAACTATCCTAACATTTCTAACAAAGTGAGGGTAAAATGGGCATTGTTATTTAAGGTTAAACCTTAAAAAGAATCTCAAAAGAAAAAACAAAAGAAGAAAACCAAATATAGCAATGCCGGAAACATAAACCGGCCGCTAATTTGAATTTTGAAAAAGATTATTCTTCTTGTCCAAAGCCGAAGCCGCATTTAATGAACAGGCACGCCGCCCGGACTTGTCCGCGCGGATGGGATTGTCATCTCAGAGGGCTATAAATTGAGCCCTCCAACCACAAAAATAGAAAGGAAGAACACAATTGCAACCGAACCTCTCAAGTGAATATAGAGAGAAAACAGCCGAGAATTCACAAGAATTGTCACCTTTTTCTCTCCAATCTTTCCCAACTCATACTCATCCACTCACTCTCATATTCAAGCCCTAAACACTCATACACTCAAGCCAAACACTCAAGAACACAAGGAAGATTGGTAAACCCTCCTCTTCCTAACCCTAAATCTCATCCATGCATGCATCTTCAAACAACAAAATGTAGTTCTTTCATCTTCTTTCTCTAGATCTAAGAAGATCACCATGGAAGACCATCTCCATGGATGATCTTCTACAAAGATCAACATTATTTTCAAAGCTTTCCTTGCTTACTTGCAAAAATGCACTTTCAAAACCCTAAAAAACCATTTTCAAGCACTAAATCTTGATTTCAAAGGGTAAAATCCCCCTCCCCAAGCAAATGAAATGCTTAGTCCTAATGTACTCCCAAGGATGGTTTGGTATAGTTGATTCACCACTAAAATGTCTAGTGATCACTAACCAAAACATAGGGAAATGGGGACAAGCATGGATGCAAAACCCCCCTTAAAATCATATTTTCTTTCTTGAGAAGTTGCTGTCCAGTAGCAATTTTCTCAGACCTCAGTCCATGGTCTTAATTTTTGGACACAGATGAACTTGGAGTTTGGTGTTGACTACAAAACACTTTTTGTAGCCAACATCCAGAGCTTTCCAGAAATATTTTTACTTTATTTTTTGGGTGAGTAAAACTCCTCTTTTCAAATTTTCTTTCAGAGGCTAGTTCATCAGCTTCTGGGAATCCAGATCTCATATCTGAGGTTTCCAGAAGGTTTTGACCCCTCAAATCTTCTCCAAAATGGAAAATTCCTTCGCACCAACTTTATTTAAGGTGTCTAGAACAACTTTCATTCTCTGAGTTTATCCAGATTATGAAGTTTTAAGACCCTTGAATCCCTTTCAAAATCAAAGGTCCACTGCCTTTTTCATTCTGGCAGAAATGACTCTCAACTTCAAAAGGTCTTTTGAGTACCAAATCTCAATCCAAAATCTTCCAAAAATCATGGGATCAGTTTAAAGTCTTAAAAAGATATCCCAATTTTTACTTTTCTGAGTTTCAACTTATTTTGGCCAAAACACACACACACACACACACACAAATGATTTTCAGCTTGGAAGACTCGTTTTTACGAGGCGCGTCGGGTGCACACTAACGTCCTTCCCGACGCGTAACATGACCTCCGAACCTAAATCTCTGATCTCGGGCTTTTTTCAAAGTTTTGGCCTTCAAAATTAAAATGGCGTGGCGACTCCGTTTTTTTCGGTTTTATTTGGTTTTTCAAAGAAACGCAAAAATCGAATTTTTCCCGCGAAAAGGCAACACATCATCACACCGGCGCCACTTACCAGCGAGCAGTCACTGCACTTTTTCATGACATGATCCATAAGGAGATCGAGGTCTATGTTGATGACATGATTATTCATTCCAAAGGATCAGATGGTCAACACTTGATCGACCTGAGGAAGTTCTTCAATTGGCTGCGGGAGCATGACATGAGGTTGAACCCAGCAAAATGTACTTTTGGCGTAGTCCGAGGCAAGGTTCTGGGATACATGGTCACGAAACGAGGAATTGAAGCCAATCCGAGAAAGATTAAAGCCATCATGGAGATGAAGCCGCCAACGACAGTTACAGAGGTGAAGGCTTTCATGGGCCGTCTCCAATATATCAGCCGATTCATCCACCAGCTAACCTCTATTTGTGAGCCAATCTTCAAGCTGTTCAGGAAGAATCAGGAGGTTGAATGGAACGAACAGTGTCAAATCGCCTTCGAAGGGCCTACTTGGTCCATCCCCCAATCCTGTGTCCTCCACATAAGGACAAGCCCTTGTTGCTATACTTGACAGTTACAGATACGGCTGTTGGAGCCATGCTTGCGCAAGAAAAGGCAGATTCAAAAGTGGAAAATGCCATCTACTTCGTCAGCCGAAAACTCCAGGGCAGTGAGTTGAACTATTCGGCTTTAGAAAAAACCTGTGCCGCTTTGGTATGGGTGGTCAGCAAATTGAGACATTATTTGTTGGCACACACAGTACACCTGGTGTCAAAGATGGATCCCATCAAATGCCTATTCGGTAAGTCTTCTCTGTCATCAAGGCTTGCGAAATGGTCTTTCTTTCTAGCCGAATTTGATATCAAGTTTGTGACCCACAAGGCAATCAAAGGCCAAGCTCTGTCAGACCATTTGGCAGATTTCCCAAGCTCAGAAGCGCCCGAGTTCGAACCCCAATTTCCAGACGATGGAATTTTCATGATAGGAGTTACAGACCGTTGGCAGTTGTTCTTTGATGGTGCCGCCAACAAAAGGGGCAATGGTATCGGCATGGTGTTGGTTGATCCAAGGATGTGCACACCCCCATAGCTATCAAGTTGAATTTCTCGGCTACCAACAACACCGCGGAATACGAAGCTTGTATAGCTGGCCTCGAGGCAGCCCTGGAGCGAAACGTCGAAAAGTTGGAGGTGTACGGAGACTCTCAACTAATCATCAATCAGGTATCCAATAAGTGGAGAACCGTGGACTAGTACTTGTAAATGTACTATGCTTACATGGAGGACCTAATCGACCAATTCAAGGAGGTCACGTTCCACTACCTGCCCAGGGACAAGAACAGGTTCGCAGATGCCCTGGCCACTTTAGCCTCTTTGGTAGAAATCCCAGAGGGAAAGTCAGTAAAGCCATTCAGAGTTGGGAGGCGCGAGAATCCTGCCTACTGTTGTCAGATTGAGCTAGAAAAAGTCGATGACCTATGGTACATCTTGATCTTCCAGTACCTTAAGCATGGCGAAGCCTCGTTCCCGACAGAAGAGGATGGTAGGCTAAAAGAAGGTCTCCGCGCCAAAAGTTTACAAGCGTTAAAAAGGTTGTCTGCACAGTACGTTATTCTGGGAGATGACTTATGGAAGAAAAGGCACCGAGGCCCACTTCTACTCTGCATCAGCAAGTCTAAGGCCAGAAAGGTCATGGAAGAAGTCCATGGTGGCGCATGTGGACCACATATGAACGCCCGAGCCTTGATGTTCAGTATACTCAGGATGGGTTATTATTGGATCTCCATGGAAACTGACTGTATTCAGTTTGTACGAACCTGCGATAAATGTCAGCGGTTCTCCAATCTCAACCATATACCTCCCCATGAACACCAGTAGACACCATACTACTGGTGTTCTTACCTTGTGGACTACAATAGGTAGCCACTAAACCCTTTCTCTCTTTAATAAACTCATCCATACACTCATATCACCTTGCATGCTTACTTGCTTTCATATTATGTGAAATATTGGGGTTTTTGCATGATAAAGGTGGTGGAGAAGTAGATCTTCCATATTCACTTCTCCCCACCTCAGATCTGAACATTTGGTGACATTCTCACCATTAAAGTTTGAATATTTCTTAATTTACATTGTGTTAGGAGGTGATGGCTACATAAAAGTGGCCATAAACATGTGATTCATCACATTTGGCCATTAAAGCCATGTGATCCTCCCATAATACTCACATAATAGTACTATATTATTGCTTACAGTTAATAAAGTTACTTGGTTTGCCTTGGGAACAAAGGGGAAATCAAACAGACTGAAGGGCACTGAAACAGGCTGCTCTTGTCGGACGACACAGGACTCTCTGGAGGTCCTGTGTCATACGACATGTAGTTCCCAGATGGCTGTAAAGCTTTTCTTGGACTTCAGATCTGCCAAGATTATCCCCCTTTGTAACTCAAAGCTTACCTAAGTAGTTATTGGCTCATAAGCCACTATTTGGAGTGTCTAAGGTCTGTTTGGGTGCGATCTATTGATGGAGGCGGTTTGCCATATGACATAGACGACTTCGGATGTTCTATGTCATATGACATCCGTATCATTAAAAGTCAATCATGACTTTACTCACTCCTATTAACCCCCAAACAGAACTTAGACCACTAAATAGTGTCTTCTTTGGGTGAAATAATATGGCTCCAGTTCCATAGTGGCTTTGTCATTGCAGGAGAGAATCTGACCATGAGGTCTTCTGTCGTCCGACATCCCCTTCATGGGAAGTCCTGTGTCGGAAGACATCAGAGCTTCCTGAGCAGATTCTCTCAACCTTCTACCTTGTGATGAAAATCATCATATGTAAAGGGTGTGGCCCCCTATCATGGCTCACAAGTTGTATCCAGTCCCTATAGCATTAATGAAATTCCAAATTTGCATGCCTTACTTGTCGACACATATCGCACACACACTTTGAATGTTTATGATTGTCCAATGTTGATTGAAAGTCTCGAAAGAGCCGTGTTGGGTGAACTCTCAAGTTCTTCCCAAACACGTAACCAGACCCCCGAACCCAAAATCTCTTTAAATATAGGTTTTTCAATGTTTTCCTCAAAAAACGGCGTGGCGACTCCCAAAAACCGGAAAACTTTTCATCCAAGGAAAATTTCCTCATTTTCAAAAATGATTTTTTGGCGAGCGTTCATTCAACAATCTCCTCTATTCTTGGTTCACCCATCTGAACAAACTGAACCACTCTAGCATAGCTCAAGCTCGGTGCCACATTCACAACTTCCATACCCAACTCGATCTCTCCCGTGACGTTCTGATCAGCACTTACACTCTCAGGTTCTCGCACAACAATCCTTTCTCTTTCTCGCACACTTTCAGCTCCAACCATTTCGGCCTCAGATACTTCTCCGTCCACTCCAATAACACTAACCTCTACATTCTCTGGGGCCCTTCTCGCTTTCGCGAAAATCATTGCCGTGCCATTCCTCATACTCTCAGTCACCACCCATTCAACCTCGGGATCAAGAACCTCAACCACGTTTATCCTCAGCTGGCGAGAATCGGATCTTGTCGTCAATGAACTAGTAGATGCCCCCTTGGCCTTCATCATTTCCTTTCTCTTTCTCGCCACGGTAATTGCCTCACTTTTTAAGCAACCCACACCCTTGGAAGTCGGATACTTCACCCTTTGATGCGGGATGGACAACACTATCTCAAAGCTTAGCATGAAAGGGATCCCGACAATTGCATTGTAGGGGGAAACTAAGTCAATCACCATGAATTCTATATTCTCGCTTCTCGCCATCTCACCCTCACCAATCTCTACCTCCAACATGATTGTCCCTTTCACCTTAACCGAATGATTCGCGAATCCCTCCAAAAATCCCTTATAAGGTACCAAGTTTGCGTCTCTGTAATTCATCCTCTTGAAAGCATCATAATACAAGACATTTTGGCTAGCCCCTGAATCCACCATCACCCTCTGGACCACGTTATTTCCCGGACAAATAGTTATAATCACTGGTTGGCTCCCATGGCTCTTTGTCGCTGCCAACTCGTTCCTAGAAAAGCTGATCACCCTGTCCTCGCTGGCGACAAACTGAGGGATATCGAAACTGTGTGACAACATCATAATTTGATTATCCAACTGGGCCACGCTGGGTAAAGGATTTTGAATAACATCAACTACATTTCGCTCCCGAGTTCTCTCCTGCCTGACCCCTTCATCTCGCCTAGCATCTCTCTCCAGGTACTGCTTGAACTCGCCCTTATTGATTTTTCCCTGAATCACCCATCTCAAATTGTAGCAATCCTCCGTCACATGACCCTTGTCCTTGTGATACTCGCAATAACTGTTTTGATCCCTGGCCATATAAGTTCCCTCCTCGATGGCAAAAGGTGCAGGCAAATCCTCCTTCCTCAAAATCTCGGTGATGGTGGTATTCAACCTGTCGTACTTAAAAACTTTTCTCTGATTCTGACCACCACCACAATTGGTTCCATTACCCCCAGCTCTATTCCCGCTGCGACCTCCTTGTCCACCCCTACTTTCATATTTTACCACATCGATTCTTTCCTTCGCCTTCTTCTTTCCAGATCCGGTTTCCGCATGAGCGACCTCCATTCCTGGCTCCTTGCCGCCGCTGCAAAATGCTCTTACCCTTTCATACAACTCGCCAGTCATCTTCGGCAACCTCATACAAAATTCCTGCTTGAAATGTCCAGGTAATAAGCTCGCATTGAATAACATAATAATCTCGCCTTGGCTGACATCGGCAATCCGATTTGCTACACCCATGAATCTATCAGTAAAGACCGAGATCTCCTCTCCTTCATGTTGCTTTAGGCTGCATAGCTCAGTTTTTTACACGGGCTGTGCTCCCGACCCGCTGAATCTCGCCAAAAACTTCGCCTTAAGATCTTGATATCCTAGAACCGATTCCGCTGGCTGGGTCAAGAACCACTCCAAGGCATGATCCACAAGAGTACTCGCAAATGCCTTACATATCACAGCTTCATTCTCTGTCAACAGCGACAACGTAACCTCAAACCCTCCAATGTGAGTATTAGCTCTAGAACTTCCTGAGTAGTTCGGCAAGTTAGGCATACGGAATGACGGATCAGGGGCGGCAATCTGAATATCCTTTGCAAAAGGGGACAAGTAAGAACCTTTCACTTCCACAGGTTTGGTTCCCGCCTCTAACTCTTTAATCTTCTTCGCCATTTCCACCACCTCGGATTTCCACTTATCATCCTCATCTTTCTTAGCCTTCTCCAATTCAGCGGCTTTAGCCATCTCGGCGGCTTTCAAAGCCTCTGCGGCCTTAACCGCTTCTGCAACCTTCTCAGCTTCTGCAGCTTTCTCTGCCCTTTCTCTCTCCTTTTCCCTATCCCTCCTTTCACGCCGCCGGCGATCTTTATCGCGCAGCGACACCTCATCTTGGCGAGCTCTATCAGACTGCCCTGACTTTGGCGACCTTTCTTCCCTGTAGGTCCCATCCTCCGAATATCTTGAGCGACTAGGCACATAATCTCTGTCCGCAGTCGACCCCTCATCACTTTCATATTCATAATAATAAGACTCGTCACGCGAGTTTCCCGATTTGTGATAGATTCTCATTCTCCTTCCCTCCTCGCGATCTGGATGCTTCCTCTTGACCGCGGCACCCTCGGATCTCGCCTTGGTCACATCTCGTCTCCTATGATTTCGATCTAGGCGGCGGCATATCCCTCGCTCGCCTTACATCTCTCTGAGCTACACTCTCACTGACATCCCGGTCTTCTCTTTGGGCTCTTCCCGCCATTCCAGCCGACATCTCAGGCGGGATCTCGATGGGTTCCTGACCCATCTTTCTCAGCCTCTCGTTATTTGTGAGAACCTTCATCATTGACTCATTCTCTTTCCTCAACTGGCTGGCTGTCGCTCTTGCATCATCAGTCTTTGAGGGAGCGGGATTCTGCTCGCCAACCTTTCCTTTATTCCTTTCAACTCGCTCCCTATCTTCTCGCCTTCGAGCACTCCTGACTGCCGAATCAGTCTCAGAGGTGTGCACCTCGCCTTCCCGCGCAGTCCCCGATCTGGCCCTGCGGGCATCCTTCTGGTTGGGGGTCTCCAGAACCGAATTCTGGGTAACCTTCACCTGAGTATTCTTTTCTTGCACCATTCCGGTCACTTTCTGGGCACACAATCAAAGAAATAACCAAACCCAACACCAGCAAACAAGAACAGCAAGTCTGAAAACAACTTTCTGGGCCAAGAATACGAACTACACGAACAGAAAAAACCCCAACACCCCCAATCACCTAAAACGAAACACAGAAACTGAACAAGCTCTTGTCAAATAACCAAAGAAAGAAATTCAGGTCTCGGCAACGGAACCAACTGAAGCTGCCATCCAAAATCAATGGTTGCACAGGATCTGAAAACAAGAGGATACCACGGCTGTTCTTCCTTCGACTTGTCTCCTACACACATGCACACATGTAAACTAGGCCGGGGGTGGCTCCGGCGAAACCCCTCCGGCGTGAGAGTAAGATTAACATTTCAAAAAAATGGCAATATCAATGGAAACCCTAGAGAGAGAGTTTAGAGGGTAGAGAGAGAGAACATACCATGCAAATGCACTATTCCTCTATTTTATACTCCCAAGCCCCCATGTGCCTTGCACATGGGGGGACACTTGTCAATCATCCGTATGGGGTCCCCAACCAACTCAAAGTTAGCGGGATTTCACTATTCACCTTGTCAAATCAATCTACTGTTGACAGCTTCGATATGATGAGGGATCACGTTTCACGCAAGCCGCCGGCTACAATCATCAACCTGGCGGCCACATTCATAGTGCGGCCAACCTTAACTATGTCGGCAACGCTACTTCCCGCCCTCGGCATATCGCTGTACATTCGCTTTTCCGGGGTCTCAAGCTCGACCTGCTTACTCCCACATGCCGCCTGTGCGGGGTCGACTTATCCCGCACGCCTCTTTCCGTCCCGGGACCTCCTCATGGCCCACAAATATATATTTGGCCCATATCTACACACACTGGGCCCATTAAGGTGTGCTGGGCTCAATTTCTCGTTTGGGCCCAAATCTATTTTCTATTATCGCATCAGCTTCGGTTGTCAACCCCCCAAAAAATGTACATTCCAAGTCCCAACTCTTAGAGATTTAGAAGTTTCACCGTTTTTTCTCGATTGCCTCGACAACGGATAAATTTGGTTAATTCCATGGGCAGGCAAGAGACCTGGCGTCTTTCCATTTCGCATTTGCAACCCAGAATCAAGAGGGTGAGTTCTATTCCGAGACGGATGAGATGAAATTCCCTACTTGATACATTTTCGAAGGGGAAGGAGTGCACGCGTAACATAGCATGGATTCACAATTAGTAGGGATGACATCGTAATGATGTTAACAAAATATGTATATTATTGGATAAATTGTAATACTCCCTCCGTTCCGGTCGAAGTGTCTCAAATTTTCTTTTTGGGCGTCTCATTTAAAATGTCTCATTTCTAAAAAGGAAAGTTTTTATTATTTTTATATTCTTCCTACCCCACTCATTCTCTCTCATACTTTACTTTTACACTCACAACATTCTCTCTCCTAATTATTCCTCCCACTCATTCTCTCTTCTCTTTAATTTTTCATACTCACAATATTTAACCTTTTTTTTCTTTTTTACATCACTTTCTTAATTCTCGTGTAATTGTCCTTTTGGGACACTTTGATCGAGACAGACGGAGGAGTACATGGTATGATACACAAAATGGTACACACAAATTTGTTACAAAATCAAATGATATTTATTTTTAACTAAAAGTCAAATTGCTTGGCAAAGTAATTAATTGACTTGCAATATTATATTATACCTTTATTTTATTTCTTTTATCCTCCTAATTAAAAAAGTTTTAAATGAAGGAGTCAACCTTTACTGCAAGTAATAAATTGCTTCAACAAAAGTAGTCTATTTTATCATAGTACTAGTAAAAGCTCGTGTCCTCGGACACGTGTTTTTTTTTTTTTTTAAAGGGCAAAATGGGAAAGAGACAACTTAGTGAGGGCAAAATGGGAAATTTGATATTTGGTACTGTTCATAGTACTGTTCACCCATGGTGTGATTTATACTATAGATAGTACTAGTAATTTAAGTTAATCCCATTGATTGCTGTAAAACTCCATTCATTAATTAATTATAAATGAATATCCATTTTTTATTTAAACAACATTCTGAAAATATTTTGTCTAAGAAATTTTAATAACAAAAAATACATAAATACATGTACTATTCACTTTCAAACTTTTAATTTTGTAAATATAAATTAAAATATGAAAAAATATTGAATTACTAATCCATAACTCTAGCCTGATTACTCTAAATATTGGGGGACTTTATAATTTGGTCAAACCTAAGGGGAGGTCATCAAAATTAATACCACTTACCATTTGGAGTTTCTAATTTAAGTGTTTACAACTACAGATAATCTATCAGTTTGTGATCCTTTCTATTTAGAGTATAAACAAACTCCCTTTTTGATAGTGATAGAAGAAAGTATCCTTTATTCACTAGAAAGACAAAGTAAGCAAAATTCAATACATCACTTTACTTGTCATGATATATCATAATCTTTTATCTCATATAGTAATATGCAAAAAATAAAAAAATAAAAATAAAAGAGGACATTCTAAAATAATCAATAAAGTCCCATAATAAAAATAGAATCCACTGATTATATTCACAATAATTACCTACTTACATCACTTTTTCTCTTCTACCCAACTATCTAAACTCACAATATATCACTTTTTTTTATCTGTTTCCTTAATTTTTTTTACCAAACTTATTTATACATATTATTATGGGGCGGATTAAGTATTGCATTAAAGTATTAATAATATGAACAAAATCCATTTCAATCATTGAAAGTTAAAGAATCTCAACAATGGTCAACAATGGAGAAGTAGAAAGCTAGCTAACAAGACAACTTTGGGGGCATTAACTCAATTCAATGCTTTAAATTTGAAATTGAAATGACATAATGAATTTTGTGAAAATAAAATCTTTGAAAATTAATTTTATTTTTAATAATTAGAAAAATGTGTTTTTAAATCTTATAGTAACATTTTTGTAAATAAGTGGAACCTCTTTTATAACGGGCAATGACATTTTTCATCTAACCAAAACACTATTTTTAAAAATAGCGTGGTGTCATTTTTTTGTAAATAATCAAAATTTATTAACACATCTTGACACTCTTTAAAACTATAATTGTCATTCTTTAACACTAAACCTGACACTTTTTAACACTATTACTGTCAATCTCTTATATATTACCATTGTCACTATTTAACACTAACACTGACACTCAAAACACATAAATAATGACACTTTTTAACACTAATACTGATATTCTTTATAATTTATACTGCATTAAAAAAACACTATTACTAACACTTACTCTCTCCGTCCATTTACTTACTTCACACTTTCTATTTTGGGCGTTCAAATACATACTTCACACTTTATTTTTTACCTAAAATGGAAACTTTATATTATTAAAATATTAACCCTACCCCACTCATTCTCTCTCCTACATTATTTTAATACTCACAACACCATTATAATTTACTATTCCCTCCACTCATTCTCTCTCCTACATTATAATTTACTATTCCCTTCACTCATTCTCTCTCTATTTTACTTTTACACTCACAACATTTATATCATTATTTTTTTTCTTAATTCTCGCGCAAACAGTAACTGTGAAGCAACAAAATGGACGGAGGGAATATTTTTTTTATTAATATGTACTCCCTCCGTCCCGCTACAAAAATCAAAGTAACTGTTTGCAAGCAAATTAAGGAAAAAGTTAGTGGAAAAAATGTTGTGAGTATGAAAAGTGAGGTTGAAGAAAAAAAGTGGGGTAGAAAATAGTGATTTGATTGGTGTTGTGAGTATAAAAGTAAAGTATGAGAGAGAATCAAGGGGTAGAATAGTAAAGATTCTTTGTCATTTTAGAAAGTGTGAAGTTTATAATGGAACGCCCACTAAAAAAAGTCTAAAAAAAGTGTGAAAATTATAGCGGGACGGGAGGAATACACATTTTAACACACAGACCGACAATGACATGATCTAGTTCAAAAATTGTTTTTATAGCTTATAATTATGGTTTCAATTCCTATTTAATGGGCTTAGAGCCTGTTTGCCAAATACTCCCTCTGTCCCACTCTATTGTGGATCTAATTTTTAGGCATGAGAATTAAAAAAAAGTAGGAGAAAAAAATAGATGGAGGAGGTATTTGTGAGTATGAAAAATTAAATAGGAGAGAGAATGAGTGGAAGAAATAGTTAGGAGAGAGAATGTTGTGAGTGTAAAAGTAAAGTATGAGAGAGAATGAGTGAGTGAAATAGTAAAGATTCTTTGCCATTTTGGACAGTTCACACTAATGTGAGATGTCTCAAAATAAAAATAAGTTCACACTGAAATGGGACTAAGGGAGTATATCCTTAAATCATATTGAAATTAAAATTCATTATTGAGTTGCTAATAAATGTATACTCCATTTCAGCTCAAACCGAATTACTAGTCAAATTAATGTAACTTTAACAAATATTTAAAGAAAAAATAATGATTCTAATACAAATCTAAAAATTATTATTGAAAGTATTAAAAATTGTGATAGAATAACAACTTTTAAATTTTCAATAGGATCACTATTTTTATTTAAAGGGGCTTTGACCAATTAATCCCTTATCCAAATGAAATCGATCAATAATGAAAGACATTTTTAAAACTCGTCAATAAGTCTCTGCTAAAAATGTGGACAAAAATTTTCCTAACTGCAATTCCCTCACATACCAGGCAGCCAGCGTCTTATGCGCTTAATTGGTGAATATTATGATTCGCTGCTTCGCACTCCCTATGCATTCTCTCTCCCTCTTTCTCTCTATTCCTTTTTTTTACCCGGTTAATAAAAATACCAACAACTGTGAAATTTGCCCTACAGTTGTTTTAAAAGAATGACATAAATAACTGAGAAATCTAAAAAACAATTATAATATAAACCAACTCTAATCATGAACAAGTATAAAAACCTATAAAAGATTAATGTGAAATAGAATTCTCAGTTTATAACATAAAACAACACAATTATAATATAAACCAATTCTATTTCACAGTTATTTCAATAACTGTGAAATATAATTCACAGTTATTTACACCAAAACTTGTGTCCAAGTTTCATGAGATATATTAGTTGTTTACCAAACTCTAATAAAAATAACTGTGAAATACACATCACAGTTCAAAAATTTATCAATTGTTTAAGCAAAATAACTGTGAAATACACATTACAGTTATTTCACAAACAATGCATGAGGATGAACAACTGTGAAAATCTATATAACATTAATGTAAAATAAAATTTTTAGTTTATAACAAGGTTCTAAAAAGCGCTAGGCGGATGCTAGGCGGCGGAGCCGGGCCTAGCGCCTAGGCGGGGACTAGTCGGGATTAGTAAGGACCTAGGCGGGGCTTAGAACTAGGCGTTGGAGAGGGGCCTAGCGCCTAGGCGGGGCCTAGGCGCCCTTCGACGGGGTCTTTTAGAACACTGATTTATAATATAAACCAACACAATTATAATATAAACTAATTCTATTTCACAATTATTTAAATTCAAGCATTAGTCCTTGATTGGTTTCAATAGTTCAACATATGTCCCAAAAACAAATCAATCAAGGAGATAACAATAAATTAAATTGTTTCAAATTAACTGCGAAAGCACCAAGATCACAAAAATTTCAAATCAGTGTCTACTATAGGAACACCAAATCAACACAATGCATAAAATTGAATGTAAATTGCAACTGTACACATGAATAGAAATAGATAGACTATCATCGATAGATGGATGTAGAGAAGCGATCCTGTAAGAGACTTCTCTGATAGAAGAAGAGAAAGATGATTGATGATGATATTCATTGACAGAATCGTTCGAGGTCGACTCTCCATACACTTTTCACTAGTTGACCGGTGACAGCAGCCAATGGCGACGGCTGGTAGAATTGGTTTGTTTGACTGGATTGACCGAAGAGATCGGAGTTGGATGTGGAGAGTGAGGGTTCCGTCGTGGACAGAGATTGGTGAGTAGTGACGGTTATCGACCGATTCAGATTTTGGGAAACTGCCACCAGTGTGTGTGTGTGTGAGGGAAGAGCTTTAGGCGATGGAACTTAGTATGGAAATTGTAGTTAGGGATATTTTTATCCACATTTTTAGCAGTGACTTATTGGCGAGATTAAAAAATGTCTGTTTTTATTGATAAATTTTATCCCATCTCAAGGTTTTATTGATAAAAAACCCCTATTTAAATTACTATTCAAAGTTACATTAATTTAAGGGTTAATGACAATTTAGGGCCTGTAGTATAGGGGCGGTACCACATTGGGGCTTAAAGTCTCAAAACTATCAATTTGGGGCCCGAATTTACAATTTTGATCAATTTGGGGCTTTTTGACGGAAAACGTTAAAAAAGGCCGTTAAGTGACCATGTGCGAGGCATGTGACATTCAGTGAGGACATTTTGGTCATTTCGCGTTCAGCCCAGACTTCAGGCCCTAAATTGACATTCTCTCTCTCTCTCTCTCTCTCTCTCTCTCTCTCTCTCTCTCTCTCTCTCTCTCTCTCTCTCTCTCTCTCTCTCTCTCTCTCTCTCTCTCTCTCTCTTCAAAAAACATTAACCCAAAAATTAAAACTTAGCAATACCATCAATAAAACCCCACCTTATCCATTCTCCAAATCAACGTCGCCGCCATCTCCATTCTAACTCTCCTCCTCCGGCCAACCCACCTTCTCACCCACGCAACCAATACACTCAGCAACACCATCAACAAAACCCCACCAGCTACACACCCAACAATCACCCACAAATTTCTACCCTGAGCACCACCGCCCCCACCACCAATTACAGCAATTGGATTCTTTGTTTTCGACGCCGGTGGCGGAACACCCACATTTCCGAATCGAATCAAGAACCCTTTTCCACAGCCTCACTTCCCAAAATTCCCTCCCCGAATCTCAATGGGTACCCCTAAATCCTGGCAAATTGGAGCTCTCTTTTCCCCTCACTTTCCCCACCGGCCAAACCTTCCGCTGGAAACAAACTTCCCCACTTCAATTCACCGACGTAATTGGCCCCCACTTACTCACCCTCAAACAGTTAGAAAGCGACGACATTGCTTATTTCTTGCATCAAACCTCCTGCCAATCTGAGGATGCTAGGTTGGTTTTGTTGGATTTTCTCAATGTGGATATTTGTTTGAGTGATTTGTGGGAGCAATTTCTTGCATCAAAATTATTGTTGTTTTTGATGATTGTGACAGGGATGATATTGGTGGCGGTTGTGGCGGTGGTGAACAGATGGTGATGGTGGTGGGGAAGACTACGGGGAAGAAAGGATAAACTGTAAAGAAATTATTTTCATTTTCATTTTGTATTTATCTTTTAAATTTATTTGAAGATATTTAATATATTTTTATTTTTTTTATTCAATTCCAGAATTATAAACTTATAAAATTACTAGTACATGCCCGTGTCCAAGGACACGGGTGTGTGTTTTTTAAATTTTTTTTTTTTTAACTTAAATTTTTTTTTAAGGGCAAAATGGAAAATTGACAAAATAGTGAGGGCAAAATAAGAATTTCGGTCGTTGGTACTGTTCAAACTACTGTTTCACCCATGCCTCATTTATAGTTTTATACTATAAATAATTTTATCAAAATTAAATCAGAAATTATAAATTATAAAATTGTAAATTAGAAAATAATATTATTTTTTATTTAATGTTTTTTAAATCAATATTTTAAATATACGAATTATTTTTTTATTTTTTGTTTAAAAAAAAAAACTAAATATTTATTATTTATAGGGCAACTGTCAATTTAGGGCCAGAAGTCTCTGAAATGATCAAAATGCCCTCACTGAATGTCACATGCCTCGCACATAGTCACTTAACGGGTTTTTTTAACGTTTTCCGTCAAAAAGCCCCAAATTGATCAAAATTGTAAATTCGGACCCCAAATTAATAGTTTTGAGACTTCAGGCCGCAATGTGATATCGCCCCTATACTACATGCCCTAAATTATCATTAACCCTTAATTTAATCACTAGTCCAGTTTAAGCTAAGACCGGAGGATAGTACTTTCCAAATTGTTTTACTTTGATTTTGTTTGTTTGCAATCTGATCAAAAATTGTATTTAACTATCTTCATAAATATTTAAAAATTATTATTGAGATACCATTAAAAATATGAGGATCAAACTTTAGTCAAAGTTAAGTTAGTTTTCCTCTAAAAGTCAAATATTTTCAGGTCAAAATAAGTACAAACTATCAATATAATGTCGTTTTTTTGACATGTAAAAGCGGAATAAAATTATATTTTATCTCAAAATATGTGTTTACCTTTGTGAAATTTTGTTACAATCACCTTCACCTTTAAAATTCAATTCTTGTTATAAGTTTATTAAGAGATATGGAGTATAATGATAATATTAAGGGTAATTATTTATATTTATTTTAAATATTTGACTAAATGTTACTGGTATTTTTTTTCAAAATGTCCTTCAAACTTGGTCATTAGGAGATGAGTAATTCTCCCGAAAAATCTATTTTTCCTTGTGATTAGAAGAAAATGTGTTTTATGCTCGATACTATTTTTGTAAATAACAGGAACTTCTTAAAAAATAAAATATACGATGAATTTTTTGTAAATAACCATAACTTCGCAATACACCCTCACACTCTATAGCACTGAATCTGTTTACTCAAACACTACTACTGAATATTTAACAATTCATTTATAAAAACTTCGATATTTCCTTTGCGTACAAACTTTCGAATATCAGCCTAAAAAATTATGAATATCAATCTCAAAGATTCTGAATATCTAGAAATCATTGACATTGATATCCACAAGATTTGTTTTCCATAGACCTAGGGTTAAATTCCCCTAGGACCCTCTTTGCCCAAATTATATTCCTCTTAAAGAAAACTTTTTTGTAAATCTCAAATACACCCCTCCGCCTGGTTGGAGCGATCGCCTCACAATATGGTGCGATCGCACCAACTAAAAAAACTGAAAATTATAGTTTTAGTTACTGGAACTTTTAAAATTATATATTGGTCACTACAACTCTTATAAGTTAATTCTTATAAGTTAAAAAAGTCTTATAAGTAACTTATAAGACTTTTTAAGTCTTATATATGTTATAAGACTTATTAAAAAAGTCTTATAAGACTTATTAATAAGTCTTATATAAGACTTATTAAAAAATCTTATAAGTAACTTATAAGACTTTAAAAAGTCTTATAAATTAAAAAGAGTCTTATAAGACTTTTTGTATAAGTCCTTTAAAAAAGTCTTATAAGTAACTTATAAGACTTTTTAAGTCTTATATATGTTATAAGACTTTTTAAGTCTTATATATGTTATAAGACTTATTAAAAAGTCTTATAAGTTACTTATAAGACTTTTTAAAACGTCTTATAAAAGTCTTATAAGTTACTTATAAAACTTTTTAATAAGTCTTATATAACATATAAAGACTTTATAAGACTTTTTAAAAAAAGTCTTTAAAAGACAACTCCAGGTCTTATAACAATGTCATAAGACCTGCAAATTATGAGTTCATAAATCATTCAGATGGGTCTCATATGTTAATTATAACTCTTATAATTAACTTATAAGAGTTGTAGTGACCAATATATAATTTTAAAAGTTTCAGTGACTAAAATATAATTTTCAGTTTTTGAGTTGGTGTGATCGCACCATGTTGTGGGGCGATCGCTCGAACTAGACGGAGGGGTGTCTGTTTTTGAGTTGGTGCGATCGCACCATGTTGTGGGGCGGTCGCCCCAACTAGGCGGAGGGGTGTCTGGGGAAATAACTAAATGTTGTTTCTTAAATTGGATTTAAATCTCGCCCAAGGGGCCCTAGAGGAAATGGGCCTAGACCTAGCGCACACCAAATTTTACTAAATTACAAATATTCTGGATATCAGTCTCAAATGTTATGAATATCAATATCAAAGGTTCTGAATATCCATAAACCTTTTAACATTATATCTAGAAGGTTTGTTTGCCATGATGTCATTCAAATGTGCTTTTTAATTAATATTCAAAAAATTTTAATATTGATATTTAGAAATCTTTAATATTGATATTCTGAAGTTTGTTGGTAATAGTCTTGTTCAAATATAATTGATAATTCATATCCAAAATAATTTAATATTATTATTTCGAACCTTTTTAGCTTGATATATAAAATGTTTGTTGGTTATAATTTTGTTCAAATATGTTTGTTAATTTATATTTAAAAAACTTTAATATATATATATATATTTTTTTTCTCTTTCTTTAAGAAGGGGATCAACACATTTCACCGCTTCCCCCTTGATGCACTTCACAGAGGCGCCTAGCTATGCTAGGGAGGGCAATGTCATTCCCTCTAACCACTGGCGGGGGAATCGAACCCATGACAATAACCCTTTGAGCTTGATATCATAAAGTTTGTTGGTCATGGATCTATGGCACACGAAGTTTCAAGTATTTACAAAAAAGCCCTTGATCACAAAATTTCACTTATTTACAAAAAAACTACTAACACATTTAAAAACACGTTTTTCGTAATCAATATAGAAAAATTGCATTTTCCCTTTATTTTCATTTATGAGATAGGTGAATACATTTTTCGTGAAATACAACATGACACTTTGCTTCTAAACAAATAAAATACTCCCTCCGCCGGTTACTGAGGGGCCAGTGGTTGGTGGTCCATGACTTAGTCCGGTGAAGCTGGGAACCCGGGTATCAAAAAAAAAAAAAAACTCCCTCCATCCCTATTAAATGTTCTTATTTTGACTTGGTACGTGGATTAATAAAAAATACTCCCTCCGTCTCATTAGTATTAGCACAAACACTGTTTGCGCGGGAATTAAGGAATATGATATTTTAATAAAATGTTGTGAGTGTAAAAGAATGAGTGGAGAGAGAATGAGTGGAGGGTGTAATAAATTATAATGGTGTTGTGAGTATTAAAATAATGTAGGAGAGAGAATGAGTGGGGTTGGGTGAATATTTTATTAATATAAAGTTTCCTTTTTGGGAGTGTGCGGATATTAGCGGGACGCCCAAAAAGGAAAGTGTGCTAATATTAGCGGGACGGAGGGAGTAAATGTTATGAATATGAAAAATAAAATAAGAGAAAGAAAGTGGGTAGAAAGTTTTTATCGTGAGAATCACAAGTGAATTTCATTGTCTATTTTAAATAATAAAATAATTAAAAATCTTAAAATAAGACCGATTAAAAAGGAAATTAAGAACTTTAAACCGGGAGGGAGGGAGTACAACATAAAACTTAGTTAAAAATACTACTC
This sequence comes from Adenophora triphylla var. japonica, assembly GCA_022495995.1. Classification (NCBI taxonomy): domain Eukaryota; kingdom Viridiplantae; phylum Streptophyta; class Magnoliopsida; order Asterales; family Campanulaceae; genus Adenophora; species Adenophora triphylla. The sequence continues at coordinate 437,092 of JAFEMH010000937.1, forward strand.
ATTTTGTCCCAATTTTTTTTAGTAAAACAAATTTCTATCCTAAAATGAATATCTAAAATAGAAATTAAATATGCGTTTGACCAAAATTTAATATTATTTGGATACGTATCATGGTATTGTAAGAGAGGAATAAGATTGATTATTTATTTTATTTGAAGTTTGAACAATTAAACATTATTCTGCGTTTGTCGCTCGAGGGTCAGGCCAGGTGCATTATCACACAAAATCTATTTGAAATTACCAAATCGATGGAAAATACAAAAGGTAAAGAAAAAATCAAAAACAAAAAGAAACTAAAACCAAGGAAAAATAAAAAAGAAAGAAAGAAAGAAAGCGAAATGTGAGGCATAGAGAGACAAATATAACAGTGAAAGAGAGAGGGAGGAAGATGGACCCACACTTTTGCTTTTCTTTTTCTTTTTCTTTTTAATTTTCTCACATTTGACTTGACAGGAATCATCGAAAATATAAAGCCCCCTTAAAAAAAAAACTAAAGGAATTGAAAATTCAAAAAAAGAAAAAGAAAAAGATAAAACAAAAGGAAATTTTTTATTTTTCACTACATACCCCTAAGTCATTACAAATGTAAAAATATTGACTTTGACCTTTCTCCTATATATTCTTGACTCATAATTTAATGTGTCATGCATACTCCCTCCGTCTCAAAAAATGCTTCACCATTTTAGGTTCGACATACAAATTAAGGAAATAAATGGAAAGAAAAAATATTGTGAGTATAATTTGAAAATAGGAGAGAGAATTAGTGGAGAAAATAATAAATTTAAAAAGTGTTGTGAATGTAATAGAGAATTAGAAGAGAGAATGAGTGGAAAAAATAGTTAGTGGATATAATAGAATATTAATAAAATTTTTCCATTTTAGGAAATGTAAAGCTTCAAATGGGACGTCATTTTGAGTAAAAGGTGAAGCATTTTTTGGGACGGAGGGAGTATTTCATGATATCTTAAGTCAAATAGAATTAACATATTTACATGTTTAGGAGTGTAATTACAATAATTAATTATAGATTTCAAAGTAGAAAATATGAGTAGATTTTTAGAATCCAAGTCAACAACATAGTCAAATAAAGTATGATAGAAATTTAAGTTGGGCATATCTATATAAATAAGTACTCCCTCCGTCCCCCTAATATCCGCACACTTTTTTTTTTGGGCGTCCCGCTAATATCCGCACACTCCCAAAAAGGAAACTTTATATTAATAAAATATTCACTATGACCCCACTCATTTTCTCTCCTACATTATTTTAATACTCACAACACCATTATAATTTATTACACCCTCCACTCATTCTCTCTCCTACTTTACTTTTACACTCACAACATTTTATTAAAATATCATATTCCTTAATTTCCGCGCAAACAGTGTTAATGCGGATATTAGCGGGACGGAGGGAGTATATTTTACAACAATAAAAATTCACACAATAACATATTTCATTCTTAATTTGAGCTATGAAACTCGAGTCTAGCTTCTTATTTATCAAATTTTTAATCGAGTGATTTATTTATCAAATTTTTATCTGGAAAAGACAAGAAGGGTAAAAGTGTCTTTTTGGAGAGTTTGTCCGTAGAGAAGTAAAGTATCCAACGGAAAATGTGTGTGTGTGTGTGTGAGAGAGAGAGAGAGGGAATTTAGACTTTAGATAGAGAGAGAGAAAATATTTTCTTTCATTTTCTCTCACTTTCCGTTTAATTTCTCTCTCTTTCTTTCACTGTCCGTCGGAACTCAAAACAGGACAAAAACACTCTCTCCGTGTCACTTATGCTGAACTATTGATAACATGAGCAGAGTGTGCAGTGCACACCAACAAAATCGACACTGGTAATGAATCCCGCAACTATCCAACCACCACCACCGCCGGCGGTACCAGCATTACAGCAGCAATTACTACAACCTCACCGGTCCTCCTTCTCCTGCGACAAACACCCAGAAGAGAACTTCACCGGCTTCTGTCCCTCATGCCTCTGCGAACGCTTAACGACTTTAGATCAATCCGCCAACGCCACCGCCTCCTCCTCATCCCGCCGTCCTTCCACCTCCTCCACTTCCGCTGCCGCCGCCCTTAAAGCCCTTTTCAAACTCCCCACAACAACTTCCAACAACAATCCCAACACCGGCACAAGCACAGCCTCGAAAATCAAAACCTCATTCTTACCGGAACTCCGCCGCACGAAGTCCTTCTCCGCCTCCAAAAACGAAGGCTTCTCCGGCGTCTTCGAACCTCAGCGCAAGTCCTGTGACGTCAGGGGAGGAAGAAACACTCTCTGGACACTCTTTTCCATCGCCGACGAGAATAAGTCCTCTGCGAACCTCGCCGACGCCGACCCAGTTCTCGAAGACAAAGATGAAAGCGACTACGATGAAGAAGAAGAGCTCGAAGAAGTTGAGGAGGTAGAAGAGGAAGAAGACGAAGAAGCTCACGAGGATCCCATCATCAATTACAGCAACAACAACCTAATTAATTCCGACCACGATGATGAAATTAGGGTTTGCGAAGACGAACCCATTGTCACTAATTTCGAAGAAACAGCTGTTCCAGAACCTTCTATTGACGATGTAAAGACAATGAAAGATCACATAGATCTCGATTCGCAAGCCAAGAAGCCGGCATTGTCAAATTTCTGGTCGGCGGCTTCTGTTTTCAGCAAAAAATGGCATAAATGGAGGCGTAAGCAGAAGTTGAAGAAGCGGGAAAATGACAACGCCGACTTCAACGACATCGTTTCCATGGCTTTACCGGTGAAAAAGCCGATTGGTCGGCAGTTCAGAGATACCCAGTCGGAAATCGCTGATTACGGTTTCGGCCGGCGATCCTGCGACACTGACCCGAGATTTTCCCTGGATGCGGGTCGGATCTCATTTGATGACCCGAGATATTCATTTGATCAGCCACGGGCTTCTTGGGATGGGCACTTAATTGGAAGGACTTTTCCGCGTCTGCCTCCCATGGTTGAAGACGCTCCAGTTATCCATGTGGCACGTTCTGATTCGCTGATCCCCGTGGAGCAACCAGATGAGAACGTCCCGGGCGGATCAGCCCAGACCCGTGAGTACTATTCGGATTCTTCCTCAAAGAGAAGGAAGAGTCTTGACAGGTCTAATTCCATCAGAAAGACGGCTGCAGCGGTGGTGGCGGAGATTGATGAGCTGAAAGGTGGTGGGGCTTTGGTTTCGAATGCTAAAGTGTCGCCGGAGACAATTGATTACCTTCATGCCGCCAAGATATTGGGTGGGGAGAGAGGGGAGTTAATTAGGGATTCAAATTCAAACTCTTTGAGGGATGATCGGTCCGAGACATTTGAGTTGGGGATCAGGGATAAGGGTTCGAAAAAGTCGCGGAGGTGGAGTTGGAAGATATGGGGGTTCATCCACCGGCGTGGTGGCGGTGGAGGGAATAAGGACGAGGAGGAAGAAAGTTATAGTAGGGTTAATGGGGTAGAAAGGTCATTTTCCGAGTCTTGGCAAGATATGAGAAGAGAAAGCAATGGGGATGGGAAGAATGGGCTTAATAGAAGGGTACTTAGAAGTAATAGTAGTGTGAGTTGGAGAAATTCGTATAACGTGGGCGGATCTTTTGGAAGTGTAAGGAAATCAAATTTTGAGATGAATAAAAACGGAAATGTAAATGGAAATGCAAATGGGAATGGAATAGGGAATGCAAAGAAGAGGGAGGAGTTTGTTCTTGAAAGGAATAGAAGTGCTAGGTATTCGCCTAATAACCACCATGTTGATAATGGGCTATTGAGGTTTTACTTGACGCCATTGAGGGGTAGTCGAAGAGGGGGTGTTGGATCAGGGAAAAGCAAGGCTAATAACTCGCATTCTTTTGCCAGAACCATGATGGGGCTCTACTGAAATTACAGGTTGATTAACTTGTTCTTTGCTTTTATCTGTTAAAATCTTGACGCATTTCTTGTTTCGCTAATTGTTGTTTACATGATGTGTTTCTTCATTCTTAATGATATATGCTTCACTGTCTTCAGTTCAGTTGTTCCGTCTTAGGTTATTGTATTGGAATCTGATATTCCTAGATGGTGTAGAATGTTTGCTACTTTGCTTCCATTGCTGGTTACTTTTAGTTTGCATGTGTTAAAGTAACGGTCCATATGGAAATTTTAACCTAGGGCAGAAATGTCGGCTTAAGGGCATTTTTAGATAATGTTGACGTAAATATTAACCTAAAACGGTTCTTTTTGCATGTATTTGAAAGATTCATATTAGGAAATGTTAAAACGTAGAACAAACTGAAGCTTTCATTTAGGTGAAAGTGGCATCCTATACTAGGATCATTTAGCCAAGTCGTTCTTGCTACTTTTGCAGAGTAATGGTCTTAAAATAGTGCATTTGATCCATTAGAAACTCTGTTTCCTTGGTTATGCTCTCTATACCAATTTAGGGTAACCTGGTTTGGTCGTCAAGTGTCAACCTGGTGATACAAGAGCTCTTATACTATATGTGGGGAGGTCCTGGAAAGAGCTTGGCGAAGTGAATGTTCTTTATAGAACTTATTCATGGAAATACGTTATATAGGTCGTTTGTTGCGAAAAACAGCATTTTGGTTGATTATTAAAACACTAAAGACATGCTTGCAGTATTAAGGATTAATTAGGAGTTTTAACATTCGATTTCATTTCCCTTTGCAGCACCGTTCAAGCTTTAGTGGGGTATATCAATGGCTATTATTCACCTGAAGAAGGGAGAAAGCCAAGATTTCCCGGGAGGAAGAAAGCAACTGTTAATAAATCCATCTAGTAAGTTTCTTTTCTGAGATCAATCTGTGAAGTAATCGGACACCAGCAGTTGATCAGGTTAGCTTTGTCAGAAAGAAGAGTTGTCGAAAAGGCTACTAATTTGGAATATTTTGTAAGAAGAGCTTAAATTTGTCGCCCCTTTTTCTTTTTTCTTTTCCTTTTTCTCAGTGTACTTACTTTAATTGGTGGTGGTGGGGGGGGGGGTCTGTGTCTTGTATTGGTAAATTCCTTTACAATGAAGAGATGAATTGGGTATACTACCATAATATAGTATGTTTTTTTTTTCCTTCAATTACTGTTAATTTAGTTTTTTTTTTTTTCACCCTCATTCTTAGCTTCATCATATGGGGAATATTTGTTGCAGAAAAGATTAAGTTCTTCCTTAAATCAGAGTCAAGAAATAGATCATTGTTTCCTTATCATTTGGCTTTTTAAGATCTGAAAGAAATGCTTTTTTAGGTTGTATAACATAACATGGCTAAAGGGATCATTATGTTCTTCCTTTTTCTTTTTCCTTCTTGGGATGCGTGTAAGCGCGTAGCCCTGTCAAAACAAATTGTGTTTTACGTAGCGATTGAACATTAGAAACCGTCGTTCCTTACATATGTTGCCTAAATATCAAGTCAGATTTTAAGAAATTTTTTTAGCTGTTTTAAGTAGATGATTTGAGTTTACCCTAGCATTTGAACTTGTTGATCCATGTCATTACATTTAAACATGTATTTTTGGACGATTAAAAAAACAAAATATGACATTTATTAGTAGTATTTATTATGGGACAGGAGGTGTTGTATTTGAGTTTATCACTCTCTGTGTGTGAATAATATATGCTCCCTCTGTGCGAGATTAAGGTTATTATTTTTCTTTTTGGTCTGTTATTAAAAAATAAGATTTTTAGTTACTTTATTATTTAAAATTGATATTAGAACCCACTTGTAATTCTTATAACAAAAACTTGCTTTTCACTTTTTCTCTCCCGTTTTACTTTTCATATTAACAATATTTATTTTTTCTTAATTTTTGTGATAAAGTTAAACTAGAAATCTTACTTCGCGACGGAGGTAGTACATGATTCTGAAGTTGTTTTAACAGTTTGAACATTATTTTTGGGTATTCAGACATGGGATTTGTAGGAGTATACTATGTAATGTTACAATAAAATGAGATTGACAAGACACTACATATATACTCCTATATAGTGGTGTTTACTGAACCATTCAGAGACACTCACAATCTGACTGATTCTCTTTTAAGGAGAGTCACATTTATTCATAAGACTGAATTGTTGTTTCATCCACATATGTTGTTTCATGGTGGATAAGTTTTCAGCTTTTCAGAATCATACATTCTCATGCATACAACAAAGGTCTCAATAATTTCACTAACTTACATACCAACTTCCTTCCTAAATAAATACTCTATCTCAGTTTGATTAAAATTGTGATCCTTGTTAGTAGTGACCTCAATTTTGTTACTACCCTATCGTCAATCGTTAGGATCAATTAGGTTTTATACAGAACCCATCTCAAACAAAATTAATTTTAACTACATATTTCCTCAGTCCCATTACAACTTTTTCAGTTACTATTTATCCGAAAATTAAGAAAAAAGTATAGTGTATATTAGCTGTTGTGAGTATGAAAAGTGAGGTAGGAGATATAAAGTGGGGTAGGAAATAGTAATTGAATTGTTATTATAAGTATTACATGCAGGTTCCATTAATATAGAAAGGTTTGATTGCACCATAATGCCACCAAGTTTACCCATAATTACAATTTAGGTAGTGTATAGTATCAAAAATTGCAATTTATTACACTATGTTCACATAAAATTGCAATTCAGGGCAATTATGGATGGACTTTAAAGATAATGGACGGTTGTTAACTAATGTAAACAAAATAGATGAAAATATTAACGAGCCTTTTCAAAAATTGTATTGGTCACCCTCCCCTCCGTCGCCCCACCCCTCTGCCCCCCTCATCCTTAATCGCCCCTCCCCTCCCAATCTTCTCTGACACTTTGCTGCTGCCGCCTTCCCCCTTCTCCGCCGCCTCCATCAAAGCGGTTCCCCCAGTCCCTCTCCCATTAATTCTGGTGAAAATTGTAATGTCACACTACTTCTCCCCTTCCTTCCTCCTCTTTCTTTCACGAATTTCGCACTTACTACTTCTATTCATCCTCTTTCCTCCATAAATCTGAGTTTGAAACCAGATCCACATTCTTTTCTTCTTCATTTTTTTCTAATTTGAATTTAAAAGGCTTATTCTTCGAATATTGTCATTTTTTAGATAAGAAGTTGGAGTTTGGTTTATTTTTTATAAATCCGGTGTTGCTACAATTTTGCTTGGATCTGAATTTGATCCATTTTTTAACCATGAATTTGATCTTTTTTAATTTGAATTTGGGTAATTATTTTCAAGACTCTAAAATTGTTTGATGAACTTTTGTGAAAGCGATGGTGGTGGCTGTAGGGCAAAGATGGGTGTGGATGTAGTGGCAATGGTGGAGATGGAAGTGGTGGTGGTTACTAATGTGGTGGAGTTAATGGTAGAGGTGCTGTTGATATTATGGCATAGTGCCAAGGTGAGTTGCAGCTGAATGGATTTAATAAATAACAAAAAAATGTTTCCTCTTTTAGTTTTTATTTTTAGTGTTGAAGAATCATCATATTTAATAAAGGTTTTTTGAATGATATTTAATTATCTTTCAAAAAACAAATATTTAATAAAGTTTAATTAGTAAGAAATAAATAAAAAATATACTGAACAAATATGTAAGTAATTTTATTGTTTTTGGATGACATAATGTTGTTAAAAAATGGGACGATATGTTCAAAATTGTTGAAGTTTAGGGATGATTTATGCAATAGTATGTAAGAAATATTTGTATGGATTATATATTCTCCCTCCGTCCCATAACAATAACAAGCGACACACTTTGCCATTTTGGGCGTCCCACTGATAAGTCACACTTCCTAAAATGGAAAAGAATCTTTACTATTTTTTCCACTCATTCTCTCTCCTACATTATTATAATACTCACAACACCATTATAATTTACTATTCTCTCCACTCATTCTCTCTCCTACTCAACTATCTACACTTACAATATATCAACCTTTTCACTTTTTTCTTAATTTTCGTGCGAAACAGTAACTGCGTCGATTGTTATGGGACGGAGGAGTATATATACAGAGAATGTGATGCTTAGAAAAAGGAAGTGAGAGCAAGAAATGAGTTAATTAAACACAAGTTGGCTCAAACCCCATCCCATCCCATCAGCAAAAATCAACCCTATAGCAATAGCAATAGCAATGATGATTAATCTAAAATTGTGTAAGATATTTTTTATTATATTAGTAAAAAACAACACTATAATTGTGTAAGATATTGAGTTTGAGGTTTATGTTTTTATTTTGTCCTTTTTTTTTCCTACCCAATGATCAAAGTTATATATTGGCCACTTAAGTCAAAAAGTGACAATGAAAACACCCCAACATACATGCTCCTTCATGTCAGCAAAAACCATCTTGCTAACCCAACCCGTTTCAAAATATGACTCATATATATTTAAATCTCATTTAACTTAAGATGTCAAACTTAAACAAACAAACGGATCAAATCTTCACAACCCACATGGACCCGACCCAACACACTTCAGACCTCTATCTCAACTTAGAATAAAATTTAGATTGCACGAGAATTAATTAAAGAAGAAATATATATACACACACACACATATACAATTGATACTTATTTCCTTTTTGATTCGTTCCACACCAATTGATACTGTCCAAAATGGAAGGAAATCTTTACTATTATTCCCACTCATTCTCTCTCCTTATTCACTTTTACACTCACAACATTTTCTCTCCTAACTATTCCTCCCACTCATTCTCTCTCCTATTTAATTTTTCATACTCACAATATTTTCTTTCACTTTTTCTCTTTCTTACTTTTCCTTAATATGTTTACCCAATTTTTTGGTATCTATTGGTGTGGGACGGAGGGAGTATATATATATATATATATATATATATATATATATATAAATGATGCTGCAGGAATTGTGCTTATCAATCTTCCTCCACGTGGCAGGACCGATCACCTGGCTCCTTGACCTGAAATCAGTACCCACGACTAGCCGGATGTGTCTCCGGCGAAGACGCTCGGGCGTGAGAGTAAGATCACCGTTGTATAAAGCTCAAAATGTATTGAATATGGAATTCAGATAACAAAAATGGCAGTTACCTTTGCACCGTTGGTAGTGATGAAGTATTTATAGTTGGTGTAGGTAGTTTAATGACAGGGCTACATGAGCTCCGAAATTATAGCGGCAGCTATGTTCATGGAACGTGCATGTAACCGTCCACGATTTGTAGGGATGTTGTTATGGAAAGATTGACCCACGTGCGTCAACACATGTCGGTCGACACTTGATGATTAGGTCGAGGTCGCCGCTTGTAGAATGAGCGACCTGAGGCGGCGGGTAGAGCATGGTTCGTACCCGAATTATGATATGGATCATGAGGTCGGACTAAGTTAGGTCGGGACCTGATAGGTCGGACCATGGGCTTAGTCGACTGATATAAGAGATGGGCTTTGGGCCTTGTTCTGATTGAGTCAGCCTCATTGAGAATGTGATGGCCAAGGCTGCTTGTGATTGGGCTTTACTTCTTTGGCCCAACTCGACACTTTTGGTATGTTCAGTGGCCCCCAACTTTCGAGTTGACTTCGTCGACTAGGAAGTTAATGAAATCTTGTTGGAAATTTGTTGTTACTCGCAGGTCGTTACTCGTTCGGAGGTTTAGTCGACCAAGATGACGTGGCACAATCCAGGACGTTGATGATGAACGGTCACAGATGAAGGAGCGCCGTTTTTGCCATAATGATGATATTTTTGACGTTTGAGAGTCCGCCTAGGAAACTGTTTCCGCCATTAATTGGGAAAATTAAATTCGAATTTCCCTTTGCCCTTTCCAATTCAGGAAGCTATAAATTTGAGAATCCTTCTTCATTTACCACTTTTGCCTTCTCTGAACTCTGTGCGTGATTCCGGCGGTGATAAAGGAAGTTGCTACCTGCTATAAATTGGTGTTTTCGCCCTCCATTGTTCCGTTTCCCTTCACTGCTAAAGGTACTCCCCTTATTCTTTAGAATTAGGGCTTTAATTTCTGCAATTTCTTTGATTTCGTCATGGCTAGGACCTTTAGTACAGAACTCGGAGCTTGGTATGGGTACTGTAAAGTCAACCGTAGGGTTTATAAGCATTTGAACGGAGAGTGGAGGGAGATGACCATGGAGGAGTGTACTTCAATTTTAACCCGATGGGGTTTGCAATTTACTGAGTTGGCTTTGCCTGTGGGAGAGAACTTAGGTACCTTAGGAACGAATGACCCAAGAATTGAGTCCTTCCATCTTTTTCACGAGCTTCTCGACCATATTGCCATATTTTATATTCAGGGCCCCAATAAACCTTCCTTCCTTAGGAACAGAATTGGATTTCCTGGGGAATCTAGGTCGCCCCTTAGCGTATCTACTAGGACTCCTGAGACTTCATGTAGAACTGATTCCCCTGTTTTCCCTTCTTCTTGTACAGATATGTCAACTTCAGGAGAAGCTGGTGTCTCCGCTTCCTCAAGTCCGCGCATTGTGAATGCTTTTGAGACTACTGTGGTACCAGGCAGGAATGAGAGAGGATATGTGCCACAAGGGCCACTTAGGGGAAAGCAGAATTTTCCCTCCAGACTGTCTACCATCCATGACTTCTGTGAGGTGGCCAGGGAGGAGTTTGAGGTTACCCTCTATAGCAGGGCTGACTTCTTCAAACAATTTGGGAAGTCCTACAAGACTGATACCACCAGAGTAGCCTTCTATTATGGCCAGTTTATTGCCGGCCTTAGACTGCCCTTGGACCCCTTTATCAATGAGTTCTTAGAGTGTGCCAATGCCTTACCTCTCCAACTGGGTGCCAATACCTGCAAAGTCTTGGTTTGCTTCATCATGGTGTGTCGTTTCTTAGGGTATGAGCCCTGTATGAGGGTTTTTAGAGAGTTCTTTGCTGTTAAGTTTGATAAGAATGGTGGCATAAGCACTCCCTCCAAGGCAAATTCCCCCAAACTATTTATAAACTTGCCTAGCAAAGTAGGTGGCTGGAATTCCCATGTAGCAGTAGTGGAGAGTAGATTGGGATGGGAGTTTCCTCTACCAAGTGAGGAGACCAAGGTGGTGAGAGATGAAGATCAGTGGGAACCTCATTGGCATGGAGACCTGCGTAGGAAGTTGGCGGAGTTGGTTGCTCAGAGGCCCATCAGTTGGAAGATCCTTGGGACTACAAAATATAATTTTATCCAAGCTGGTATGATGCTAGGGGATGATGATGTAGTGCCACTAGTTCCCATAGTGAGGTGCACAAGGTATCCAGATTGGGTGACCCACGCTCATGCAAGATTTGAGAAGATGTGCTCCCTCTGTCAGAAGACTAAGAATTATTGCAAGGATAACGGGGAGCATTTTGGTGGTAAGGTTTTACTCGCCTCTTCCTCCTCTATATATGAAACTTCTTAAGCGCGAGTTCCACCTTACTTGGCATCTGTCTTTTGATCATTTAGTCGTCACTTCCTGGTCCCAGTGTAACACTTGTGCCCTTTATATCTGCTGCCTATAGGATTTGTTAACTCGCAATTGATCTTGCTCGTATGTAGAACTCCTTCGGCACTGTACATAGAACCTATATTTTTGATGTCGAGCTAACACTTTACTTTTTTGTCTTGTGCAGCTTTTAACTCCCGCTCGGGAAGCTAATATGGGGAGAGCCGTTGATATCAGGAAGGCCAAGAAGAGCCATAGAAGAGCAAATGCCAAGGAGAACCGCGAGGCAGAAGGTGCCAAGAGGAATGACTTCTTTGAAGCTAGTTGAGGAGGATACCACTAAGTTTATTCCTGCTGAGGAGAACTTGGAAGTGGTAGATGATGTTATGGAGGGAGAGAATGTTGAGGGTGATGAGGCCCAGGGTTCTGAGGAGGCCAACATTGGTGGTGAGGAGGAGGCCGAACCGAACGTGGAGCCGAGAGAGGAGGTTCGTGCCAGACTCGAGCTCAAGCTAAGTCAAAAACCACAACCAAAACCAAGACCAAAGCTGCCTTGAAGAGAAAATCCCACGTCATTTCTTTGGACGATGAGGAAGATGAAGATGACGCGCCCCCATAAGCAAAAGTGATTAAGATTGGCCCCTCAAAAGCGAGCTCGACATCCGGTCAAGTTGATACCAAATAACCCGCGGAGATCAAACCGTAAGCCCCTAAGCCTCTCCCATTCGTGTCTCCTATGCCGAGTTGATTCGTAGTCGGGTTGCTGAGCCGAGCGATGTGACTCCCTCGACAAGGATAAACAACTTGGCTAGGGAGTATCCAGAGTTGGAGTATGGCCGTGTAGTCGTCGAAGGGGAGCCGATCAGACCTCGATTAGAGAATTTACTAATAAGCCACCGACTCCGTAAGCTTGTCGAGCTCGAGTTATGGCTTCCTCCGAGGTAACCCTTGAGCTTTTAATGTATTCATTCTTCTTACCGTTTTCCTTTCTTTTCTTTTCATTTGATCTGACCTCTTATATCTACTCGTCATTTCAGACTCTTGCCATGATTGATTTGGCCACCACCTATTGGAAGGCTGCTGAGGAGCAGGAGAAGTTAGCCAAATCCATGTTGGCTAAAAAGAATAGCGAGCTGCTGAAGCTGGAGGAGGAGGTAGCCAAGGTAGGGGAGTTGCAGGAGGACAAGAAGAAACTGCAGGCTGAGCTTGAGAAGGTAAGGGAGGAGCACTCTGACTTGGATAGCTCCTATGAAGCCTTGAAACTTGTTAAAGATAATGAAATTAAGTTGAAGGAGGAGGCCTGGAAGAGCTTGGGGGAGGCTAACAGTGAGCTCGCCCGTCTCAAGGAGGAGAATAAGAAGATGGCAGCTGACCTAGAGCTGGCCAAGCAACAGTTGGAGGAGGTTCCCGTGACTTTGGCTAAGAAACAGGAAGAGTTGGATGCTGCTAGAGCTCAATGGGAGGTTGACCTGGCTGATGCTGTGAAGACCACTAAGGAGGATGCTATCAAAGCTTACAAAGACAGTGACGAGCTTCATGTACATGTCACCAAGGAGGCCCAAGTATTTTTCAAAGCAGGTCTAAGCCATATGGCTCGGCGTATCATCGTGGATCCTTCGGTTGATATATCAATCGAGAAGCTGGCTCAATGGGCGTCTGAGGATCCTTACAACACTGCAGCTCGACAGGGCCACTCCTTGGTGCCTTATACCGATAATGACAAGGAGCTCATAGCCAAGGATGATGAAGAAGCTGAAGCCGCACCATGGGATCCTCCTGTAGTAGAGAAAGTTAATTTTGACACTATCCTTGCCGAGCTCGAAGATTATGAAGATCCAGGCTTCGATGATGAGACTCCAAAGTATACAATCGCCGACTCAAGGAAGGTTGTCTATCATACGCAGAATGTTCTTGGTGAGCCATCTACCGTAGGTGAACAGACCGAGATCAATCCAAAGATCCGTCACATCGGCCAAGTGGAAGGCACTCCCCTTGAATAGACTTTGATTTTGATGGTTATTGTAACTGAACAAGCTCCAAACATTTTTGCTTTTTTGTTTTTAATACTTGGATGCCTTGGCCCTATTTTTTGGGAGGCATGATACTTTTGTAAGCTTATTTTTGTTTTGCACCAGTCTTGGCCCACTTTGGGAGGCTCTTTGTGTTTAATCTTAGCTGACTTCTCTTTATAGCATGTTGTATGCTTTTTCATGAAAGTGTCGAGCTAGATGTAGATAGGATAAATGTATTATTTTGAGCTTAGAGGCGACTTGATCTTTATTGAATTAGTCGACCTCAAACTTGGCTTATCTTTATGAACAAGATCGACTATAAGTCTAACTTGTTCAACCTATTAAAGCCGACCCAGGATCGAGCTAATTAGATTGAAGTCGGTTAGGAATCAGGCTTGTTAAAATAGTAGAGCTGATTAAGAATCGAGCTAATTAGAACAAACTGACTAAGAGTCGAGTTTGTTAGAACGAAGTCGACTAAGAGTCGGACTTGTTAAATGAACTAAGCTGATTAAGAATCGAGCTAATTAGAACAAACTGACTAAGAGTCGAATTTGTTAGAACGAAGTCGACTAAGAGTCGGACTTGTTAAATGAACTAAGCTGATTAAGAATCGAGTTAATTAGAACAAACTGACTAAAAGTCGAGTTTGTTAGAACGAAGTCGACTAAGAGTCGGACTTGTTAAATGAACAAAGATGATTAAGAATTGAGCTTGTTAAATCGAAGCTGACTAAGAGTCGAGCTCATTGGGATTGGTGTAACACTATGTTTGATCGAATAAACTGCGCTTTTTATTGAAGTAGGAAATATGCTTACATCAACTTGAAACTAGAACTAACACAAGCTTGAACTTTGAAACTGAAGACTAGAAGTAGTATTTGATGAGGTGAGTAGCATGCCAAGGATGTTTCAACTCCTCACCTCCGGGATGAGCTATCATGTAGGTTCCTTCCTTGACGACTCGAGTGACTACATAGGGACCTTCCCAGTTAGGAGATAGCTTGTTCTGCTGGGTCCTTTTACCCGTTGCTTCGATCTTTCTCAATACATAATCTCCAACTTGGAACGACCTTGCCTTGACCTTCTTGTCGTGGAAGCTCTTAGTTCGCTGCTTGTAGTTGACCATTCGGAGGTAGGTTGTTTCTCGCTTCTCGTCGACTAGATCCAGGTCGATCAATCTGTTGGTATCATTTTGCTCTTGATTGAAGAAAGTCACTCTAGCAAAGTGGGGAATCTGAGCTCAAGAGTGCCATGGCCTCCGACCCATATGTGAGAGCAAAAGGGGTTTCCCGTAGGCCCCCGAGTGGTTGTACGGATCGCCCAAAGAGCAAGTGGGGAGTTCGTCTAACCAATTGTTACGTCGACCTACGAGTCCCGTCTTGAGCGAAGATAGAACAAGTTTATTTGCCGCCTCGCCTTGGCCATTTCCTTGAGGATAGGCGACGAAGATTTCCAATGTTTGATTCCAACTCGATTCATCTCTCGCTTCGAAGGTCCGGGAGAATCAGAAACCATTGTTTGACACTATAGCTCGAGGAAAACCAAACCGACACCAAATGAAGTCATGAATGAAGTTGATGGCATTCTCCTCCGTTATGCTAGCTAATGGCTTTGCCTCAACCCATTTGGTGAAGTAATCAATGGCGACAATGACATACTTGCAATTTCCTCGGGAGGGAAGTGGCCCAATCGTGTCGACGCCCACATGTCGAATGGCCAAGCCGCAATTACCGGAGTTTGCTCGGTTGTTGGCACATGAGGTAGGTTGGCAAACCTTTGGCATTGATCGCATTGCTGAACAAAGTTGTGTGTCGCCCTCATGTGCGGCCGCAGTATCCCAAAGTGATCAACTTGTCGCCAAGAGTCCCGCCCCCGGTGTCCACCACAAATTCCACTATGCACTTCATGTATCAATAGGGCGACCTCTTGAGGGTGAATGCACTTTAGTAATGGTCGAGTATAGGATCTTCCGAACAGTCGCCTCCTTGAATGACATACCTCTGAGCTTTCTTTTTGATAGCTCGAGCCTTCTTCTCGTCATCCGGCACTCACCACTTTCGAGGTACGCTTTCATTTCTTCGATCCAACACTTCTCCCGAGTCCAATTTCTCGAGGGATCATCTATGCATTGAATTTTCACCCTTTCATAAGCCGGATTTTCGAGGAAGGAGATGGGCTCATTGTGTGGCTCATCCGAGGTGGCTAATTTCGAAAGGAGGCTCGGCTAGCTCGTTGTCTTCTCGATCAATCCTCCGAATCTCCTGTAATTCCAAGTCCTTTATCGCCTCTTTTCACCAAGTCGCATTTGATTAAAGTGGTACTTAGCACCTCGTACTCGCTCTCGACTTGGTTAACTATCGCTGTGAATCACAAGTAAGCCATGATCTTAGTCGCTCCAAAACACTTGGCGTATTCTATAGCCGCTATCAAAGCTTCGTATTCGGCCCGGTTGTTGGAAGCATCGAATTTGAACCTCGCTGATTCCTCATACACGCCTGCATTCTCGGCTCGACCAAGACAATTCCACCCACTAACGTTTTTGGTTGCCGACCCATCCGAATATACCCTCCAACAATCGTCTGCAAGGCTAATAGCGACCGCGACTGTGCTCTTTCCCTTTAGCCTTTTCCTTTGGAGCTCGCTGCTCGTTGTCCTCCTCGTGAACGTAAGCTCGACTCAAGAAGTCTCGCTAGAGCTTCGAGCCTTCGGGGTGCTTTTCGAGGTCGATACTCAATGTCAAATTCAAGAAGGGCAATTGACCAATTGAGTAGCCGACCCGAACTCTCCGGCTTGTGCAATATCTTCCTTAAAGGAGCATTAGTAAGAACCACAATTGGATGAGCTAGAAAATAAGCTCGCAACTTCCTCAAGCCACTACTAGAGCATAAGCGACCTTCTCAAAGATTGTAGTATCGGCTCTCCACATCCGATAGGGCCTCACGATGTAGTATACCGGTTTCGCCGACTTTCATCCTCTCTAACCAGATCGCTGCCACCGACCTATCTCCTACAGATAGATATACAAACAAAGTTTCCCCAGTGGTCGGGCTACTCAACAGAGGTGGAGTAGCGAGGTAATCCTTTAGCTGTTGGAACGACGAATGACATTCGGTCGTCCACTCAAAACTTTTCGTCCCCCTCAATGCTTTGAAGAAGGGGAGAGATCTCTCTCGCCGAATTTGATATGAAGCGACCAAGTGCCGCTACTCCTTCCATTAAGTCGCCGCATCTCTTTCGACACCGGTGGGAGCCCTCATATCGACTAAAGCCTTGATTTTCTCGGGGTTAGCCTCTATTCCCTGTTGTGACACCATAAACCCCAAGAACTTGCCAGCCGCTACTCCAAAGACGCACTTACTGGGATTGAGCTTCATGTCGTTTGCTCGCAAGTTGTCGAATGTTTCCTTCAGTCGACTACGTGACGTCCGGGGCCTTAGTTTTGATGACCATGTCGTCCACGTAAGCTTCCATATTTCGACCAATTTGCGAGGCAAAGACTTTGTTCACCATCCTCGATAAGTCGCCCTCGCATTCTTTAATCCAAACGGCATCATGTTGTAGCAGATGCCTCCACTGCTTGAAATGCCGTCTTGATTATGTCGTCCTCGTGCATCTTAATCTGGGTGGTACCTCGAATAAGCGTCGAGGAAGCCGAGGGTCGAGTGGCCAGCAATGGAATCGACTAGCTTGCCGATTCTAGGAAGGGGATAACCGTCCTTTGGGCAAGCTAGATTGAGAGTGGTGAAGTCGACACACATCCGCCATTTGCCATTTGATTTCTTCACCATGACCACGTTGGCCAACCACGTTGTATGAGTGGCCTCCTTGATTATTCCCGCACTCAAAAGTTTTTGTACCTCGCCTTTGATAGCCTCTTCCTTGTCACGAGCAAAACTTCTCAACTTTTGGGGTCTAGGCTTTATGGTCGGGTTGACTTCGAGTCCGCGAACGTCGACCTCTTCCTTGATTCCCCTCATGTCTTTCTACCCTCCATGCGAAGACATCATTACTTTCCTTGAGTAGCTCGATGATTTCGCTCGCTCCTCAACCGATAGTTTGCTTCCCAATCGAATTTTTTGGTCGGGGTAGGAAAGGTTGGTGATTACCGACTCTAGCTCATCCACAAAGCCTTCTAGCTCGGGTCCATCCTCGAATTGTAGAGTCTCAATGATTATCTCCTTGACCCTTTGTCTCTCCTCGGCCCTCAAAGTGTGGAGCTTCTTCTGCTATCATATCATCTAACTTGTCCGCAACCTCGCCGGTGGTGGTGGTGGCCCCGAGTTATTGTCGAGCCGGGAGGCATAAGTTGCCTATGATGACTTGGTCGACTATAACTACATCTGAATCGACCTCAGTGGTATTAGAGTGACGTGTCGACTCAAGCATGACCTCATCATTTGAGCGATAGGTCGACTCTTCCACGTCGGTGATTGCTGATGGGCCCGTAGTTTTGGTGACTCGATTGAGACAACTTTAAATAACCGTCTGCAGCCTCGATTTCCAACTCCCTTTTCTTTCTTTCTCTCGAGAACATGATCAAGGTAGGCTCGAGCCGTGCCTTGTACACATCCTACTCCAAATGCGTGTAGGGAACTTGACTCGCTGATGAGGGATCGATGCCACCATTCCAAGAGCGACCTCGACTGGGATACCAAGTATAGCGGCATAGTCACTATTTACATCAATCACTATAAATTGTACCTTTGATACGATCCCGAGGGGTGTTGGCCTAGGTCGACGTCGAGCTCTATCTTGCCTTTTGCATCAACTCGATGATTGGTGAAGCCCTCCAACCTACCATCATATCTCTCCAACCGCTCATCATTAAGACCCATTTCTTTAAAAGTTTTGTAGAACAAAATATCCTTGCAGCCCCCGTTGTCGACTCAAGAGTCTCGCTCGTCGTACATCCGTCTATGAGACCCGGGATGACGAGAACTTGCTCCCCTAGCCGCCATATTAGTTGCCAATTCATGGGGTAGAAGCCGATCGCTTCATCTCCGACTTCTCTTCTTGGAAGTACATGTGGGGCCTTGTTGAGTTGGAAGATCTTGTGCTTGATGGCCGTGTTGCTTGCTTGCTCAGAATGACCCCTGTGTTCAATCTAGGTTGCCTAGGTCCCCGCCGTCCGCCCGCCGGCCGCTCGCCTCCACCCGCCAGGCCTTTTCACGTAAGCTTCAAGTCTCCCCGGTCGACCATTCTCTCGGATGATACGCTTCAATCCCAAGCAATCCTCCGTGAGATGACCAAAGTGCCTTATGGTAGTCACAATATTTGCTATTGTCCCTTCTAAATTTGTTGCCTGGGTTCATGGGGACAGGAGGAGCCAGCTCGACAGCGTTCATAATCTCTGTTCGACTCACCGTAAGGGGAGTGAAAGCCTCGGGCACTTTCTCCGTTGCCCTAGTCCTGTTCTTTTCATTTTTATTGTTTCCTCCATTCTTGTTGGAGTCCTTTTTATCATCAGCGACCTCTACCTTGGGGCTTTTACCATTCTTTTTCTCTTTCCTTTCCTCAGCAAGGGCGACATTATACACCTTCTCAAACAACTCCTCTCGAGTTGTTACTGTACGAACTGTGAGTTCATAATCCATGCCTCGCGAGGAAATACCGTTTCTAAGCAATTAATGACTTCCCTATCAGTGAGGTCTTCCTCTATCTTATCAACCATTTCCTTAAACTTGGTGAAGTAGCTCATCGAGCTTTCATTCTTCGCCTGCACCAAGTTATTCATATCGGTGACAGTTATCTTCCGAGCCCCTGCAGTCGAGAAGCTATCCAGGAACTTTGTCCTGAAGCATGTCCAAGTAGTGATGCTACCCGCGGCCAGACAGTTGAACCAAGTTAAGGCCGCCTCAGCTGAGCGTGCTTAGGAGGGCTTTGCACATATTGTCGTCCTCATTGGCGACAAAACACATGGTGGCCTCCGGATGTGCTATATGACTCCTTGCATTGGTCGACCCCGAATACTTCTCCGTAAGAGGCAACCCGAAAGTAGGAGGAGGCCGACTATCTCGATTTCTTTGGATAAAGGTCGAAGAGCAAAATCAATTCGTTCGACCTTTCCAAAGATCCTTTTTCTTCTCCTCCTCCCATTGCTTCAAACTTCTTTTTCATCAACAACCATTCCCTAGCATCGGGTCTTTCGTCTCTTGGAGCGGGTGCAGCATTTGACTTCTGGCCTTCACTTCTAGGGGGAGTCACCTGCCTACTCCTTCTGTCCCCGTGAGAATGAGCCCTCTCTCGATCGCACCGAGATCTCGCCTCGTCACTTCCTTGTGGCGACCGCGCCTATAATCTCCGAGATGGCGACTGCGCCCGCGATCTCCATGGCGACTGCGCCTTTCCTCCTTACGGCGACTCGCGCCCATTCCCGTCTCTATGAGACCCCGACCTCTGCGTCTGGCCGGCGAAACCCGTGCGTTTCTATTAGGTCGTTAAGCGCGTCCTTAAGTCAGACTGAGCCTCTTGCTCCCTGTTTCTGTTGAGGCTAGCCCTTAGGTCGTTACTGGGCACATGAACGACCGTGGGAGCTCGTTGAACTATCCTGTTTTCACCATTCTGCCCTACACCTTCATTTGGCCTCAAACTCCTGGCCTGTTGCCCATTAGAAATCTGAGTAGGGGCCACTCTCTCAGAGCGTATGTCGGCCATTACGCCTCCTCCATGGCTATCAAGTCGGCCAGAATCTGGGCTCGCTCCAACATCATCTCCTTCTTGCTCATGGGGTTGGTGGAGGGACCTGCCCTATTTCCAACATTAACCTGAGCGGTCGGACGTTTTGGAGGAGGTGGAACTCCTTGCCCATCCATGTGCCTTTTCCCTCTCCTTGTGTCAGGCAATCCTCTGCCATCAACAACACTGGTAGAGCGGGTGGCTCTACCATGGGGACGATTCGGTGGGGGAGGAGGCAAGTTAGGGTTCTCAGCGTTTGTGTTCGTGTTGTTGTTGTTCACTTCTTCATGCCCAAGCGAAGCCTCGGATACATGTCCCTCTGAAGTCACCATCGTTGCAGGTTGATAGAGTTTTCAAGGTCAAGTTTAAAGCACGTTTCCCGGCAATGGAACCAAACTGATGCTGCAGGAATTGTGCTTATCAATCTTCCTCCACGTGGCAGGACCGATCACCTGGCTCCTTGACCTGAAATCAGAACCCACGACTAGCCGGATGTGTCTCCGGCGAAGACGCTCGGGCGTGAGAGTAAGATCACCGTTGTATAAAGCTCAAAATGTATTGAATATGGAATTCAGATAACAAAAATGGCAGTTACCTTTGCACCGTTGGTAGTGATGAAGTATTTATAGTTGGTGTAGGTAGTTTAATGACAGGGCTACATGAGCTTCGAAATTATAGCGGCAGTTATGTTCATGGGAACGTGCCTGTAACCGTCCCTGATTTGTAGGGATGTTGTTATGGAAAGATTGACCCACGTGCGTCAACACATGTCAGGTCGACACTTGATGATTAGGTCGAGGTCGCCACTTGTAGAATGGCCGACCTGACTGGCGGGTAGAGCATGGTTCGTACCCGAATTATGATATGGATCATGAGGTCGGACTAAGTTAGGTCGGGACCTGATAGGTCGGACCATGGGCTTAGTCGACTGATATAAGAGATGGGCTTTGGGCCTTGTTCTGATTGAGTCAGCCTCATTGAGAATGTGATGGCCAAGGCTGCTTGTGATTGGGCTTTACTTCTTTGGCCCAACTCGACACTTTTGGTATGTTCAATATATATATATATATTATATTAAAAACTACTCCATCCGTCCCAAATATTTGTAATTTTAGAGTTTTTCACACAAATTAAAAAATACATTTAATACATACCTAATAGACTAAATCACCCTTGAAATATTTAAAGTACCTAAACAATTAATACAATGACAACTAGCTAATCATAAATTCGGGTACTTTATGTAAAGTATGTCAAAGTTTTATGAAAAACTTTAAAACTGCAATTATTTTGGGAAAAAAAATTTCTCCTAAAACTGCAATTATTTTGGGAAGAATAGAGTAACATTAATGGGATAGAAAATAATAAGCGAATAAATTTTGCGCACACACACACACATGTATATATATATTCTCCTTCCGACCCATTTGAAGCTTCATCATTTTGGTGAGAACACACAAATTAACAAAAGTGATGAGTGGGAGAAGGGTTGTGAGAGGGAAGAAGTGAGTGTATATGACAAGTGAGACCCTTAATTTAAATGTGTGAGGAAGAAAAGTTAGTGGGTATAACAAGTAGGGTTCACAATTTAAATATGTGAGAGAAAGAAGTGAGTGGAGTTGACAAGTTAGACCCATATTTTTTATCATTTTAGGAAAAATGAAGCTTTTAATGGGATATTCATTTGGGTAAAAGGTGAAGTTTCAAATGAGACGGAGGGAGTATATATATGACAAGTGAATATTATTGAAAAAATTTTATAAATTTTTTATTTGAAATAATATAACTTATAAATGAGCGATAAATTTGTATCCCTAAACCCTAAATCCTTAAAAGCTGGATATTACTACGGCACACGGAGGGAGTATGTATCAAATCGAAATGTCAATTTGGGCTGGGTAGATGCAGGTTTAACAGGTGACTTGGCCTGTTCATTTTTGGTCTTTAACCAGGCCCATGACCAACATAGGTCTGTGCATTTAAATTATAGTTTTATTTAAATTATAGTTTTCAAATGACGAAAATGCCCCTCAAATAAATTGATACATTTGTTAGAAAGCCTGAATAGTGGAAAATTAATAATATCATGAGGATGTAGGGGAAGAACTAAGCAAACTTGGACCAGGATAATTGAAAATGATATAACTTTACTTGAATTTGATTAAAATGTGACGTTTAAAAGGCAGAAATGGAAGACAAAAAATTTCATATAATTGATAGGGGTTGATTTTTTTTAATTATTTTCATTTTTCATATCGATTATATATTTTTGCTTTATTATCACTATTTTATTTTTATTCTTCTTCTCTTCTCTTTTTTTTTCATTTTCTATTTTTTTTATTATCCATCTATTTCTTCTTTTAACTTATTTTTTTCTTCTTACATCTTTTCTTTTTCACGATAACATATGTGGATTTATGTTAGCCTACCCCTATTTTGGTACTAACGCTTTGTTGTTATTGTATTCTTAAATTTTAACTATTAATTTACAAATCGATAACTCCACATAAAAATGAAGAAAAATAAATAGAAGATCAGTTTGTGTAATCATCAGCTAATTTGTAACTCACTGATTCTTTTTATTGTAGTAGTTTACTTGAAAATAGTATGTTGTTTATGTCATGAAAAAAAAATAAAAAACATTTATTGATGTTTTAATGATGACATTATTTTAGAAACAACAGATGCTTCTTAAAGCATGATGTAGATGGAATCAAGTGATACATATCCATCTGGGTGTAAAAATTGGCTTGCAAGCAGAAAGTTCCTGTTGAGTGAATCTTGAATCTGACAGAGGCAAAGTGTACTCAATATAGAAGGAATCCTTAAGATTATCTAACAAAAATTTGTTGGAATTTTGGTTTTGTAAAAGTGAGGTTTAATCGATTTTTGACCAAGAATTCTATTGAATTTCATTTTAGGAAAATGAAAATTGATTGCATATTAATAATCTACATTTGGAGTAGATTAATTTGATATATTTACCTTTTCAAAACCAATTAGTGGTGAATGAGAAATTAATGCTCAAAGTATGCAAAATGAAATGGGTATATGAAGAGTTTATGGGATATGGAATAATTATCCCACATTGCTTAAAGATGTAAAGTGATGAGAGTTTATAAGTGAATCCATCCAAAGGAGTAGTCAACAAGTTGATACCATTGGGCCAACCATGCAAGGTGCAGCCCAATTGTGCCAGTTTTATATTAGCTCAATTTGGACCACACCCGCGAAGGGCGAAATGGGCGGTTTAGGGCACACTTTGTGCGTGCGCATCGTCGCTAGGAGCTATTGGAGCCTTTGATTTTTAGCAAATCAATCAAGGTTCGTGGCTCGGGTGCAGTAGTTCGGTTCAGCTTGGCTCGGACTGGACTGGGGCGGTGCAGTGCATGGTGCCGTTGGGCCTAGTCCCATTCGGATTGGTTTGGGCCGATCTATGCCAAAGGGTGCAAGCTGGGTTCAATGAACCAGGTCAAGGATGGAAGGGTTGGAATGGTTCAAAGGAGCCAGTTCGAATAGGTGCTGGCAGATCCAGCAGATCTCCACCCTCCATCAAGATCAGATCCAACGACCAGAATCCACCAGGTGCCAATAATGCCTATTCCCAAAAGGCACCCTAACTCTTCATCTACTATAAATACCCCCCACTAGTTTGTCAAAATACACATCAATCATTCTTTCACTTCACATATTCCTTTCTCTTCTCACTAGAAGTAAAGGATCACTTATCCAACAGAGTTAACTAACTCGGTTAGATAGTTAATCAATTATGGATTCACTCACGTAATTCAACGGAATTCTTAACTTCATCTGTTAGAAGAAAAAACATCTCGTTGCATAAGTCTTCTTCAAAGTCTGGAAGTGTCAAACACGAATTTTGTTCGCCGAAGTCATTAATTTGGAGTGCTCCTATTAATGACTGTAAAGTCGTTTCATCTTGAGAGAAGATTGCCGCTAATCCGTAAGCACCAGTGCGGGGCAATATCTTCTTGCGGAGATTGTGTCCAACACAAGACTCGACTTCTTTAATTACTCGGTTTGCTTTAATTTCCGCATTCTATTTTATCTTTATTTCCTGCCCCGTTAATTATGTTATGGTTCATTATATAATTTGTCATTTCGTTAAATTCAAGAAAACCTTATTTATTGTTGTATAGACAACTTTCCCAACAATCGCAAGAAGATATTAACGTTTTCTTGTTTTTATGACAAATATGAGCCAATGATGATGGACAACCGAAGGACTTTTTCGTTAGAAACTTAACGAGAAAAATGACGGTTTCCAAGGAAGGATAACTAGAAGAGCATTGAAAATTAATTAGAAGATAATGAGAAGGTCAACAATAATCCCGAAAGTGATTCAAAGAATTGTTGACAACATGGAGCGGACTTATAAACAAAGAAGTTCATGCAAGACAAATAACCCAGATCCGCCAAGGCAAATAAAGGAAGAGAATGATGATCCAAATTTACCAAGGCAAATATATCCTAAAGGAAGAGAATGATGATCCAAATTTATCAAGGCAAATATATCCTAAGAGGAAGAGGATGATGATCCAAATTCGCCAAGGCAAATAAACCGAAGAGAAAGAGGATGATGATCCAGATTTTCCAAAGATAACCGAAAAAGGAAGATGATGATGATCCAGATCCGGAAAGGCAGATAGCCAATCCGCGAAGACAAATAGCCGCAGAAGAATGGGATCATTAAAATCTCATATGTAGGACGTACATACTGAGTGGACCAAATGATGCCCATTCAAAGAACAGTGTCTCGTGGGGACAACCAAAGAGTTGTAGAACACTTTGGAACGGACTATAAGGTTCAAGGAACCAACTCCAAGATTTGTTACAAGATGTGGTAAGACCAATCACGTAGCAAAAGTTTGTCGTATTCCATGAAGGGAAATAGACAATTGAATCAATTAATATCGAAGTGGGTATTAGGCGGGAGTTAAAATGTTTTGGGTTGTGACTCTTTGAATGGATACTTGCTAAGAGTGTGACTATTCAGAGAGGCACACCCAGAGCGGCCGTGCCAAGTTTGGTGACCCTACTGCAGTAAAGCATGGAGCGTCCGTGAAAAATTGTTGACTCGGCCGTGCACTGCTGAGGCACCAGTTCAATTAAGTTGTGTCTTTTCAAGACCACAACACAAATAAAAGCAGTAATGGTGTTTGAAACCAACTTAGCAAAGTTGGAAGTCAACCCAAGAGAATGGTGGATAGACGCTAGAGCTACTCACCATATATGTGCTGATAAAGAGAGCTTCTCATCATACACTCCTATCAATGGAAGGAAGGTGTATATGTGAAACTCTGAAACTTCCAAACGTCATGGAATTTGGAAAGGTTGTGCTGAAGATGACTTCAGACAAAGAACTAACTCTCGTGAATGTGTTACATGTCCCAGACATTCGCAAGAACCTAGTTTCCAGATCAATGTTGAGCAAGGCTGGATTTAGACAAGTGGTTGAGTCAGATAAAATTGAATTAACCAAGGAAAATTGATTTCTCGGTAAAGAGTACCTTGCCTAAAGGCAAAGAACAACAGTGTTTCTTATGTTTACCTTTTGTAAGGTTCTAATTTATGGCATGATAAATTAGGTTACGTGAATTTCAACACAATTAAGATGTCAGTGAATCAAGAATTAATTCTCATGAATAAATTCGATTCAACTGACAAGTGTGAAATTTGCGTGGAACATAAAATGACTAAGTCATCATTTTCTTCAGTAATAAGAAACACGACACCTCTTGAGTTAGCCACACAAATGATTGTGATCTAAAGTTAGTGCAAACTCGAGGTGGGAAAAAGTATTTAATTACTTTATAAATGGTTGCACAAGACATTCTCTTGATAAGGAAGGATGAAGCCTTGGAGGCTTTCCAAGCTTATAAGAATGAAGTTGATGAATCAACTTAATATAAAGAAGATTCGAAAAGCTAGAATGAGGGGAATATGCGGCGCCATTTGAGGATATTTGTGAGGTTTCCGGCAATATTCATCAAACGATTGCAACATATTCAACTCAGTCTAATGCAGGAGCTAAATGCAAGAATCATACCCTAAGAAGATGATAAATGCAATAAGCTCTGGCTTAACCGAATTTGTGGGGAAGTCATGCGTCATTCTTAATGAGATACCCAATAAAGGATTTGATAAAACTAATTACAGTATTATGACATAATCGTAAGCCATTTTATAAATACTTCAAGTGTGGGGGTACACCTCAAGTGTGGGGGGTACGAGCTAAAGTAAAAGTACTTAAGCGAAAGACAAGGAATTTGGTATTCCTTGAAATCATATTTCCTTGAAGTAAAAAGGAAATAATATAAGTTTAAAGAAGAGAACTTATAAAACTGTAAAAGATTTATCTTAATAGTAAGATGAACTAAGACACAGTTTGTGGACAAAAGAAGCTAGTCTTTTGGTCCTAATTTTCTATGATAGAAAATTAAACGGAAAATGTTAAATAATGTTGTTAACATTTAAATGAATAGTTCATCATACATTTGGAAGTTGGTTGATCTTCTTCCATAATGCGAACCATTGAGTTGCAAATATGTCCTTAAAAGGAAATATTTGAAAGATGAATCTATAAGACGGAAAGCTCTTTCAAGAAGTGTAGTCGAGAGAGTTAGAATTTCAAAAGATAGATTTCTAAAGGGAAAACAATCTTGAGAAATAAACTCTATTGAGACTGATTATTAATCTGAAAAGGCAGATTATTGATCTCAAAAGTAAGACTCTTGAGATATAGAATCTAAAGAGAAAAGATTCTTAAAGTAATAGACTCTTTCTCCAAGCTAGACTCTCGAATAAGCTAAATTCTTGAGAAGTAACAGATAGATTCTTGAGAGATAAAATCTATGAAGTAGAATCTTGAGAGGTAATCTCTGTAAGGTAGATTCCTGAAAGGTAGACTCTAAGGAGGTCAAACCACTTAGAGATACTGAATACTTGGGAAGTCGGACCGGTACAGAGATAATAACCACTCAAAGAAACTGACCGATAGAAGAATTTGATCACTCGAAAAGATTGACCATTCTAGAGAGACTAAAAGTCTAATTAAAAAAAAAATTGTAATAAATCACTAAGGATAGTCAAAGTACTTGGAGTACTTAAAGATATTCTTGTGATTACAGATTACAATAAATAATATATTCAATAGTATGAAAATGATATACTGATTGGATAACAGACACAAATAAACTCCAAGGTGAAAAATGTGTTCACAATAAATGGAGCAACGGTGTCAAACTTCCAAGACAACTTGAACAACTCGATTCAATAAGGATTCTGAGTCGACAGCGTTAGATAAAGATAAAAGCTGAATGGTCTTGGAAGATATTCCTTTGTGGAATAAGTTTGTGTCTACATGACCTAAGGCATTGTGACGACAATGAGAAATAGGAAAAGGTGTAGAACATCGTGGTAAGTCAAGACACAATGGTCATTGACATATTACCATAAGACAATTGATCTCAAATGAGACTGTCACAACTGGCCATGTGAAGTCAAAAACGGATCCGTATACCAAAGGGTATGAATAGGAGATCAAATTGTCTGGTAAGGGGAATGAAGTTAAAAAACCCACACAAACAAAGAAATCCATAGTGGACACTCAACCTTGAGAATTGGAGATCCCATGCCCTTGGTTCAATGAGACAACTAAATTATGGAAATTCTAGTATGTGCACTTAGAACTCATTATAACTCATTCTCAGAAGCCATCTAAGTGCTAAAACACCTGATGACGTGTGGTGAGGGTAAGCTCAAAGGTTTTAATGATTCCTATACCTAAGTGGTGGAGTATAGCAGGATACTCTTTATGGGAGATCACCTATATAAGTGAGAAGTAATAAGGCCGCTTCTAAATTGAAACACTTATGAATCAAGAACGGTCCAGGGCCAAAATGGACAAAACGTGAGAACAAAACGTGTTAGAGCTGTTATTGTGTGAGTACTATTGTCTTGGTATACACTATACAGTCACTGGTTCAAAGCGTCTCGCTACCAAATGGCTAGTATATCCGATAGTATTTCACTAGGGAAGGTTCAAGGCTATAAGCTACCTATCTCGATGCAATAATAGTTCGCCGAAACTTCCAGACGAGTCTGCATTCATGCATGCATTAATTTGTCATTCATGTGGGGGATTGTTGGAATTTTGGTTTTGTAAAAGTGAGGTTTGACCGACTTTTGACCAAGAATTCCATTGGGTTCCATTTTAGGAAAATGGAAATTGATTGCATATTAATAATCTACATTTGGAGTAGATTAATTTGATATATTTACTTTCTCAAAACCAATTAGTGGTGAATGAGAAATTAATGCTCAAAGTATGCAAAATGAAATGGGTATATGAAGAGTTTATGGGATATGGAATAATTATCCCACATTGCTTAAAGATGTAAAGTGATGAGAGTTTATAAGTGGATCCATCCAAAGGAGTAGTCAACAAGTTGATACCATTGGGCCAACCATGCAAGGTGCAGCCCAATTGTGCCAGTTTTATACTAGCTCAATTTGGACCACACCCGCGAAGCGCGCGAAGCACGCGAAGGGCGGAATGGGCGGTTTAGGGCGCACTTTGCACGTGCGCATCGTCGCTAGGAGCTATTGGAGCCTTTGATTTTTAGCAAATCAATCAAGGTTCGTGGCTCGGGTGCAGTAGTTCGGTTCAGCTTGGCTCAGACTGGACTGGGGCGGTGCAGTGCATGGTGCGGTTGGGCCTAGGCCCATTCGGATTGGGCTGGGCCGATGCAACGATTTGGGCCGATCTATGCCAAAGGGTGCAAGCTGGGTTCAATGAACCAGGTCAAGAATGGAAGGGTTGGAATGGTTCAAAGGAACCAGTTCGAATAGGTGCTGGCAGATCCAGCAGATCTCCACCCTCCATCAAGATCAGATCCAACGGCCAGAATCCACCAGGTGCCAATAATGCCTATTCCCAAAAGGCACCCTAACTCTTCATCTACTATAAATACCCCCCACTAGTTTGTCAAAATACACATCAATCATTCTTTCACTTCACATATTCCTTTCTCTTCTCACTAGAAGTAAAGGATCACTTATCCAACAGAGTTAACTAACTCGGTTAGATAGTTAACTGAATTATGGATTCAGTCACAGAATTCAACGAAATTCTTAACTTCATCTGTTAGAAGAAAAAACATCTCGTTGCATAAGTCTTCTTCAAAGTCTGGAAGTGTCAAACACGAATTTTGTTCGCCGAAGTCATTAATTTGGAGTGCTCCTATTAATGACTGTAAAGTCGTTTCATCTTGAGAGAAGATTGCCGCTAATCCGTAAGCACCAGTGCGGGGCAATATCTTCTTGCGGAGATTGTGTCCAACACAAGACTCGACTTCTTTAATTACTCGGTTTGCTTTAATTTCCGCATTCTATTTTATCTTTATTTCCTGCCCCGTTAATTATGTTATGGTTCATTATATAATTTGTCATTTCGTTAAATTCAAGAAAACCTTATTTATTGTTGTATAGACAACTTTCCCAACAAGATTATCTAACAAAGATATTTTCCTTGATTGTTTGAACAGGTGCAATGGAAATAATAAAGTAAAAGCACGAGAAAATAAGACCCTTAGGGGTGGTTTGGTTCACAGTAATAACCTCCGATAACTTTCAATGAGATTATTACGATAAATAATATTGCGTTTGATAACTTTCAATGAGATTATTACGATAAATAATATTGCGTTTGGTAGGAAAATATTAATTAACCCAATTATCGGGATTAGCTCGTAATCACCTCACTAATAATTCGGACGTAGGGTGTGGTATTATTAATCCCCGCATTACGTGAGGCGGGGATTACATCTATTTCACGATTATACCCTTCTTTCTTAATCTACTAAAACCAAAATCCGCATTCTCGATCTCTCTAAAAAAAGAACGCCACTCCCCAAATTTGAATTATTGGTGATTCTTCAAATTGAAGGTGAGTTCTAGATTTCTTCTTCTTCTTCTTCTTCTTCTTCTTCTTCTTCTTCTTCTTCTTCTCTTTCCATAGAATCCTTAATCACAATCAGTCTTCTCTCCTACATATATGGGAGTTAAGGTTTTGTTTTCAATCAACAATGGCAGGAGTTGGTGATTCCAAAAGGTTCTTACAAGGGATACGGGGAAATCAAGAGTTACATTTTTTACATTAAACCTTATATCCGAATGTATTTGGTTCTTTCAAACTAATTGTCATCGTTTTATTTTTACTTCATAAAATTGATGACTCTGCTAGCTTTTTTTTTCAATAGTTTAATGGTTATTTTTCATGGATTTTAATGTTGCAAATTGATAAGCATAAATTACGTAAGATTATATGTAACTGTTATTAGACCGTTCTGTTTAATCACTATCTAGATTTGTTTTTTGAACTGAGCTGATTATGATTTCTAGCACATAATTTATATTTTGTGCATAAAACTCTTGCTTAGGTTGATTGCTTTCGCAGAGAGGTTTTCATAAACATCTTGTGAAGGATCTTGAAGATTAATGAGGGAATGCTGAAGTAAAGTATATTTTTTTATATATAAACTAGTATATCACCAGTACGTTAACGCACGACCAATAAACTATGACAAATAATGAAAACTAAATAAAAAAGTTATTAAAAATGTCATCAAAAATATTCATAATGGAATTACAAACAAAAATATATTGTTCAAAAAGATTCAAGTCACCTCCATTCGCGAAGAAAACCTCAGCAAGGCTTTCAGCCGCAAAACCAGGATATTGTGATGCCAAAAACTCAAGTGGATTCACATCTGTACCCTCCATGTGCTGCTCATTTAGCATCTCATTCATATATTCATGCCCATTACCATTGTAAGCGGGTCCCTCCCTAACACCAGCAAGAACCTGATCACCATGCACACTTTCCTTATCTCAAGGTTTAGCATGAAAATGCTGAAAAATGGTCGAAGATTGATTTTCACCATAACCTTAAAATCAGGGGTGATATCATCAAGAAGCTGGTGATGACAGAATTATTGGGCCTCTTCATCTGAGTTATTTGACCGTAAGATCTATAACTATATAAAGGTTGAAGTGCAAATCACTTCAACGCACCCCTCATTTTTCCGCTCAAACTAGAACCTAGACTAAATAAAGGCTAGGTTCATTCCCTCTAATGTCATTTACTAAACACACCTCTTATATACTTCTCCATTTTCTAGCATTTCAATTCCTAGACGATGTGGGATTGATATCCCATTTGGTTTTCAAATGCTAAGGCCTCTCAATGTATACTACTCCATTTTCTAGCATTTCAATTCCTAGACGATGTGGGATTAATATCTCATTTTGTTTTCAAATGCTAAGGCCTCTCAATATATACTACTCCATTTCCTAGTATTTCAATTATTAGACGATGTAGTATTTCAATTATTAGACGATGTGGGATTAATATCCCTATTGGGATTTAAATGCTAAGGCCTCTCAATATATACTACTCAATTTCCTAACATTTCAATTCCTAGACGATGTGGGACTAATATCCCTATTGGTTTTCAAATGCTAAGGTCTCTCAATATATACTACTTCATTTCCTAGCACTTCAATTTCTACTTCCTAGACGATGCGGGATTAATATCACATTACTCCGACTGCTCCATTATGCTTCATGTTCGTCAATCCATTTAATCAGAGCACGAATACAAGTTATAAGTTTGTAAAAAAATTAAAAAAAAAAGCACCAATTCTACTATGATTTTTGGACATGGGTGTCAACATAGACCCATCGCGTTGGACATTAGAGGATTATGAATGCAAGATACGAGGAAAAGAGTCCTTTATATGTAAACATATTTATGAAATATAGACGGATAAGTATTTGATGTTTTGTATGTAAAAGCTTGATGTACTTTTCATAGAGCAGTATACATTTCTCTTTAGTTTGTCCCAATCCAATATGTATAGTATGTCTGGTGGAAACTATTAATTTAAAATTATTATTAGTTCTTATAAAAAATTTTAAAATTTAATAATTATGGAGTAGAGTATATTCCCCCTGGTTTGAAATATTTGTCACTTTTAAATTTTTCACAAGGTGTAAGAAACATAGTTATTATACCAACTTCATGATTAAAATACCAATATTCTCATTATTTATGATTTCTCCTTTCAACAATAAACCAATTAATATAATGGAAAAAGTTTCAATGTCATTATATATTTGTGTTGAATACCTTTTATTTAAAAAATATTTTTCTAAATTAACCTTTATACTAATAGTAACTCTTTTAATTTAGTTTCTGTTATTTGTCTAAATTTTATGGCCGTGCGTTTAACGCACGGGTGTTAGACTAGTTATATGTAACTGTTATTAGACCGTTCTGTTTAATCTCTATCTAGATTTCTTTTTTGAACTGAGCTGATTATGATTTCTAGCGCAGAATTTATGTTTTGTGCATAAAACTCTTGCTTAGGTTGATTGCTTTCGCAGAGAGGTTTTCATAAACATCTTGTGAAGGATCTTGAAGATTAATGAGGGAATGCTAAAGTAAAGTATATTTTTTATATATAAACTAGTACATCACCAGTGCGTTAACGCACGACCAATAAACTGTGACAAATAATGAAAACTAAATAAAAAAGTTATTAAAAATGTCATCAAAAATATTCATAATGGAATTACCAACAAAAATATATTGTTCAAAAAGATTCAAGTCACCTCCATTCGCGAAGAAAACCTCTACAAGGCTTTCAGCCGCAAAACCAGGATATTGTGATGCCAAAAACTCAAGTGGATTCACATCTGTACCCTCCATGTGCTGCTCATTTAGCATCTCATTCATATATTCATGCCCATTACCATTGTAAGCGGGTCCCTCCCTAACACCAACAAGAACCTGATCACCATGCACACTTTCCTTATCTCAAGGTTTAGCATGAAAATACTGAAAAATGGTCGAAGATTGATTTTCACCATAACCTTAAAATCAGGGGTGATATCATCAAGAAGCTGGTGATGCCAGAATTATTGGGCCTCTTCATCTGAGTTATTTGACCGTAAGATTATATGTAACTGTTATTAGACCGTTCTATTTAATCACTATCTAGATTTGTTTTTTGAACTGAGATGATTATGATTTCTAGCGCAGAATTTATATTTTGTGCATAAAACTCTTGCTTAGGTTGATTGCTTTCGCAGAGAGCTTTTCATAAACATCTTGTGAAGGATCTTGAAGATTAATGAGGGAATGCTGAAGTAAAGTATTTTTTTTTTGTATATAAACTAGTATATCACCAGTGCGTTAACGCATGACCAATAAATTGTGACAAATAATGAAAACTAAATAAAAAAGTTATTAAATATGTCATCAAAAATATTCATAATGGAATTACCAGCAAAAATATATTGTTCAAAAAGATTCAAGTCACCTCCATTCGCGAAGAAAACCTCTACAAGGCTTTCAGCCGCAAAACCAGGATATTGTGATGCCAAAAACTCAAGTGGATTCACATCTGTACCCTCCATGTGCTGCTCATTTAGCATCTCATTCATATATTCATGCCCATTACCATTGTAAGCGGGTCCCTCCTTAACACCAGCAAGAACCTGATCACCATGCACACTTTCCTTATCTCAAGGTTTAGCATGAAAATGCTAAAAAATGGTCGAAGATTGATTTTCACCATAAACTTAAAATCAGGGGTGATATCATCAAGAAGCTGGTGATGCCAGAATTATTGGGCCTCTTCATCTGAGTTATTTGACCGTAAGATTATATGTAACTGTTATTAGACCGTTCTGTTTAATCACTATCTAGATTTGTTTTTTGAACTGAGCTGATTATGATTTCTAGCGCAGGATTTATATTTTGTGCATAAAACTCTTGCTTAGGTTGATTGCTTTCGCAGAGAGGTTTTCATAAACATCTTGTGAAGGATCTTGAAGATTAATGAGGGAATGCTGAAGTAAAGTATATTTTTTATATATAAACTAGTATATCATCAGTGCGTTAACGCACGACCAATAAACTGTGACAAATAATGAAAACTAAATAAAAAAGTTATTAAAAATGTCCTCAAAAATATTCATAATGGAATTACCAACAAAAATATATTGTTCAAAAAGATTCAAGTCACCTCCATTCGCGAAGAAAACCTCTGCAAGACTTTCAGCCGCAAAACCAGGATATTGTGATGCCAAAAACTCAAGTGGATTCACATCTGTACCCTCCATGTGCTGCTCATTTAGCATCTCATTCATATATTCATGCCCATTACCATTGTAAGCGGGTCCCTCCCTAACACCAGCAAGAACCTGATCACCATGCACACTTTCCTTATCTCAAGGTTTAGCATGAAAATGCTGAAAAATGGTCGAAGATTGATTTTCACCATAACCTTAAAATCAGGGGTGATATCATCAAGAAGCTGGTGATGCCAGAATTATTGGGCCTCTTCATCTGAGTTATTTGAGATGGACGACTCTGATCTATCTAGTACTATTTTTCCAGGTGCAGCAGTACTAAAGGAAGTAAAATTCGATGCTGAATCTACAGCAGAAGCATATCCAGAAGGCGATCTGAGAGCAAAGAGAACGAATTCTGCGACATTTAGATTTAAACTTTTTGCCTTTTCGATGACACTTGACCTGTTGTCATTGGCTAGAGGCCCTTGATTGGACAAGCTCATTCTTATTTTAGACATGAGGAAAACGGAACTCTACATGCATAAAATAAAAGCTTTGAAGAGAGAACACCTGCAAGTTACATATGGTATTACCCGAATCCTGCAAAATAAATATTTTAGTAGTAAAAAATCATTTGAAAAAAATTTATAGAGGCAGCAATGAAACATAATCTTACAACCCTTATGAATCTTATTTTTTCAAGGAGTATCTTTCATATATAAGAGACAACAATGAAACATAATCTTAGGCATGACTCAAGTAACATTCTAGCTAAAAGATGGACAAGGCATATTCAAGGCAGTAACATTATAGATACGGGATCAAGATCCTAAAAGGAAACAATTAGATTTCAACATACCTTGTCGTGCACATCACAGAACTTCAGCTTCTCTGTAAATGCAATCCCCATTGCTCACCTTGAATTGGTGTGATCCGATATACATTTACCAGAAGAACCAATTAACACATAATTCAAGAATAATGTACATAATCACTTTCATCAGTGTATTCAAGAATAAGGTTCTTGATTTGCTTTC
Organism: Adenophora triphylla var. japonica; assembly: GCA_022495995.1. Lineage (NCBI taxonomy): Eukaryota > Viridiplantae > Streptophyta > Magnoliopsida > Asterales > Campanulaceae > Adenophora > Adenophora triphylla. Next base: position 472,346 of record JAFEMH010000937.1, read on the forward strand.
CAAAATCACTTTTCAAGTTTGTATTATTGATAAAACATGAAAGAAAAATAGAAATGTGATTTACTTTACTGTCTTTTTAAAAATTTACCAATTTTGTACTAATAAATATTGAAGTAATTGCTTTTCATCACAAAAAATTATCCCTCCGTACTATAGTAATAAGAACAAATGGGTTTGGCACAATAATTATGGGAAAAGGTGATGTAGCATGACATCAAAAGGTGAAAAAGGTGATGTGGTGTGAGTGTAGATAGTTGGGTAATACTCACAGTCAGACATTAAACATGAACAATGTAATATAGAGATTTCAACATACTTTGTCGTGCACATCACAGAACTTCAGCTTCTTTATAAATACAATCCCCATTGCTCACCTTGAATTGGTGTGATTCGATCTACATTTACCAGAAGAACCAATTAACACATAATTCAAGAATAATATACATAATCACTTTCATCGGTGTATTCAAGAATAAGGTGTATTTTTGCATATTACTATCGAACGGAGGAAGTATACTTTTGCCCCACTTTGTACTAATAAAAAATAACACTACATTATTATTATACTCTCCCCCCCCCCCCCGAATATATTTTAGGCATTACATCATAGTATTCCATATTTGAAATAATTTTGACCCTCTTTACAAAAAAAAATAAAATAAAAAAAAATGGCTCCGCCACTGATCTGGATTACTAAATATGCTTGATGCCTGTACCAGAGAGCCCCAAGAAATTGTTGGAAAACTTATCGTTTATTTAATGAAATAAAGTCAACACTTGGATTCATGTTGATTGTTAGGTAATACTAACAATCAGACATTAAACATAAACAACGTAATATAGAGATTATGATAAATTCAGTATATAGGTTTGATAAACATACCTACTTGTTGTTAATTTCTTCAACAGGTTGTTAAAATCTTATCGATGCTATAGAGATTATGATAAATTAAGAAAATAAGCAAGTAATAAATCAAACAATCTGCAAACATGCATCTAAAAGGGCTATTGCAGGATAACATGACCACTATGATTTAACATTTCACCTGATTTAGCAATACCGATCTCCTTGACATTCTACTGCCATTAGAGGGAAAGAGATAGATGTGTGGTGCCAACTTTGTAAGCAAGGTAAAGATCAATGTATGAAACAAGATTTGACAAGTTTTCCATACCTATGATAATTCTGGTAGAATTTATCAAGCTGATAATAGACATAGATGTCTGCTTCATATGCTTTGGCACCTATATTATTCAATAAATGAAGATACTATTATCCATTTTTTAACCTCAACAAATTAGATAAAGTAAGAAACTTTAATATGCATACAGACTTATTATATATTATTGAGAATACTGATAATGCAATATGCTGATGCAGAAAAACCTCACATTGATGGATCTGTTGCAAGTTTTATCTCCAAGGCCTTGTATATATGCGACCTTGGTGCTTTTTGAGCCTTGTGGTGCGCATACAGTTTCATAACTGTCAACAATCTCAACCACCTAATGAAGTATACAAGGATCTATGGTCAAGAAAACAAATTAAATATGCATAAAATTCTAGAAAGGATGGTTTGTCCTTTGCATACATCGCGGGAAGCAAATAGGGAATCAAGTCCTATGGGTATGAAGACAATGCTTACAAGCATGAATGCAGAAATCACCTGCGGTAGAAAAGAGAGTTAGGATTTTAGAAACAGATGCTTCTTAAAGCATGATGTAGATGGAATCAAGTGATACATACCCATCTGGGTGTAAGAATTGGCTTGCAAGCAGGAAGTTCCTGTTGAGTGAACATTGAATCTGAAGATGTAGAGGCAAAGTCAACTCAATATAGAAGGAATCCTTAAGATTACCTAACAAAGATATTTTCCTTGATTGTTTGAACATGTGAAATGGGAATAATAAAGTAAAAGCATGAGAAAATAGTAAATTACATTTGGGACGCTTGGAATTTCTTCTAGGAGCAGATCTTCTGTAACAGTCGGCATCTCATAATAGGGATAAACTAGGGATTGCATTACAATTCAATCAGAAACAAGATGGATCAATGATGAACTGAAGAACATCAACTCAATTGAATTATAGAAGTAGAACCCCAATGACAATTACACTACAATTACGTTACTGCTACTCCTACGAATACGAAGAACGAAAAAGAAAGGAAACAATAATAATTCAATCCCCCTAGAGAATGAGCCCTAGCTGCAGTATATACGCGATAAGCTCATATCACAAGCTATTCACGTGAACCGCTACTCATGACTATTTTACCCTTGCTGCAAAATGACAATAATACCCCCTCCATGTAGTTGGGCTGTTACAAATACTCCCTCCTTATAACAGCCTTGTCCTCAAGGCTAGAAATCCAAGAAACTAAAACTATGAATCCGTAAGACATCCTCCAAAAAGGTACCATCTTCCACATAATTGGAGACAAGAAGTCAGCACTTCAGTAACTATAAGGCAAGACAGCAATTACCACCTGGAAGCTCCGGCCTCAACCCATTTCCTTCATCATAAATGGTAATATTTTACCACCTGGATCCCAAGAAAATTTTTGCAAAACAATATGCAGAACACTCCCAATTGAACTTCTCGCTAAGTGTTGTGAGATCTTGATATTTCTGTTCCATTTGACCAATTTGTCTAAGAACTCGGCTTCAATGCTTTCATAATCTAGAAGGTGGCTATCATCTAGTAGTCCATAATGTTCGGCAAAAACTTTTCCATGATACTCCCAACCAGCAAGTTCATTTAGCAATTGTCTCCTGATCTTTCTGCTAATATCTTGCTTGAAATCCCTTATTCGCTCCAATGCCAAGTGCAACTCCTTGATCAAAGCTATAACATGGGAATGGTTTGTCCCACCTCTTGCAACACATATGTCAACTACCAATAAGTATGCATCAGCATACTTAGTCTCAAATGTAAGCTTAGGTAGTACATTATTTTCACCACCTTCTCCTAAAACCCACTCAATATCAGCCTCCAACTGTTTTTCCAAATCCAATGCATCCTTGAAATTCTCTCGCCGTTTTTCAACTTCCGAAAATGTAACTAAATGAGCTGCCTGCTCATGCTTTGAGACCTCTGCAAGTGCTCCTTTAAATTCTCCATTCATATTCCATTTCTTCTCCGGTAGCTCTTTTTCAAGCCTCGCAAATTCCAGTAACTGCATCAAACTTAATTGTTTGTGGTGGTGCAGTTTTAGCTCTTTCTTCTTCTTTGAACACCCTCCTGGATCCCATTCAAAGCCCTGCAATATATCCTTGACATTCTTTCCCATATACACCATTTTCTCCACCATCACCATCATCAATATGATTCTCATCTACAATGACAAAATTAGATCCTTCACCTTTGAATCCACCAATTAAAAACTCACCTACATCATCATCAATTCCATTATCTGCTAAGGCTTTTATCTTGCTTGAATCCTTGGATTGCCCCATTCTTTTCTTGACACGAAAATCAAGCTTACTATTTCCATCAGCAGTTTTAATAACTATGACTTGACCAGCAGTAAAGTTTAAGCTCTGTTCCAAGCCTATAAAATCCGTCACACCACTTGCCTCATTTTGAGACAAATTCTGTTTCATTTTAACCTCCTTCTTTACAAGAACCAAGTCTCCATTCCAAACATAACTCGAGCTTATTTTATTCCATGAAACATCACTTCTCACAGGCATTTTATCAAACTCTCCCCTCACATCAAGTAACATCTTCTCCCTCACATACCCATCTATCAAGCAGTTCCAGGAATTGACCTCCCAAGAGTACTTCGAACCAAACAATCGATAAACATCATCAATTGCAGCAACTGTGAGACTCTCATTTTGTGCTGCCGAGTCATTGGAGTATGCAAGGACTGCCTCAGTAACTTTTAGAACTTTATCATTATCTTCCTCTATACCCTCTATTTCCTGATTATCACCACTAGGATCATCCAACTTGACACTATCAGTATTTGCAGCCTCCTTTTTAGCATCATCAGTTTCATTCTCACCTTCAATGGCACCCATCAACACCTTGTTTTGCTTATACACCGCATACATATGAGCTCCATAAACTGTATGTGGTTCAAGCCATTTAACATATGATTTACTTCCGTCCTCTAGTCCAACAATGAAAAACTCAAGGAAAAAGCTTTCATCCAATTTTTCGCACATATGTGAGGCTACTTTCTCCAACTGGGCACAAATTATCTTGAACTCATCATAATAATCATCCAATGAACCTGTTTGCACAACCCTCTCAAGGATTGCAGTAGCAGTCATTTTTAATTCACTTCTATCTCTAGGAAGTTCAAGGAGAATTTGGGGATCAGCTCCTAGCAGAAAATATTTCACATTAACACTTGACTCTTTTACCTTATTGAAACCCATAGATGAGGACTGAGATCTCAGCGGCTCAATTGAATCCTCGATTCCATTTCCTCCCATAAACATTGCTGGTGATTCTTCTACGAACAATTGCCTCTCACTGCTACCACTAGTATTCCATATACTATTGCTGATGTCAATTGACTCACTGGAAGGACCACAACCAGCACCACCATTCCACATCATACTTGGGTTCATAGAAGCATGGGAATCAACAGTTTGAATAGGAATTTGAGTATGTGGAGGTGTATAATACGTATATGGATTTGTAAATTGATAAGTGAATGGGAAATAGGGTTGTGCATACTGAGTATTTTGGCCATAACTCTGAACATTAGGGATCTGGGCAGCAGAGTTAATATGAGAATTATGTGAATTTTGTATATTTGAGTAAAACAGATTGGGATTGAAGGGAGAAGCAACATGAACGTAAGAAGGGAAATTAGGGTTGGTAGAATACGTAACTTCCAATTCGTTGGTTGGTTCATAAATTGCTGCAATCCTTGTGCCATTTCCTCGACTTGGACTCAAATTCTCCAACATAGAATTCACCATAATCCTCATCTCTGTCACTCTACATTCCAATTTCTCCCATTCCTTGTCGATTATCTCCAACCCATTCAACCTAGATCCATCTGCAATGGATACAGAAGCGGTCCATGAATCAACTGCTCTGATACCACTTGTAACAGTCGGCATCTCATAACAGGGATAAACTAGGGATTGCATTACAATTCAATCAGAAACAAGATGGATCAATGATGAACTGAAGAACATCAACTCAATTGAATTATAGAAGTAGAACCCCAACGACAATTACACTACAATTACGTTACTGCTACTCCTACGAATATGAAGAACGAAAAAGAAAGGAAACAATAATAATTCAATCCCCCCTAGAGAATGAGCCCTAGCTGCAGTATATACGCGATAAGCTCATATCACAAGCTATTCACGTGAACCGCTACTCATGACTATTTTACCCTTGCTGCAAAATGACAATAATACCCCCTCCATGTAGTTGGGCTGTTACATCTTCGGAAGTAAATTTGAGGAATATTAGTTGATTTGGCGATTGTAGAATCGTAACACTAGGGATTTCTGAATGGAGCTCCATTGGAATGTTCGATTTTGAGAGAGATGCTATGGTTTGGTTTTGGGGAAGAGGGGCTTTGAATTATTGGCAAGGGTACAACATCACCGAAAAAGGGGAGTGATGCCTGGAAAAGGAGAAGAGAGATTCGGTCTGGAGAGAGTAGATAGAACGAGAAGAAGAAACCGTGGAAAGAGAGAGAGAGAGAGGGGCTGGGTTTCCAGAAAGGGGGGGGGGGAGTTCGCCTAGAGAGAGAAGAGATAGATCGAGAAGAGAAAAGAAGAAACGTGGAATACAAAAGGACTATCTTTTTTGTACAGGGATATTTTGGGATTTAGAAAATAGTAAAAGGGGTGTAATCAGTAATTGATATTAGGGGAGAATGAACCTAGTCTCAATTCAGTCTAGGTGCTAGTTTGAGTGGGAAAATGGGGATGTGCTAAAGTGCTTTGTACTTCAGCCTTTATTTAGTTATAGATTAGTTATAGACATACTCCCTCCGTCCCATTAGTATTAGCACAAACACTGTTTGCGCGAGAATTAAGGAATATGATATTTTAATAAAATGTTGTGAGTGTAAAAGAATGAGTGGAGAGAGAATGAGTGGAGGGTGTAATAAATTATAATGGTGTTGTGAGTATTAAAATAATGTAGGAGAGAGAATGAGTGGGGTTGAGTGAATATTTTATTAATATAAAGTTTCCTTTTTGGGAGTGTGCGGATATTAGCGGGACGCCCAAAAAGGAAAGTGTGCTAATATTAGCGGGACGGAGGGAGTATGTTTACCCATGAAACTATGATATGTATTCATCTATTTGAATAATATATATCATATGGATATTTAAATTTCTTGAAATTCGATTTACTGTTGTCAATTTTGTAATTATTTTAAAAAAATGTTACTTATTTCATTCCCCTAGTATTCACCCAACTTTTTAAGAATCATTTGTTTTTAAAGGTAATTTAGGGGTATATTTGGAAAATTAATAATAATATTGTGTTTTACTCCAACTAAAGTGGGATGAAATCATATTAATCCTGATCCTACCAAACAGTATAATTTTTATGAAATTGGATTATTAATACCTTGGATTATTAATGAGGGGATTAATAATCCCTTACTAATAATACCCCTCATCCTTATCCGACTACCAAGCAAGCCCTTAAATAATAACACGATTAACTCGGGTTAGAGTAACATGCTTCAATTTAATGCAATACATATTGTCCCAGTTTCGTATTGTTGAAGCTTTTTATTCTTTCTTTTTCCATTCTTTTTTTTAATCAATCATGATCAATGATGATACCAAAACGTTCGTATCAGTCCAAATCCAGCGACTGGTTGTATCCTAAATGTTTGAATATCCTGAAAAATATGAACAAACACATAAACTAAGCCGTGGCTTCACCAGCGAATGCCCTACGATGTGAGAGTAAGTATTTGTGTGATATAAATAGAAAATCAATTGACATTGACAGTCAAAAGATGCGTTACCAGAATTATGTGAATTAAAGCTTGCATTTATAGGTGTATGATATAGATCCATCCTTGAATAAGATGTTATTTGAGATAAGGATTATAATCCTATTTGGATAATAATTCTCCACATTACTTGTTGTAGTAGAATTATAATTATCTTTTATACGTATGTATAGGAGGCTTGCTGCTCGGCATAAAATGTTGATCGACATAGGTATAAGCCGGCAAGGAGGTGACTAAGGGTAGGGAAACCCAATCGCCTTGTCATAATAGGAGCCTGATATACTATGGTCGTTCTTTGAATATGCCTTGTTCGGCACCTACGTAGACATTGGTCGGCACCTACATAGGTCTTGGTCAGCACCTACGTAGGCCTAGGTCAACACCTACGTATGCCTTGGTTGGCACCTACGTATACCTTGGTCGACATATATCTGATATTTCTGCCTTAGTTATAGAATCTATCTACTATTTCCAGGTTGACATAGGTCAACATAAGGAATAGGACGAGTTGAAAGTGACGATCATATGTAAGAAAGCCAATTCCCAACGTCGTATTTAGAACTTGTATATATTTTTCATTGGTCTCAAACCATTAGGCTTTACCCGTTTTATAGCCCATAGTCGTACTCGGTTTATACCGTTAAATGGTCCCCGACTTCCTAGCTCGGCTGTGTCGAGTAGGAAGTGTAGATCGTCCTTGGTAATACGAATACCAAGAGATTTCTCGAATTTTGAGGCAATTCATTCATTTATTCCCCGGTTATTTGACGTTGGCAGGCACACCCATTATAAACGAGACATTCGCATTGGGTGCGAGCAGTAGGCTGCTCGTCTTTACAATTTGGACATTTCATGTAAGGTTCGAGCAATAGACTGCTCGTATTAAAATACTTGGGCATTTCACCCAAGGTGCGAGCATTATGCATTTTGTCTTTTACCCTTAGGCATTTTGCCTAATGTGCGAGGAGTATTTTACTCATCTTTTTACCCTTAGGCATTCCACCCAAGGTGCGATTAGTATGCTACTCATCTTTTTTATCCTTAGGCATTTCGCCCAATGTTCGAGTAGTATGCTCCTCATCTTTTTTATCCTTATGCATTTTGCCAAAGGTGCGAGTAGTAGCCTACTCGTCTTTTACCCTTAGGCATTTCGCCTAAGGTGCGAGGAGTATGATACTCGTCTTTTACCCTTATGCATTTTGCCCAGTGTGCGAGTAGTAGGCTTCTCGTCTTTTTTACCATTAAATATTTTGCCAAAGGTGCGAGGAGTAGGCTTCTCGTCTTTTACCCTTAGGCATTTTGTCTAAGGTACGAGGAGTAGGATTCTCGTCTTTTACCCTTAGGCATTTAGCCTAAGGTGTGAGCAGTAGGTTCTCATCTTTTTACTTTTAGGCATTTCGCCGAATGTGCGAGTAGTAGGCTACTCGTCTATTTACTTTTAGGCATTTTTCCGAACGTGCGAGAAGTAAGCTTCTCGTCTTTTACCCTTAGGCATTTTGCCCAAGTTGCGAGTAGTAGGCTCATCGTCTTTTACCATTAGGCATTTCGCCCAAGGTGCGAGGCATATGCTACTCGTCTTTTTACCCTTAGGCATTTTGCCCAAGGTGCGAGTAATAGGATACTCGTCTTTTACCCTTAGGAATTTTGCCAAATGTGCGAGGAGTAGGCTCCTCGTCTTTTAACCTTAGACATTCGCCTAAGGTGTGAGGTGTAGGCTACTCGTCTTTTACCGTTATTCATTTTGCCTAAGATGTGAGGAGTAGGATCCTCGTCTTTTTACCCTTAAGCATTTTGCCTAAGGTGCGAGTAGTAGGCTACTCGTCTTTTTACTCTTAGGCATTTTAGCATAAGGTTCCAGGAGTAGGATTCTCGTCTTTTTACTATTACGCATTTCGCCCAATGTGCGAGAAGTGGGCTTCTCGTATTTTACCATTAGACATTTTACCCTAAGTGAGAGAAGTACGCTAATCGTCTTTTACCATTAGGCATTTTGCCAAAGGTGGGAGGAGTAGGCTACTCGTCTTTTACCCTTAGACATTTTGCCCAAGTTGCGAGGAGTAGGTTAATCGTCTTTTTACCCTTATACATTTTGTCCAAGGTGCGAGTAGTAGACTTCTCGTCTTTTACCATTAGATATTTTGCCCAAGGTGCGAGAATTAGGATACTTGTCTTTTTACTTTTAGGCATTTTACCTAAGGTGCAAGGAGTAAACTACTCGTATTTTAGTGTTTTTATCTTGCTAGTTATAGTCTCTTTATGGAAATTGAATTTATTGACTGAAACTGATTATATCAAACTGCAATCCTATTATATTTGTCAATAAGAAAAAGACTAACAAGGACTAATCTACTTTAATCAAAAAAAAAAAATTTTAAAACTAGTGATAGTATTTCCGTATATGATTAGAATGTCACGAATGTTTCAGCTATTGCCCATCTGGGGTTTTCATTCTATAGGTCCATTCTAATGATTTGAGTGACAATATAGGGGCATTCCCAAGTTGGGGAAAGCTTGTTCTGTTCTGCCTTTTTTTCATGTAGCTTCAATCTTTCTAAGTACCTAGTCCCTGATTTGTAATACTCTTTTTTTGATTTTTTTGTCATGGTAGGCTTTGGTCCTTTGCTTGTAGTTCACCATTCTCATATGAGCAACTAGTCTTTTCTTATCTAATAGGTCTAGGTCTAGCAGCCTATTGACCTTGTTGATTTGTTCATCATAGTTTGAATTTTTTGTCGTAGGGATAGACAACTCGACTGGTTCATCTACGTACTGCAACTTTCCTTGTCTTAAGTCAGGGTCGGCCCCCAATTTTGGCCGCTGACGAGATGGGGGTCTATATCTGGGATGGACATAAATGTGTCATTGTTGTCATCCTCATGAATGTCAAGTATCTCATTTTCAACTAGTTCGTCTACGTCCTGTAGCTATTCTTGTCTCAATTCAGGGTCGGCCCATGGGTTATGTCCGCTAATGAGATGAGGGGCTGTATTTAGGATGGACATAACTGTTTCACCACTGTCATTCTCATAGATATCTAGTTCCATGTGTTCCTCATCTTTTTCTTCAAAAAATAGATTAAGCCTAGAAGTGGTGCTGGTGGTATTTATATACTTAGAGATTTTCAGATTTTCCTATGGTGTGTCTACCTCCATCTTTCTGGAAGCTTTTATGTTCCTCATTACATGTTTCAAGAAATCTTTGGGGGTCGCCCTCACGCATCTGATTCCAGTGCGAGTGGGAAACTTAACTCGCAGGGGGGGGGATGGAGGCGATCATTCCAAGTTTGCCTTGAATTGGAATGCCTAGGATGGCGTGGTAGACACTTGCCAGGTCCATGACCACGAATGTCACTGTGGCCTCGGCTCGGAAAGGATGCTCTCCAACCTCCAGTAGTAGGTCAATCGTCCCCATGGCAATAACTTTATGGTTGGTGAAGCCTTCTAATATTACAGAGTATGGCTTCAGCATGATATCTTTCAGATTCATCATAAGAAAGATAGAATAGTATAGAATATACCTGGAGGCCCCCGAGTATATGAGGAGCCTCTCGGATTCACAATTATTAATCCTTCCTTTGATTACCAAAGGTTGTTTACGAGCCGCGCAACTTCCAGCTAGCTCGTTAGGGGAGAAGCTGAAGACTTTCTCCTCTTTATGGATACAGGCGAGGATATGGTAGACCTTAATTAGCTCATGTATTTGGTTTTTCAATTTTTTATCGTAGTCAGTCTCCTCCCTTATAACATGGAGTTTAGCCCTATGAGGCCTGTCTTCCCTTTCATCATCTTCGTCATCGTCATCTCTTTTTCACTTGCTATCTTTCCTCATAACATAACGATCGAGTTTGCCTTCATCCACACATATTTGGATCATTCTTTTAAGGGAGATGCAATTCTCCGTGTCATGTCCATGGTCCTTGTGGAAGGCACAATACTTGGAATTGTTCTGGATGTTTCGATTTATCACTAAGTGGTCGGGGATCTGGTAGGTTTACCAATTGCATGATCTCCATGATAGGTTTAGTGAGTGGGTTGAAGACCTCAACTTTTTCAGTAGCCCGAGTCCTATTCTTCCCCTTGTAGTTACATCCATTGGAAGCCTGGTTGGTGCCAGCTGTATCGGCTTCTGGTTTTTCAGATCTTTTCTTACTTTTCTTTTCTGCCATAGCTATAGTGTAGGCCACGTTATACAAATTAGATTTTGACTTAGGCTCCATGGTAGAGAGTTCGTAGATCAATTGTCCAAATCTCAGTCCGAAGTTGAAGCAGAAAAATCACCTCCCTATCCATTAGGCTTTCATCTACCTGGTCAGCCATGTCTCTGAACCGATTGTAATAACTCAGGGTTGTTTCATTTTTCCTTTGCTCAATGTTAGCAAGGTATGTCAGTCTTTTCTTTCACTTTTTTGCTATTGCAAAGTGATCCAGGAACCTCCTCCTCATAATTTTCCAGCTATCGATGCTTCCCTTCTTTTGCTCACGGAACCAGGACAGGGCTGTTACAGAGAAGGTACTCGCAAAAGACTTGCAGATAATGTCATCTGCTTTAGTGAGGAGGACCATGGTGGATTCAAAACTTTTCACATGATCCCGCACGTCTGTGGTTCCCGCATAATAACTCAAGATTTTAATAGCAGGATTGTGAGGTTTCTGCTAGGAGAAAGGACGAGTGGCATTGGTATCATCATCATCCACTTCCTTCCTCCCCATTTCCATTTCATCAATCCTCTTTTTTCAGGAGGAGAATATCCCTCGCATCGATCCCTGAGTTGTAGTGAGAACTACGATGGGTCCTTTCTTTTTCTCTGTGTCCATTCACTCGACTTTGTTCCTCATGTTCCTGATGATTATCCCCATGTCCAGAAGCTGCTCTGCCATTTACTGGCCTTAAATGACGAGGAGGGGTTCTGTCATTCCTGGGAGCCATCTCTGGATGGGGAGGAGTCCTGTAACAGGGAGAGGTTCTATGCCGAAAAGGACTTATAGGTTGAACAGGGCTCTTATGCCGAGGAGGGGGATTATGATGAGTAGTTTTTTTTTACCTAGCTTGACTGAGCCTTGCTATTAGGTCAGCTGAATTAACCTCCTGTTCCATTTGGTTATTCAATTGATTTCTCAAATCTTCATGGTTCTTTGTGTTTCCATGTCCAGGAGCCTTATGACGAGTAGTGACATCTTGGTGGGGGGGGGTTTGCTTAAATCTACCAACCATGTCGTGATGAGGGGAATTTTGGCCAGAGGAAGATTTTCTCTATTCCCTCGACTACCACGCCTATCAAAATGACTTTCCCCTCCAAGGGAATTTCCAGTGCTCATAGGTCTTATGAATTCAGCCAAGGAGTGGTCAGGATCCAACTACAGTAAGACATTTTGTATTTCATAAATGTGTTGCAGAGTGTCCATCTGGCGATGTAAGAGAGTTATGTGATCAATCTGTGGGGGGGGGAGGAAAGCTCCAGTTACTCCCTGGGCGACATTCCTCCCCGTCTGACTACTAGCAGGTCTTCCTCATTGTCGACGATGGGGAGGGTTTGGCAGCACCTTGGTTACTGGTTGACCGCTAGAATGCAGATTCATTCCTAGCGGGGGCAGTCCATCGTTCCATGGTAGAGGAGGCGGCAGTTCCCCATTGGCAAGAGGATTAACAGTTCTATTATTACCGTGAGTCTCTTCCATTGGAGGGTTATCCTGATCAGGAGTGATACTATCAGTGTGTCCTTGTTCCATTAGAATTAGGAGAACGAAACATAATTTTTTCGGCTATTCAAAAGTCAGAAACGATCGTTTCCCGACAATGTAACCAAACTGATGATGTCAAAACGTTCATATCATCCCAAATCCAGCGGTAGGTTGTATCCTGGATGTTTGGATAGCCTGAAAAAGATGAACAAACATGTAAACTAAGTCGGGGCTTCACCGACGAAGGCCCTCCGGCGTGAGAGTAAGTATTTGTGTGATATAAAATAGCAAATCAATTGACAAGAGTTGATAGTCAAAAGATGCGTTATCAGAATTATTTGATTTATGTCTTATATTTATAGGTGTATGATATAAAGTCCATCCTTGAATAGGAAGTTATGTGAGATAAGGATTATAATCCTAGTTGGATATTAATTCTCCACATTCCTTGTTGTAGTAGGATTATAAGTGCCTTTTTTACGTATGCCTAGTAGGCTTGCTACTTGTGATGATGTGCATCCGCGGTTTTTTTTGAAGTTTTTCCTTTTCTTCTCTTTTTTGTTTGGAATTGTTTTGGAAAAAATCAATGTTTTTGGAGTCGCCACGCCATTTTTAGTTTAAGGGCCAAAACTTTGAAAAATATCCAATATTTAGAGAAAATGAGTTCGGAGGTCACGTTACATTACGGGAAGAACGTTAGTGTTCACCCGGAATGCCTCGTACGACGAGTCTTCCTCACTTGAAAATTTTTGTTGTGTGTGTGTGTGTTTGAAAAGGGGTTTTTCTGAAAATAATTGGGACTTTAGGGACTGAACTGAAAAATAGTTTGAAAACAGTGATTAAACTGAAAATAACAGAAAATTGAAGGACTGTTTGCAAATGACAGTATCATCCGCGTGGACAAGACTGTAGTACAATCTTGACCGCGTGGGCTAACATCCAGTGTAAATATTTTACAGTTTCCAGTTTAGTCACTGTAATTTCCAGAAAGTTAACTGGATTTACAGGACTTAACTGGAATTGTAACTGGAAGACAGAAAATAAAGGGGGATTTGGATTTTTGGCATCCATGCTTGTCCTCTCTTTCCCTAGACTTGGATTAGTGGTCATAAGTGATGAACCCACTTAATCAAGTCATCCCGGGGGTACGTTGGGACTTTGTAAGCATTTTATTTGCTTGGGAATGGGGGTTTTGACATAAAAAAGTAAGTTGACAAGGGAGTTAGGTCAAGATGTATCAACTTTTAGAGGAAGGTTTCTAAGGTGGTCATAGGAAGACCAACCTTGAAACCTATACTCAAGTGTATCTTGTACATCTTGTGTGACCCATTTTGTGTGTCTAGATGATGTTCATCCAAGGAAAATGTTCCAAGGTGAGTATCTTAGACAAAGGGGAGGGGAATTTGCAAGAAATGTAAATAATGTTGACCATTTGAAATGATCATCTATGGAGATTGACTCCAAGATGACCATATGTGGGTCAAGGAAGCAAGTAAAAGCAAAAATGTAAAGAAACATGAAATATGGACAATTTGAAGTGGTCATCCATGGAGATGAACTCCAAGATGACCATCTTCTTGATCAAACAAGCAAGTACCAAGAAGTATAAAAAAGGGAGTGGGGAAATGACATAAAATGAAAAGGAATGTGGATCATTTTGGAGGATCATCCATGGAGATCCTCTTGGATCCTTAGAACAAAAGGAAAAAGGGATGAGCAAGCAAGTAAAGAAGGCTAAACTGCATCATTCATATATGAGAAATATGCATGGATGAAGGAAATTTGAGTAAGAGAGGTAAGGGTTTACCAATTGTTTCTTGGTTTATTGCTTAGGGTTTGAAGGATTTCAAGGATCAAATTGATTTTGGGATGGATTTTGGGATGGATATGGTGTGGAATTTGAGTTTTGAGAGTGTTGAGGGCTGTTTGGGAGAGGATTTTGTCAGCATAAAAGTAGGTTTACGAATTTTTTGGCCTCCTGAAACTGAGGGAGGAGGGCTGAATTTATAGGGTTTCTGGATGCCAATCTTATCCGCGTGGACAAGATTGTAGCTGCAATCTTATCCACGCGGACTAACCAAGCAGCGTGCCTGACCAGTGCAGAAAAGCAGTTTTGGCATTTTGTCTTTGGTCAATATTCCCTTTTTTATTTGGAATGACAAATATCCGTGAGATTTTATTTATTTTTTATTCCTAAAGTGCCCTTCCTCATTTAAATTGTCAAAATAATGTCCAAAATGCCCCTAAATGATAATAAATCATTAATTTGGACTGACGGAACATTAATGACCCAGATTGGGGTACTTACAGTAAGGGGACGACTTGTGACGGGTGATTTTGAATTCTGTTAACAATCTGTCGCATTTTCCCTCGAAATGAGAACCATTGTCAGAAATCACTTCAGCTGGCAACCCATATCTGCACATGATGTTTTCTTTGATGATGAGGGCTACCTTCTTGGAATTGAGGACTTTGTAAGACTTGGCCTCGACCCATTTGATGAATATTCTATGGCTACCAGGACGAACTCGTGGCCGTTGCTTCCTGGTGGTGTAACTTTGCCGATGACGTCGATTCCCCAGGTAACAAAAGGCCAAGGGGTTGTCATGCAATAGAGGTCGTGTGGAGGCAAATGGTTGAGATTTGAATAGCGTTGACATTTGTCGCAGCTTTTCACGATCTGAATGCAATCCGTCTCCATAGAGATCCATAAGTAGCCCATTCTCAGGATGACCTACATTAAGGCTCGAGCGTTCATGTAGGGGCCACAGGTACCGCCATGTACTTCATTCATTAGCTCGGCAACCCTTTGTTTGCTGATACAGCGTAAGAGGGGACCTCGGTAATGCCTTTTGTACAGCGTATCCTCTAGAAGGACGTAGTGGGAAGCCAAGCGTTTCAGGGCCATCAAACTTTTTGCTTTGATCCCTTCTTTGTATTCCTCGTCTTCATTTTTTTGAAGGAGGCTTCACCGCTTCAGTTGATTGTTGTACCTGTGGGGGGGGGAAACAAAGCAAGCACTAGGGGTTGAAGTTTAAAACAGCAAACCACAGGGGTGGTTTTGAAAATTATCACCAGGGGGCCATTATGTCGCACGACGTCTTAAAGCCTTGGGACAGACCCTTTTAAAACCTTGAACAGTCGCCATTTGAAAGCAACGGTTGAGAGGGATACGAATAACTTGAGAGAAAAGCAAAGAGATACGCACGAAATCAAGGGAAAATCAAGGGAAATCAAGGGCTTGAATCAGATTTGGCTCTGTAACAATGCCTTCTAGATCACGCCCTAAGAAGAAAGGGCCTCAACAAGCCGAGTTAGCCGCTCATCGAAAGGGGGTTCAACGAAATCAGAGGCCATTCATCCCGCAAGCTGTGAGGGGAGAGTTCTATCCTCAGCTTAAGGAGCATACTTCTGCGACAGA
The DNA here is from genome assembly GCA_022495995.1 of Adenophora triphylla var. japonica. NCBI lineage: Eukaryota > Viridiplantae > Streptophyta > Magnoliopsida > Asterales > Campanulaceae > Adenophora > Adenophora triphylla. The sequence continues at coordinate 488,409 of JAFEMH010000937.1, forward strand.
GAAGAAATCCACGGTATTTTCTGTAACCCCTTCTTTTTATTGATTTGAAATTGAATTTTGTGCCAAAAGATTCGAGCTTTGCATGCGAAATTATGAATTAATTGCATGAATTTGAACTAGGAAAGATTATGAATGCATGCTATATGATTTAACCTAATTTTGTTTGAAAAGGGGTACAACAGATTTAAAAGAAAAGAAATGACTGCTTTTGTATGAATTGGATGAGTATGAACATTGATTGACATGCTTTTTAAGGAGAAAATGAGATATTCATACTTGCGCTGTGTTTACCTGCAGGGATTCCGCACCCGGGGTTCTCTGGAGGTTATTGGCAGGTTGTGGGACAGCTTGCCTGGCAGCCGGGAGTTGATTCATTCACCCAAGGGCATGATATATGCTGCTGGATTTGGGCAGTTCTTTGAGATGGCGAAAGCCATCGGAGATACACAGCGGAGTGTTGAGCTGATGAGAGCGTTCCGATAGTTTTGGTGGGAGACTACCCACTCCTTTCATTTTTCTTGGGGAGAGGCGACAGTCACGCCATACGACTTTGCAGTTATAACAGGCCTGCCTTTCACTGCTGAGCCTCTCTATTTGGATGAGCCTGCGCCTGTTGCTGATCCTCAGCCTCCTACTGATGTAGATTTCATGGAGTTGATTGGTTTTGTTCCCCGGGATAAGAAGGGAAATGGGTATGAGCTGGGTGAGCTCCATGGCCATATTAGTGAGCAGAGCAGAGATTATCCGGCGGACTTGGATGATTCTGAGGAGAGCCGGCTGAGGGCCGAGAGTTTGGCGAGAGCCTTCGTGTGGGTTGGCATGTCTGACATGCTCTTTATCAACATCGCATCTACTGCCCTGGTTTCATTGTTGGAGCTTCTGAGGACATGGGATGCTGTCGGGACCCGATCTTGGGGTGAGGCAGGCCTGGCTGAGATGTATCTGGCCCTTGATAATATCAGCAGGGGGAAGGCGATGACCTTCAACTGCTGCCACTTGGCTTTTGAGGTACTTCTCTTCTTGACTTTCTCATTTTGATATTCTTCTTTCTGTCATCCATTATTGTTTTCTCACTTACTTAGACCCTTTGTTTCAGGCTTGGGCTTACGAGGACTTTGGTTGCTACGCCTGGCAGGTCCAGGATGAGTTCCCAGCTACCATGTTTCCTACTTTGAGGCACTGGGTGAAGGATGCACGGAAGAAGGTCAGGACAGCTGATTCTAGAGGACGAGTGACAGCCTCATATCCAGACACCTTGGTATGCTTGCGAGGGACTCCCCAGAGCTTGAGTCTGTTCCCCTGGGCCGGCCGATATGATGAGATTGATTTGGGTCATGCTGCGTACTTTACAGAGTGTCGCAAGCTACTTGTTGGCTTGTCCGGAGATGCCTTATATCTGGGAGAGAGAGTTTGCAGGCAGCACGGTCCAGGCAGGGCTGCTCAGGTCCCGGTGGATCCTCTGACGGATATGTGGTTTCCTCAGAAGCTGGATGATCTGATTACCTTGATTCAGAGAGATGGTGTTTACAATCATATTGTGGAGGGAGGAGATTATGCAGGATATGTGGCGGAGAGGCTACGGTCCCCACAGGTGATGGAAAGGCGTGGTGCTCAGGGCGGAGGTTCTTCTTCCGAATATGTAGCGATGCCACCCTTACCTCCTCCATTTGTTGATTTCTGGGATGGGGATCACATGAGGCGAGCTCCTCTAGACACGAGTCAGATTCGTCCCCATTTTCAGCTCCTTGAGGGTTCTCAATCTGTGAGTGCCATCTCTTTTCTCTATTGCTCGAAACTGTTAGAATCCCTTTGTTATTGTCCCAACTGGCTTCTTGATTCTTCAGTTGTTTGATTATATCAGGTCCCAGCTAAGGCTTACTGGAGCTTCGCTCGATCCTATATTGGAGCTCTGGACAGGATTGAGCAGTTAGAGAGGAGTGCCCGTTTCTGGAGGGAGCGGTGCCTAGCCCAGACTCCAGATGATGATGACTCTACTCCCAATTTGCCTGATAGGAAGAGGTCTCGAGTTGACATGGCTGTAAGCGGGCAGAAAAGACCACGAACCAAGAATGCCTCATACCCTTCCTCCAGCTCTTCTAGCTCAACATATGAGAGTGATGATGCCGATAATCCTGTCGATCCCCATGAGATTGAGACGGTTGCCATCTCTGACGTTGACGAGTTTTACCGAGCGGACCCTGTGATCTACCGAGCTCTGCTGCTGGTCCGGATCGTGCACCGACTGAGGAGGACGATGCAGAGGGAGATGATAGCGAAGGGGATGATGATGATGATGATTCAGAGGATGATGACTCGGAGTAGCACCTCGGACCGGATTGCGACCTTTTGATTATTGTACCTTTGAAGGAAACAAACACTATTGTCTAAACTATTTGCTACGCATTATTCTTTTGCTACACTTTTGAACTTATTTACCTACTAGCTTAATGTATTATTATTAACTTTTGTTATTTGCACGAGTTCAATTTTTGGAAAATGAGAGTGAATGGAGTAAAAGGGTTATGATATCGGTGTATATACATATGGCTTGGTTGTGTCTGGGATGATGAATTTATTGCGTGTGTATAAGGTATATGAATGAATGAACCCTTCTCCCGAGTTGGTTGCGAATTTGTGGCTGATTATTGCAGCTTTGGACAGGTCGGGGCGTGCCCTGGTACAAAACTGATGCAGATTGCTGATGTCTGATGTGAGGCTAAAGATGTCGCACGACCCAGGACTCCTGTGGTGAGTTGTGTCGCGTGACACAATAAGCCCTATTGACAGTTTTTCCCAATCAAGCTTCAATACTATCTCAAAACCCCCCTTTTGCTTAGGGTAAGAAGTCCAGCAACACCATCATGAAGTAGGCTTTAAGTAGCAGATCTATCCTCAAGGATTAAAGATTGTAAAACCAACCCCACAATCTGCACAAATGCACACACCCTTTCTCTTTTACCTGACCAAGCCCCAGTTTGACATGCAGCCTCATTGCAGATAACATCACGTGGCCAAGGAAGCGATTATCTTCAAACTTCATTCAATCAATCTATGGACAAGACTCAGAAATGTTTACATGCAGGGGCACATCTTTCGAAGTGTGGGAATGGATCCCGAATTTGTGACACACTCGCTTTTGGGTTTGACTTTTTTGAGAGAGTATAAACATTACAGGGTCTGGAAAGTGTATGGAAGCCTCTGCTTGACAGAAAAAACAGTGTTTAGCTCTATTTTCCTATGATGTAGAAAGAGAAGACTTGTCGAGACATTTGAAAACTTGTCTTATTCTTGATGATCACAAGGCTGCTTAAAACCCTTTATTGATGTTCGGGTTATTCAAACAATAAAACTGATATGAACAAATATTTCAATTAATCATGGGGAGAAAACCAACTGATATTGAGGATCAAACTCCGAAATGTGGAAATAAGATTTGTGTATGGGGACGGCCCTTGATGAGACCGGATTTTCTGAAATTTGGACGTGCTTGAGACCGGATCATTTCTGGTTGCCTACGTTCCCCTCCTTGGGAGGAGCTCAGGTCGCCGTAGTTCGGGCAAGTCTCGATTGGAGGAGAAGGAATGCGGAGTTTTGAGGATCTTCTGAGAACTGGAGAGTTGACGCACAAGTCTCCTTGGAATGTCAATGAGAGACACGGATGCGAAGCCCCAGTGGGACATTCGCGGGAAGTGTTTGTGGAGGAGAAATGAAATATGCTCACATGAAGTGCCGAATGAATAGGATTTGAATTTGCATAATTTCTGATTGATGATCTTGAACTGAGACGGATTAGATTTCCAATTTAAGCAAGCAACAAAACATTAATTTGATTTAGATCCTCGAAGAGATTTAGAATGAAACCGTTATCCTGTAGGAACTGCAACTGGGTTTCAGGGTTTCGATCGGCCCTCGGGTAATTTGAGACATCATGACCTCTTAAGATGAGAGGTCGGCTGGGCTTTTTGCTGACTAAACCTCTGAAGATGAGAGGTTGGCTTTTGGGGATGTGTTTGGGATTTTTCTATGGCGAGGAAATCAATTGCTTCTAATAATAAGAGGTCAAATTTTGCTTCGTTCAAAAGCAAAGGCGATGGGAATATCCTCTAAAATGAGAGGATAGCTTAGGATTGGTTAGAGGCAATGGTGAGGGGACATCCATGCTGTCTCTTTATTCGCTCTGAGACTCCCTTTGAGTAACGACTTGATCTTTTGACTTTTGCTTTTGAGAGAAATGATAGGGACTAGGCTCTCCTTTTTTTATTTCTTCTTCTTTTTTCTCCTCTTTTTTTTTCTTCTTCTTTTTTTTTTATTCCTCTCCCTCTTTTTTCAATTTTGTTTTTGAGAGAGAACTTCAGCTAGTCCCCAGGATGGATCACTGCATCTCGCCATTCTTGAGTTTGGAAATGGTCGATCTTCTTTTGAATCGCGGGAGTCTCAAGGATAGTCCCTCTTTCTTCTGGAGATTGAGTTTGGAAATGGTCGATCTTCTTTTGAATCGCGGGAGTCTCAAGGATAGTCCCTCTTTCTTCTGGAGATGGCTAATTGGGTTTCAAACACGCCGATCTTGAAATGAAGGGATATTGTTTAGCGAGGGTGAGGTAATGGCTTTCCTATGGGTGAAAGGTCTCAACTGCAGTCCATACCAGATGGTCTAAACGAGATTAAGGCCTCATTGCTTGCTTAAATTTATTTGAGAAATTAATGCGAATTCATTGAGCGATGGGCGATGAATACGATGAAAAAGATGTGAGCATATGAGATGCGAGATGGGGAGTTGACAAGCCCCAATTTTAGAAAGATATCCGTTGATTTTCTCACTCCAATCAATTTAACATTAATCATTTCAAAGCATTAGTAATTGAGTAGCACAAGTGATCATGTAGAATAAAACCATTTCAATTAAATGTAATGTGGGTGTGCAAGTGATGTCTCAAGTCTATCAAGAAAAGAAACAAAGATTTTCATTATTGTTAAAATAAAAAGACTCGTCCAACTTGAACTTGACAGACTCGATACTCAAAGACTACATTTATTTATGACATGACAGACAATCTAGATCCTACGACGACTGATGGACTAATTTCTTCGGATGGAACGCCCTTACAATCATGGAGGAGAATTGGCAACTGCATTGGGATGAGCTTTCTCGATCCTGCCTTCATCGACAAGCCTTTGAATAAGCAATTTCAGAGGAACGCAGTCGTTGGTGACGTGGCCAGGATACTGATGATAGTAGCAATACTTGCTACGATCCAAAACCGGATTGGGTTTACTGGGGTTGTAATTGTCAAGTGGCTTGATCATTCCCCTTCGGACTAACCCATTGAAAGCTTCCTCAGTTGTTATCCCAAGATCATCAAATTTTCGCTGCTTGCGAGGTGGAAATCGACCATGGTTCGAAACACCACTTTCCTCTTGGTAGCCTCCTTCAATATTCCTTTCATCTATGAGCTTCTGGATAATCACCCTCAAAAGTTTGCAATCATGAGTGGTATGTCCAGGATATTGGTGGTAGCAACAGTACTTGCTTGTGTCCGGCTTTGGATTGTGATGAGAAGGGCTATAGTTGACCAGTGGCTGAACCAATCCTCCGCTTACCAATACCTTGAGGAATTGATCCATAGGCATTCCCACATCACCACAGTACTGCTTTCTTTCTCTCATCTGAACCGCTTTTGGAGGTAACTCGGGTATTGGCGCCCTTTGCTGAATGGGATTCACGGCAGGAATGAAAGACATCTGATTAACGGTCACGTATAGGGCTGGTCCTGAACACTGATTATGTGGAGACATTCCTTGAAGCGTAGTTTGGTTAGTGGGGAACGACAACAATCCTTTCTGGCTAAATTGGTTATCCACATAATGCCATGATCCTTGGGAATCTTGTTGATACTAACACTGTCACCCAAATTGATTAGGAGAACCGAAAGCATTGGAGACCAGTTGTACCCCTTGAGTCTGAGCTTGGCCAACTTGAGGTGCTGGAGGAGGAATCTTATCTTGCGCATTCATACTCATCTCTCTTATACCACGCACTTGTGAATGAACGCCCTCCGAAAATAAAAATCTATCCTTTTTTCTCTTGATTAAAAACACAACTTATTTTTGTTTTAAATTTTGGGAGTCGCCACGCCGTTTTTAAGGAAAACATTGAAAAACCTTCGGAAATGAGAAAATGGGTCTGGGGGTCAAGTTACGATGTGGGAAGAGAATATGGAGCTCACCCACATCGCCTCTTTCGAGACTTTCAATCAAACAATGGACAATTATAATCATTCAAAGTGTGTGCAATTTGTGTCAACAAACAAGGCATGCAAATTTGGATTTCATTAATGATAGTGAAACTGGATACAACTTGTGAACCATGAAAGGGGGGGGGGGCACACCCTTACAAACGATGACTTGCATTACAACGCAGGAGCTGAGATAGTCTGTCCAGGAATCTCGGATCTCGTCCGACACAGGACTTCCTCAGGAGACGGATGTCGGACGACATAAGGCTTCCTGATCAGATTGCCTCTTACAAAGGGGGTGGTTAAGCCACCAAAGCTAATCTGGAATTAAAACAAGGCTATTGTAGTCTAGGGACTACCTATTGTAGTCCACAAGGTAAAAGCACCAATAGTATGGTGTTTACCCCTTCAAAACACCAACAAAGGAGATCACTCTTTGGACCTTGGCTTGGATGTGTGTATGTGTGAGGAGGGAGGTGAGTGTGTGTGTATGAGAGAGAGAGTGAGTCTCTATTTTAGCAGAGTGACCTTACTTGCCAAAGTCTCCATTAAAATGATCAGCAAAGCCCTTTATTTATAGGCATGCTGAGAGGAACTCCTATGTCGTACGACATGGAGTTTCCACCACCTTGGGGTCGTCCTGTGTCGGACGACACCGGTCATCTTTAGGACAAACTGGGTCGCAGGAAGGCAGGCCCAATGGATCAAATAAATAAATGAATAATTGGACTAAATGCAAGCCCAAAACTAGTGCCAATCATGGAAAATAGACCCAAAAACACGAGTTCGGGTCAGGGTACTCACAGAGCCCCTCGGCGACGTCGCTTCCACGAGAAGCGGTGTCGTCGACAAAATAAGAATCCCGAGCCGGACAACGAATGGTGGGAAAAAGAGATGACCAAGATGGTCGGGCAGCTGGACCTTTTATGAAAAGGATTCCTATGTATCCCGTGGGGAAATCAAGTCGAATCGTAGTTCAACAAAGAGGTGGCGCTAACGAAAGGCCACGGGCTTTGTACCCAAGGTTTGACTATTTCTTTGGGGAGTCACCCGAGGATTTGACTGTTTCTTTGGGGAGTCACCCGAGGATTTGACTGTTTCTTTGGGGAGTCACCCGAGGATTGGACTGTTTCTTTGGGGAGTCACCCGAGAATTTGACTGTTTCTTTGGGGAGTCGCCCGAGGATTTGACTGTTTCTTTGGGGAGTCACTCGAGATTTTGACTGTTTCTTTGGGGAGTCACTCGAGGATTTGACTATTTCTTTGGGGAGTCACCCGAGAGAAATGATAAATGATGACGGTAAACAGTCGTGGGGGACGGATAGAATGACCAGGGGCAAAAAAGGAAGATCACCCCTTTCTGGAACATCGATGTCGTACGACATGGGGCTTCTCCAAAGCAGTTTTAAATAAAACGCTCCAGTTACGAATAGTGGATTTAAAACAAGATCAGCCGCCGAGTTTTGAGAGAGAAGAGCAAAGGAAATTTGAATTTCCCTTCCACAATCATTGATCCAAATCAAATCAACAATGCCTCCGCGAGCGGAATTGAGAAGCCAAGTACAACGAGCATTGTTCGAGAAGAGGAGGCTCGTCGAAAGGAACAAGCGAAAGAAATTCCCGGAGGGGAATGGGCTCTATCCGAGCCTCGATTTCCATACTTCCACCGCGGAGTGAATGGGGGTAAGGATTTTAAACCGTCAATCCCTCCCCTTTTACTTTTTGAAGTTGGATTTCTAGGACTCGAGGTAGAATTTGGGAAAATTGCACCCAAAAAGAAATTGCATGCTTGGAATAAAATGCATTAAATTGAAATCAGAAAAGATTTTGTTGAAAAGAAGAATTATGTGATTCAAAAAACGAAAATGCACACAAATGAAGGAATGCACAAATTATCACGAGTATGTTCTGATACCTGTGCTTTGCTTACCTGCAGGTTCTGCGGACCAAGGGGTCCCCTGAGATGGTAGCTACCATATGGGGCATTCTTCCCGGTTCCCCTGACCTGCCCGACAGTCCCAAGGGCCTGATATACGCTGCTGGCCTCGGTCCATTCTTTACTGCTGTCGGAGAGTTTGGAGACATGCCTAGGAGCGTGGAGCATGTGAGGGCATTTAGGCAGTATTGGTGGGACACTACCCACACCTTTCATCTGTCTTGGGGGGAGTACACCATTACTCCCTACGACTTCACTGCCATCACCGGTCTGCGGTTCACAGGCAGACCCATCTTTTCCGAGGATCCTGGTGTCCTGAGCCCGGATGCTATTGGAGGACTGACCGGCCTGACCCTTCGCCTGAAGGGCAATGGGGTTCCATTGGGGGACCTGCATTCGGATTTAACGTAGCAGTGCCGTCTCTATTTTGAGGGCGAGGCCGCAGTCACAGCTGAGCAGCTAGCGAGGGCATTCGTCTGGGCTAGCTTCTCCGATACCCTGTTCTGCAATGCCTCCACTACGGCATTGACCCTTCTATTGGAGCCTCTTCGAGACTGGGGCGAGGTCTCCACCTTTTCATGGGGGGGAGGCTGGCCTGGCCCAGGTATACAGAGCTCTAGATGAGGTGAGCAGAGGCACGGTGACCTCTTTGGATTGCTACCAGACGGTTCTGGAGGTATGCTCTTTTATTTTTCGCACATTGACTGCTGCATTGCCTTTTCTGTCATCAATCTATCACTGCTGCTGCACACTGAAAGTTTCTTGTCTCTGATTTCAGGTGTGGGCCTATGAGGTCTTTGGCTGTTATGCTTGGGTAGTAGCCGACAGGATTACTGCAGATCTATTCCCTGCCATTCGCAGGTAGACCTTTCAGGCCAGGGAGAGTAGGAGGGTGGATGGGGCGAAGCCCCGGAGGACGGCTTGCTACAAGGATACCATGATTGCCTAGAGGGGCACCCCGGCTAGGTTGAGGTTGTTCCCCTGGCACGATAGATATGTTGAGGATATTGTTAGGGATGCTGCCTTGGTGACCCGCACTAGGAGGCTTTTGGTTAGCTTGTAGGGTGACGCTTTGTATTTGGGGGAGAGAGTGTCCAGACAGCACGGACATGGCGTAGCCCCACATGTCCCTCATGGTCCTCCTGAGGGGATCTGGTATACTTGGGCTCTCCCTAATTTAGAGCGATTGCGGACGGGTATTGATGCCGCTGAGTTGTCGGTTGATGGGGACTATGGTCAGTTCGTCTTCACTCGGCTGGTGACTCCTCAGGTCATGGCTGCCAGGAGGGCAGCGGGGATACAGATACCGATGCCCCCTCGGTTCTTCAAGTATGAGACCGAGGGTGTCATTCGCCGCTCTTCGTTTGATATGTCTGAGACTCACCCCCATTTGCGGCTACCTCACGGGACCACTTCTGTTAGCACCCTTTATTTTTCTGCTTTATTCTTGTCTTATCATTGTATTACTGCCTGTATTCACTACTTTTGACCGCTTCTTTTGTTTCCATTCAACAGGTTCCGGCCAAGACCTACAGGGTAGTGGCCAAGGCGCTTACCGGGGCCGTAAAGATGCAGCGCCAGTTTCAGAAGAGCGCAGAGCATTGGAAGGGGAAATGCAGCTCCCAGCCCGGTGACGTCGTGCCTCCCAAGAAGAGGCATAGGCCGACTTTGGCTCCATCTAGCTCACAGGCGGGTGGTTCGAGTCAGCAGCCCCATCCTGACGATGATGATGATGAGGACGATCCCTACTAGCCCCCTTTCTCTACAGTGCCCCAGTGGCACGGATATTACGGAGAGCCCCAGCCTTGGGCCCTGTATGAGGATGATGATGATTCTGATGGCGATATTCATGAGGTGCAGGAGGGCGGCGGCGATGGCCAGGAGCAGAGCGACTCTGAGGAGCAGGTAGGCAGCGGCCAGGACGAGAGCGGCTCCGAGGAGAACGGGGAGGATTCTGGTGAAGACTCCGAGTCGGAGTGATTATGGCAGTCCCCTTTTGCCGTGCTTTTATGACTCTTAGGGATAGAGAGAGAGAAGAACAATGCATGCACTATTTTTATTGCTTTTGGGTTGTAAAAGAATTATATATTTTTGTATTTTAATAACTAAAGGGAATTTGCTTAATGGTACTTAGACTTATTTATTTATATGCACAAGTCCGTCTCAAGAAAGGCAAAAAATGATGGCATTTGTTGTGGTTGGGTGTTTTTGTGATTTTGTATGTATTGGATGATGTTTGTGTACTTTTGGGTACATCGGGTATGCCAAATCTTCTCCCATGTGTTTGGTGAGTGAAGGGGAGTGTATATGTATTGTTTTGATATGTCTTCGACACGTTTGGACAAGCTTTTGAGCAAGCATTGGGTCATTGAGGGGCTGCTGCAATTGCAGCTGTTGCTGATGTCTGGTGGACTTCCCATGTCGTCCGACACAGGACATCATGGAATATCCCCTGTCGTACGACATGGAAAGTCTGAAGGACAGTTTCTTGGGCAGCAAGCCCCAGCTTTTATAAAAAGGCAGACTTCGTAAAAAATACATTCCAGCAGTTACAGCAGACTCATAATCGACCTTCCACCCCAAAATCAGCCCCAAGATTCGACTTTTGACCCAAAATGGAGCATTACAATGAGAGATCCAAAATCTAAGAGCGCCAATTTCACTCCGATCTCATCAATCTAACCCGCCATCATCAAAGTAACAATAGGGGGATTATTGACCGAAGATATGGGTTGAGATGCCTTTGGGCACTAAAGGAATGGGCAGTTGATTGGAATCTTCTCCGGGCCGCGGCTAGATATTGGGACCGCGAGAGGCACATCTTTACCCTCTCATATAATGACCTTACACCCACCATTGAAGAGTTCCGCGCACTGACCGGGGGAGCTGAGCTCAGAGATGCAGTCTTCCCATGAGACCCAAGACCCTTGACTGAGCAGTTGGCCAATTTCTTGGGTTTTCCCATAGAGCAGGTATCCGATTTGATTCTTGACCTGTCTTTCATTGACTTGGCCCAGGTAGCCCGATTAGCTGTATCCCGTCCCGAGCTGTTTGACCTATCCACGGCCATGGACGTTTTCATTCTGATCATGATCTCCCTATACTGCTTCTGCGAGTATGATGGGGTATGCTCCGGTTTACTGCTAGGGGTTGTCAGGCAGATGCGGGGCTACCGAGGTACCACACTGACTGAGATTCGGCCTAGGCAGGGAGAGAGAGACATAGTGCCCATTTTGCTGGCAGAGACATATCATGGGATGGACCGATTGGCTGGAGGGTCATTATACATGGGACGCGGCAGCCCCAGTCTCTTATCGTTGTGGCTCTTTGAGCACTTGGGACTTATCTCCCCATTGCCGGCAGGGCAGACTGCAGCACCCTGGGTTACACAGCAGAGGCGAGTGGCTCCGGAGGCTTCGCAGGAGAGCTGGCAGAGGCAATTGACCAGATATACCACCACAGACATTCAGTATTGGGTTCCCGGATGGAGGCTCGAGACTATGAGCGACAGACAGGATGATTCTGCTGTTGTGAGGCTGCCGGGATTGCATTTTTCATCATTTAGCATCCCATCCCTTGTTATGAGGCAGTATGGGTACCCACATCAGGTTATTGGCAGGTTTAGAGAGCAGATGTCCCGTTATACCATCCTTCTTGACATGACTGATGCCCAGACTATTAGATTTTTTGCCAGGGCCTTTTCAGGAGCAGCCTTTCCCGCTCGCACACTGATACGAAAGACCCGGGGCATCACATATCTGTCCACCTTATATCTCATTTGGTACGGGGAGCAGATGGGGCTGGTTCAGCACACCATTGAGGCATATTGCCAAGGGACCCGAGGAGGAGATCAGACTAGCCGGGAGTTACGTGATGCTGAGGTGCTGACTGACCCAGACAACGTGATCGACGATCCGGCAGTAGATTTTGAGAGACTTTTAGAGAGGAGGGCCAAGATGAGGGATGATCCTGAGGTTATGGCCTGGAGGATAGCTTTGAGAGAGGAGAGGGTTGCCCAGGCGGCATTGAGAGTTGCCGGATTGATTGACCCACCGGCTCGTAGCATTCCTGAGCTGGGACGACGGGGACATACCTGTTTGAGATAGCTAGGCCAAATACCTCCCGAGGACCAAGGAAGAGGAAGAATAAGAGTGCTAGTTCGGGAGTGGGAACGATTGACTAGGATTAGGTGACTGGTCATTGTATCCCTTATTGCCGACACAGACAGACTAGACGTACTTTTAAAAGATGTACTTTTGCTAATGTTAGAGAGTCAAGAGTAGATCGTGCTTGAACTCATCAATGAATGTATTAATGTAATGAAAGTTGGAATTACTTCAGAACTTAATCAAGACATATCTTGGTATTTACAAATATAACTGTTGATAGGATTTGGTAATTTTTATGATTTTTAGACCGAACCGCAAGCGGCTGCCTACGTTTTCCTTTTACAAAAGGAGGACTAAGGGGCTCAGGTCTCCGTAGTTCGAACCAATTAATCTTGTGTTTAAGAAAGGGATAGATAGACAGGGGACAAGTGGTGCAACCCTGTTTTTTACCTAGACTGCCCATTTTTAGGGTTTTCAGTCTAGCTGGGTATATTCTTTAGCATCGAGCGCGCCCTTTGTTTTGCACGGACTGCCTTTTGAGAGGTTTTCAGTCTCGTCTGGGTACATTATTTTCGCGCTTTTATTATTTTTTCTCTTTTTTTTATATATCTATTTTTTCTTTTTTTTTCGTCTTTTCTTTTTTTAGAGAGGGAGAAAGACTCGATTCAATAATAGCGGCGCGGCTTGTCGCCGTTCACCAGATGCAAAAAGGGGTTACCATCCAAATCTGTTGACTTCATTGCTCCACCCGAAAAGATCTCCTTCACCAAATACGGGCCAACCCAAACTGGTGCCCACTTGCCCAATGGACTGAATTGGTTCGACGGCTTCTCCTTTAAGACCAAATCACCCACCTTAATGTCACGGGGATGCACCTTCTTGTCAAAGGCCCTAGCCATACGCTTCTGATAAGCCCGGATGTGCTCCATCGCCTTAAGCCTTCGCTCATCTAGAAGAGCTAATTCGTCATGGCGACTTTGAAGCCATTCTGTTTCATTGACCTCATTTTCAAGCAGAACCCGAAGAGAGGGAATTTCTAACTCGATGGGCAAGACGGCGTCCTTCCCATATGTCAAAGCGAACGGGGTTTCGCCGATGGCTGTTCTCACTGAAGTACGGTAGCCCCATAATGCTAAATGAAGCTTCTCAGGCCAATCCCGGCTCCGTTCGGCCATCTTCCGGATGATCCTTTCCAGGTTCTTGTTCGCGGCCTCGACAGCACCATTGGTCTGAGGGCGGTAAGGGGATGACTTATGGCGCTTGATTCTGAATTCTGCGAGTAGTCTATCGGCATCTCCCTTGAAATACGACCCATTGTCTGAGATAATCTCATTTGGAACTCCATACCGGCACAGAATGTTCTCCTTTATAAAACGGGCCACCTTTTTGGAGTTGAGGACCTTGTAGGATGCCGCTTCAACCCACTTGGTGAAATAGTCAACGGCGACCAACACGAATTCGTGCCCGTTATTACTGGCAGGAGTTATCTTTTCGATAACATCAATCCCCCAAGTCGCGAACGGCCAGGGAGTGCTCATACAGTAGATATCATGGGGAGGTATTTGGTTGAGATTGGAGAACCGCTGGCACTTATCGTAAGTCCACACAAATTGAATACAGTCAGTCTCCATGGAGATCTAATAATAGCCCATCCTGAGTATGCTGAACATCAAGGCTCGGGTGTTCATATGTGGTCCACATGCACCACCATGGACTTCCTCCATTACCTTTTTGGCTTTGGACTTGCTGATACAGAGTAAAAGTGGCCCTCGGTGCCTCTTCTTCCACAAGTCATCTCCCAGGATAACATACTGTGCAGACAACCTCTTCAAAGCTTGCAAACTTTTGGCGCGAAGACCCTCTTTCAGCTTACCATCCTCCTCTGTCGGGAATGAGGCTTTGCCATGCTTGAGATACTGGAAAATCTAGCAGTACCACAAGTCATCGACCTTTTCCAGTTCAATCTGACAACAGTAGGCGGGGTTCTCATGCCTCCCAACCCTGAACGGCTTTACTGACTTTCCCTCCGGAATCTCTACTAAAGAGGCTAAGGTGGCCAGGGCATCCGCGAACCTGTTCTTATCCCGAGGCAAATAATAGAACGTGACCTCCTTAAATTGGTTGATCAAATCCTCCATATAAGCATAGTACATTTGCAAGTACTGGTCCACGGTTCTCCACTTATTGGACACCTGGTTGATGATTAGCTGGGAGTCTCCATACACCTCCAACTCTTCGACGTTTCTCTCCAGAGCTGCCTCAAGGACGGCTATGCAAGCTTCATATTTCGCATAATTGTTAGTAGCCGGGAAATTCAACTTGATAGCAATGGGGGTGTTGTAACGATGTGCACCAAATTTCGCGGGAAAATTCGATTTTGCGTTTCTTTGAAAATCAAATAAAACCGGAAAAAGACGGAGTCGCCACGCCATTTTTTGTTTTAAGGGCCAAAACTTTGAAAAATGCCCGAGATTAGAGATTTGGGTTCGGAGGTCATGTTACACGCCGGGAAGGACGTTAGTGTGCACCCGGAATGCCTCGTAGAACGAGTCTTCCAAGCTAAAAATCATTTGTGTGTGTGTGTGTGTGTGTGTATGTTTTGGCCAAAATAAGTTGAAACTAAGAAAAGTAAAAATTGGGAATTCTTTATTAGACTTTGGACAGATCCCATGATTTTTAGTGTGATTTTTGGGTTGAGTTTTGGTACTCAAAAGATTTTTGGAAGTTGGAAACCATTTCTGCCAGAATGAAGAAGACAGTGGACACTTGATTTTGAAATGGACTTTAAGGCTTGAAAACTCCAGAATCTGGGAAAAGTCCGAGAATGAAAAATGTTCAAAACACCTTAAATAAGGTTTATGTAAAATAACTTTTCATTTTGGAGATGATTTGAGGACCTAAAACCTTCTGGAAATATCAGATATGAAATCTGGATTTCCAAAGACTGATGAACTGACCTTTAAAATAAAATTTGAAAAAGAGAGTTTTACTCACGAAAAAAATAAAGTAAAAATATTTATGGAAAGATATGGATGTTGGCTACAAAAAGTATTTTGTAGTTAACACAAAATTCTAAGTTCATCTGTGTCCAAAAATTTAGACAATGGACTGAGTTCTTAGAGAAATGCTACTGGACAGCAACATTCTCAAGAAGGAAATGTGATTTAAAAGGGGGTTTTGCATCCATGCTTGTCCCCATTTCCCTAGGTTTTGATCAGTAGTCACTAGAAATTTTAGTGGTGATCTACTATATCAAACCATCCTTGGGGTACATTAGGACTTAAGCATTTCATTTGCTTGGGAAGGGGAATTTTGTAGAGATGAAATTAAAGAGAAAAATCAACTAGAGATTTAAAATGTGGACCATTTGAGATGGTCATTCATGAATATGAACTTCAAGATGACCATCTTAGGTCAAGACTTAAGTTAAACTAGACATAAAGTAAATCAAAGTAAGAAGAACAAGATGAACAAGAAGTTAAAAGGGAGTTTTAGGGTTTAGAGAAGGAGGGCTTTACCAATGGTGACACCCTATCTTCCTAGGCTTGGAATTTGACTTGAGGAGTATCAAGATTTGGTGTTTGACTTGAGGAGTATCAAGATTTGGTGTTTGGATTTGTGTTTGGGTGGATTCAAGGCTTGAATGTGTTTAGGGTTTGATGATAGAGTTGATCAAAGAGAAAACAAGTAGATAACACTTAAGTCCTTTATGTTTTCTCCCTAATCTTCCTCTTGAGTAGTGTTTTAAGCTTGAGCTTGGTGTGTTTAAGAGTGATTTGAGAATGTTTGAAGTGAAATTGGGAAAGGTTCAAGAGAAAATGGTGGCAATCTAAGGATTCCCACTGTTTTCTCTCTATTTTTCGCCAGAATACAGCTTCTGTGAGTAAAAATGTGTGTTGTAAACTGATAGAGGAGGGTTCAATTTATAGGCCCCTGTGAGATGCAAACATATCCGCGCGGAGGGTTCCGTAAACGTGCCTGGTGCATTAAATGCTGCTCCAGGCTTTGAACAGGAAGAATATTATTCAAAATTCCAGCAGTTTTTGTTTTTCAACTTGCCTAATTCGGATTTTTCCAATTTCTTTTGCTTTTTTGATTCCTTTCCATGGTTTATCTTTAAATGGCAATCCCTAATCTACCCTCACTTTGTTAGGAATGTTAGGAATTGTTAGAAATGTTAGAAATGTTAAAACTTTCGTTAATTTTCTAACGAAAATTCTAACAACTCAAATTGGAGCACTTACAGGTGTGCACATCCTTTGGGTCAACCAACACCATACCGATACCATTGCCTCTCTTATTGGCGGCACCATCAAAAAACAATTGCCAATGGTCTGTATTCTCCACCATGAAAATCCCATCATCCGGAAATTGGGGTTCGAGTCCGCGTGCCTCTGAGCTCGAGAAATCTGCCAAATGATCTGAAAAAGCTTGGCCTTTGATTGCCTTGCGGGTCACAAACTTGATATCAAACTCTGCTAAGAATAAGGACCACTTCGCAAGCCTCGATGACAGAGAAGGCTTATCGAATAGGCACTTGATGGGGTCCATCTTTGACACCAGGTGTACTGTATGCGCCAACAGATAATGTCTCAATTTACCAACTACCCATACTAAAGCTGCACAGGTTTTCTCTAAAGCTGAATAGTTCAACTCACTGCCCTGAAGCTTTCGGCTGACGAAGTAGATGGCATTCTCCACTTTTGAATCTGGCTTCTCTTGTGCAAGCATGGCTCCAACAGCCGTATCTGTAACTATCAAATATAACAACAAGGGCTTGTCCTTGTGCGGGGAACAAAGGATTGGGGGATGGACCAAGTAGGCCTTGATTGTCTCAAAGGCGATCTGACATTCCTCATTCCATTCAACCTCCTAATTCTTCTTGAGTAGCTTAAAGATCGGCTCACAAATAGAGGTCAACTGGTGGATGAATCGACTGATATATTGGAGATGGCCCATGAAAGCCTTCACCTCTGTGACTGTCGTTGGTGGCTTCATCTCCATGATGGATTTAATCTTTCTCGGATCGGCCTCAATTCCCCGCTCCGTGACCATATATCCCAGAACCTTTCCTCGGACTACGCCAAAAGTACATTTTGCCGGGTTCAATCTCATATCATGCTCCCGCAGCCGATTAAAGAACTTCCTCAAGCCAACCAAGTGTTGACCATCTGATCCCTTAGAGTGGATAATCATATCATCAACATAAACTTCAATCTCCTTATGGATCATATCATGGAAAAGCGCGCTGACTGCTCGTTGATAAGTGGCGCAGCATTCTTCAATCCAAAGGGCATAACCGTATAACAAAAGGTTCCCCATGGGCTAGTAAAGGCAGTCTTTTCCTGATCCTCTTCGGCAACCTTGATCTGATTGTAACCCGCAAAACCGTCTACAAATGATTTGACTTCGTAACTGGCAGTAGTATCTACCAACAGATCGATATTGGGCAAGGGAAAATCATCCTTCGGGCTAGCCTTGTTTAGGTCCCTGAAGTCTACACAAACTCTGACTTTGCCATTCGACTTGGTTACCGTCACTATGTTGGCCAACCATTTCGGGTACTCGACTACTCTAATGAAACCCACCCTGAGCAGCTTCTCTATTTCCTCTTTAACTTGGAGAGACCATTCAGGCTTAATCCGGCGAAGCTTCTACTTGACAGGCTTGACATCTGGTTCTAGGGGTATTCGGTGCTCAACGGTCGAAGTATCCAACCCAGGCATGTCCTTATAGGACCAGGCAAACACGTCCACGTACTCTTTGAGCAAATCAATGAGGGCTTCCCGCTCTTCCCCGGTGAAGAAACTGCCAATTTGTGTCTCTTTGGGCTCTTCAGTAGTTCCCAAATTCACCGTAGTCAATACTTCATCAGCAGCTTGGGCCCGATTGTCCTCTCGCTCAAAAACCTGCTTTAGATTATCATTTAAAAAGTTTTCATCTAAAAAGTCTGTGTCCTCTTCAAATGAATCATTATTAACCACTTTTAAGTCATTAAGATTTGCTTTAGTTAACTTATCATTCGTTAAGGTGGCAATTAAGGGATACGCAGACACTACCAGAAAAAGGTCATTTAGCGACGGAAATTTCTGCCGCTAAAATTAAATTTCCGTCGCTAAAATAAATCACCGACGGAAAAATTCCGTCGGTGGTCCGCCGCTACCAGCTCGTCGCAGTGCTCCGACGGGTCAATTTCCGCCGCTATTTTTTTCTTTTACCGACGGAATTTAATTCCGCCGGTGAATTAATGGTTTCAGCGACGGAAAATTCCGCTGCTATATTAATTTAATTTAATTAAATTTTCATTTCAGCGGCGGAAATTTCCGTCGCTGTAATAAAAATTAATTTAATTAAATTAATTTCAGCGGCGGAAATTTCCGTCGCTGTAATAAAATTTAAATTTAAATTAAATTATTTCAGCGGCGGAAATTACCGTCGCTGAAATTATTTAATTTTAATTTAAATTTTATTACAAATGGAAATTTCCGCCGCCGAAATCAAAAATTAAATAAAAATTAAATGATTATAGCGGCGGAAATTCCGTCGCCGAAATTAATTTATTTAATTAATTTTTATTTCAAAGATTAATTTCAAATGACGAAAAATTCCGTCGCCGATTCTAAATAAATTTAAAAAATAATTTAAAATATCAATAAACCAAAATTTTTGTACACGATATAACATTTCAATTTATAAAACTAAAACTATAAAAACTAAAATTCAAATATCGGCGTACTCAAATAAAAAACTAAATACCACCGTACCAATTCGGGAGGGGGAGAGGGGGGGAGAGGGGGGAGAGAGGGGGGAGGGGGAGGGGGGGAGGGGGGGGGGGGGAGAGGGGGGAGAGGGGTGGAGCGGGGGGAGAGGCGGGGAGGGGCTCCCGCGGGTACCAAATGTCTCAAATGTTTACAAACAAGTATAATTTAATACAAAAATGTCTAAAAAAATCCGCAATCAACACGGGGGACGCCGGAAATTACCACAGGAGTCTGGCCGAGATGAGCCATCAACAGCGCCAATTGTCTTTGAGTCTCTGCATGTTGTCTTTGAATCTCTGCATGACGTCGATCGTTCTCCTCCTGCATCTGCGTCTGAACTGCCAAAGCATCCGTAAGCTTTGCCCGCTCGCGTTTCTCCTCCTCCAACGCAGCCTCCAGAGTGTCGACCCAGGGTAAGAGCGGCTCGATATTTGTTTTTTTCAAATTCAATTGCTGGAGAGAGAGAGAGAGAGAGAGAGAGAGGATGGGAGAGAGGGATTTAGAGGTGTCTGATTAATTTGGTTTGAAAGTTTGAATTGGATTATCTGCTTGTTGTTCGTTCGGAAATTTTGAAATTTTAAATGAGCGCCAACTTGGCGCGCTGTTTATTGTGAAATTAATCCATCCGATCCGGTCCAGCTTTTTGTAGATCTGAAATTGAAAAGGAGAGATTTTGCATTTGACTCCCTTGGAATTTAGGTAAACGATATTTAGCCCCTAACAAATATGTCATCACCCTTTCGCTTGAACTTTGGGTGCTCTTTCTGTTGTAGTACAAAGACTATGTCTCCAGTAAGAGTGTCAGGAGCTTCATCGGCTTCTCCTGGGAATGTAATTTTCTGTCCATTTTGCATACCCTTCTCCACAACCACTTCCAAGACCTTCTTCTCCTGTACAACCTTTTCGCCCTTGCATTGTGGGCAGCGGTCCTTGTCATTGATAGGGCATATGGTATAGGGTATAGGGTATAGGGTATAGGGTATAGTGTATAGGGTATAGTGTATAGTGTATAGGGTATAGTGTATAGGGTATAGGGTATAGGGTATAGGGTATAGGGTATAGGGGTATAGGGTATAGGGTATAGGGTATAGGGGTATAGGGTATAGGGTATAGGGTATAGGGTATAGGGTATAGGGTATATAGGGTATAGGGTATAGGGTATAGGGTGTAGGGTGTAGGGTATAGTGTATAGTATATAGGGTATTAGGTTTAGGGTTTATAATTTATTTATTTTTTCAAAAATAATATTTATTGACTCATATTTATTTTTTTGAGAGTAATTTAAAATAACTTTCATATTTTATATAAATAAAAATAATGGCATTATAAAATTAAAATTAATAAATATTTATGATTTATTTATTTTTTCAAAAATATCAAAAATATTTATGATATTTTAATGTTTTTTAGTTTGTTATTTTGTTAATTAGTTCTAAAAATAAACAAAAATTACATTTTATTATCAGCAACGGAATATTTCCGTCGCTGATAAATAAAAAAATATTAAATTATCAGCGGCGGAAATATTCCGTCGGTGTTTAATAAAAAAAAAAAACATTTAATTTCACCGTCGGAAATATTCCATCGGTGTAATATTTCAAAAAGAAAAATAAAAAATATTTTAATTTCACCGTCGGAATATTTCCGACGCTGATAAATAAAAAAATAAAAAAATGATATATTTTCACCGGCGGAATAATTCCGTCGCTGATAAAGATTTAGCGGCGGAATATTCCGTCGGTAAATCAACCGCCAAATTAGCGGCGAAAATAAACGAATATTCGAGGAATATTCGTTTTAGCGGCGGAATTTAGCGGCGGAATTAAATTCCGTCGCTAAATTTGACGCGAAAATAATTCCGACGCTAAAGTCTATATTCCGCCGCTATTTAGCGACGGAATATGTCCGTCGCTGTTAATTCCGTCGCTAAATGACCTTTTTCTGGTAGTGAGAAAGGTCAACCATTTTATTCAGAGCAAAATGGAAAACAGAGTCAAGGACACGGCGATGATCATCAGCCGTGAGAGTATCAGACCTATCTAGAGACTCGAACTTGATAACAAGAGACTCTGAGGACTGACTCAAGACTACAGGGACATACTTAGACTCAGACACACCGGGACGGGGGGGTCAGCCCGAGCTTCTCGATCATAACTTCCCGGCTAGCGATCGGTCCCCTGAAAGAAGTCCAGTTCCGGAGCGGCATCTCTGAAGTGCTGACGAAGGTGCGCGGGTCAATCTCTTTGCCTCCATCAAACTCGATCACTGATATGTAATTATCCCAGTCAGAAGATCAATCACAGGTACATAATCATCCCCAGTCAACAGATCGACCATACCAAGAGGATCCTTAGCAACAGCCCCAATTGCCAGCGGTGCCTCCTCGCATAAATCGATCAATGGTGCTTCAATCAGCGGATCAACCCTGGCAGTTTCTGATAAATCTGCCTCCTCGAATAAGGCTGCGACATCTTCACCCATATCAAACTCAGTGGCTTCATCGACTCCCCCAATCATAGACTCAACCATAGACAACTTCTCAAACTGTTCAGTGAAATTAGGACTTCCCCAGAAATGATACTGGCTCTCAAAAGTGGTGACAGCCCCTCGGACATTAGGCTTGTTGATAATAAACTCCTTGACAGGGTTGTCCTTCAAAGTAAGACCCTTCATCTTCTCGAGCTGACCCTCGGGGTACACAAATTCATCACCCTTTTCTCTAACAAAGTACTTCTCCAAGGAGGGGTGGTAAGGACGGAGATTCAGTTTGACATAAGGCTTCCCGGCGCACTAGACTTTCTCTCTTCCGCGGCTTCAATCCTGTCAGCCTCTTTGTCCTTGGGGGTCTTCTCAACATATCCCAAACCCTCTCTATCTTTCTTTGGCTTCAACTCCTCAAACTTGTGGGTACCTTGCTGACGTTTACATAGACCGAGCCCCGAAATAAAGTTCATGCGCCTCGTCATCACCATAACTGGAGGAATCCTATCGGAGTAGGTTGTTAAGTCAATCGTACATATCTGGGCCTTTGGGCTCTCGACCCTGAAACCACTCAACATTAAATTGGCTTCATCATGCTTTATCTCCATTACCGACCTCCCCTCATCATTGGTGCCTTCGATGGTAACACTGTCCCCATAAATGATGGTTAACTCGCCGTCTTGGACAAATTTGACACACTGATGTAAGGTTGAAGCGACCCCTCCAATTTGATGAAGCCACGGCCTTCCTAGCAAAGCGGAGAAACTGACCAGAATGTCTATCACCTGAAACTCAACTACCATGGGCTTTTTGCTGAACAACAGAGTCAACGGTATCACACCCAAAACCTTCCTAGACGTGGAGTCATACGCCTTTATAGTCTGATTGGACGGCTTCAAATCGGTGGCTTTAATATCCAACAAACTCATCATTCGGGCAGGCAATACGTTCATGGCTGAGCCGTTGTCTATCATCACGTGGGGAAGCCGACGTCCATCCAATTGAATAGTGATGTGCAAAGACTCATTGTGGTTGGCTCCAAATTTGGGCAAATCCAATTCCGTGAAGGTGATGATATTTCCATATTGGGCAGTACCTATCAGTTGGCAAGCCTCGTCAGGGGTGGAGTTTACGGACACCATTGTCTTAGATAGGGCTTCCTCCAACTTCAACTTGTGAGGATCAGAAGAAGTAAAGAGAGACCAAAGAAAAATGTTGGCCTGGGTTCGCTTCAACTGCGCGAGAATAGGATCATCCCCTGTCAAATCCTCCTCGACTACCCCCTTGTCGTACGAACCTTTATTAGCTCCAACTTCCGGGACAGATGCTTCTTTGCCTTTTCCTGATGGTCCGGCAACATCAGTCCCCAACATCTTACCCGACCTGGTGAGCAAATTGACCTCAGCCTCCTGGTCCTTGTCATGATCCGCACCGGCCGCCTTTAAATCGGACCAACTCAGTGGAGGTCCCTGCGTAGCATACGGCCAAGCCGCCTGTCTCAATTGATTAACAGTGATCGCCGAGCTTGAATTAGCGGCACGTTTAATCTCTTCCCAAGTGAGGGGAGTAGATCGAGAATTGGGCGAAATACTATCACGCTCGACATCATTTGCCGATCTTGCTGCGGCTCGGATATCAACCCAAGACAACATATAATAGAAATCAGCATTCATTTCATAAACAACCTCGGTTACGTCATTGTTCACGGGTACAACCGCCTCAAATTTGTTCACGCTCTCAATGAGACTAGCCTCACCTACAACAAGCTTTCTCTCATCACAAACTTCCTCACCAAAGTCTATGACATTGACAAATTCATTCTTCTCAAAGTCGATCATGTTGACCCTGTTGTTGTTATTGGGAAGAGGATTGTTGACGACGTTCGGCTTCTCAATCTTGCGCTGGTCAATCAAATCCTGAATGATCCTTTTGAGTGTGAAGCAATTGTTGGTGGTATGGCCCGAGCTCTGGTGGTAATGACACTTCAAACTATGATCCAATCCCGAAATGTTAGGAGTAGGATAGTTCTCCGAAGGCTTGATCATTCCTGTCCTCATTAAACCATAAAATACCTATTCAAACCGGCATCCCTAAATCATCAAATTTCTGTCGCTGAGGCCGTCCTCCACTGCGTCCGGGTAACTGGTTCTTTTCCCCTTGGATATAGTTGACGGTGTTAGAGACAACAGTTTCCTTACCCTTCGAAGCAGCAGGGGTAGAGCTTGGAACTCGGTAGCGGGGAGTTGGAGTATTACTAGGGACAGGAGCTGGAACGATGGAATAGGTGGCATTCTCGCTTTCGGCCCCTGCACTCACCATTTCTCGCAGATTCGGGTAATACCCACGCCCAATGGCTTCCCTAACAGTTGGCTTGACGCATGAAAGGAAAATGGACTTCTCATCGGATAGGGGAATTGGATGAACCAACTCATTTAGCTTCTTGTTCCACCTCTTATAGAAGTCTGTCACGGACTCATCGTGCCTCTGGATGGTGCCGATCAAATCACTACGGGTGGTGTACCACTCAACACTTCCTTTGTACTATTCCAGAAAAGCATCACTGATCTGGGACCACGTATCCCTCGCCTCCGGCTTAAGGCCTAGAAACCATCTCAAAGGGGAATCATCGAGAGACAAATGAAAGTAGAGGGCTAGCATCTCCTCGGTGGCCCCTTTGGCACCCATAGACATGATATAGCTATTCATGTGAGTTTTAGGGCATGTGGAGCCTTCAAACTTAGTTATAAGGGGCATCTTGAAGTTCTTCGGGAGGGCCTTGGAGTCCTTGAGCTCTACAGATTGACCACGCTGGACCCAAAGGTCATCTTGTCTAATTGTTCTTTCACGTACTTCAACTCTTCTATCAAACTCGAAACCTCGGAAGATGGGGGCTGTCCTACGATTGGAGCTACCATGGAGGACGGAACTGGACTACTCCCCTGAACAGGCGCCACAGAAGGAGGAACTGCGTGCTGAGAAGCTGACGGATTGAAGGGCAGAGCGGCCGGTGACAATGAAGAAACAGGACCACTAGCCTGAACAGGCGCCACAAAAGGAGGGACTGCAAACTGAGAAACTGACGGGTTAAAGGGCAGAGCGGCCGGCGGCAATGACACTGGAGTGCCCGCATAAAACTCATTTGGGCCTTGGATTTTGACCCCAAAAGCATCATATCCGTTAAACTGCGGCTGTGTTACTGGTGGAAGAAAACTTTGGAGCTGGGACGGAAGATACTGCGGAACACTGTCTTGGCAGATTTGGCTTCCCGACAGACGGTACTGACCGCTCTGCTGCTGATTGGACTGATCATGAGGAGCAACAAACTGACCACCAAAGGTTGGGTTGAGCGGCTGACCCGCGCTGCTATACTGACCCTGACCTTGGAATCCATACTGATTCTGAGCTGACCCAAACTGATTCTGAGCAAACCCATACTGGTCTTGGCTAACACCACTAGGCTGACTCTGCCCATACTGATTCTGAGGAGAAAACACAAACTGGTCCTGAGCGCTAACCTTCGGGAAAGAGCTTGATTCGCCTCTCAGTCCGTATTGCCCACCATAAGAAGACACTGGGATGGGGGGAGGTCTCGACACATTCCCATAAGTCGGCATCGGAAAGGAGCTAGGCACACCATAAGAGATTGGCAGGGGCACATTGTGATAGCCTTGCCTAGGTGAGGATGGGGGAACAAAGCCAGTGCCGGTGATAGTAACATCGGGCTCCTCCCTAATTTCTTCATACGATCCATCGGGGCGATGGATTACGGCAACGCCTTGCATACGCATCACTTCGACGTAGCGGGCCCAACTGGCCTCCTCACGGGCACGAGAGGCTTCAAGAGCAGCACGGAGAGAAGCCTCCTGAGAAAAGTTGAAACCTGGGTGAGGGTTGACAAACGGATTCCCCGGGGGTGTCATATGAGGACCCATGCCATGACCAATGCTAGGAGAGGCATTCAAACCCACATTCGGCCCCACATTGTGACCTTGATCCGGCCCCAAACCTTGACTGACATTCTGACCCTCCATACCCAAATTCTGACCCAAACCCGCTGAAACTTGCGAATCTGCCATCTCTGAGACTGCTGGAAACGAATCCTTGACTGGAGAGAAACTGATTAACCGACCACCCGGAACTCTGACCCAATACTTGCTCGCTGAAAGGGGGAGAGAACTGTTTTAGGTAGGGGAGAGGATAGACTCGAAATGGACTTATGCATATGCCTTATTTAAAAATTTAAATAAAACTATTTTTATTAATCCTAAGAATGGTTGGAAAAGGGGGACACCTTCTTTTTCGCATTCTACACTATTCCTGGAATAGTGGGTTCCATCACTACGTCTATAGACCCCCTGTATTCCACCTGTATTACACCTCCAGGATGGACAATCCCGGCAGAGGTCCTATAGGGCACGTGGAACCCACCAATCAAAAAGCAAAATGGACCTAAGGGCATACAAGTCAAAACAAGTCAAACTCGAGATTTTCAAAACCAAGTCCAAGTCAACAATGTCTTGACTCGGGAGGAGAGAGGGTCGGAAGTACATTTTAATGTACGAGGCAGCAATTTGCAGGTAAAATCCTGGAAAAAATTCGGCATGACCTCTCCTTACTTCGGGTCGAAAATCCGGCATGGCCTCTCGTCGCTTCATGGCGAAATTTCGGCATGACCCCTCGTTAGTACGT
Source organism: Adenophora triphylla var. japonica (assembly GCA_022495995.1). Lineage (NCBI taxonomy): Eukaryota > Viridiplantae > Streptophyta > Magnoliopsida > Asterales > Campanulaceae > Adenophora > Adenophora triphylla. The sequence continues at coordinate 514,617 of JAFEMH010000937.1, forward strand.
GTCCAAAATTTGGCGTGATCTCGCGTTAGCACATGTTGAAAACGCGTCATGACCTTTTGCGAAGTCAAGTCGAGAAATCGACATGTACCTACGTCGAGACATGTCAAAATTTTGACATGTACTCACTTTAAGTTATGTCGTAATTTCGACATGAAGAGGGAGAGTGTGCCAAGACTTTGGAGACGAAGTACGACTCGGACTTTGTGAGAAAAATTTTGAAAATCGAGTTTTAAAATGTTTCAAAAAGTATTTTGCCAAAAACCAACCGGTCACGGTAAAAAGTGTGTCACGGACAAGTGTGGCTCCTAACACTCTATTGGCAGGGAGGACTTTAGGCGCTCAAGCGTAGGCGAAACACGTCACCGTCCGCGATGCCGTCTGTACACTCCAAGGGTTCTAACTCTATGTGCAGGTAGTGTGCGAGTAGTGTGAAGGTATCTTCTAGGAAAATATTTTTGCTTTTTTGTTTTTTTGTAAAAAAAGAGTTTTTCAAAAAAAAAAATGCAATATTTATAAGTATGCAAAAAGGAAAAACAAAAGAACGAGTCCAAAGCACGACAAAAGAGGACTGCCCCAAATGTCAAGAAATCCCAAACAAGCTGCATCTCAGAATCACTAGAAACACTTTGCCCTGTCCAACTGATCAACTGAAATTGTCCCTGCACTGCCTTCCTGTGTCGTTCGACACAGGAAATCCCAGGAAAGGGATGTCGTCCGACACAGGGTATCTTACCAACAGAGATCAAATAAACAGCAAGGGGGAGAAATCCCCACCACCAAGCACCAACACAGCAAGGCATAAAAAAGCATATAGGCACAGAAGCATGGCAAGACACATAGGAGCACACACAATGACACAAATTATACACAAAGAGAATGAGAAAATTGTCCAAGTTGATTTAAAGAATGTTAGACCCCCTCTTAATAAAAGCTATTTCTTTTTTAAAAAAGAAGAATGATACCGGTATGTGGCATTGTTAGACCACAATTTATCCCAAGCCTTGGGTTAGGAAGCGATACAGGAAACTTAGTGGTTTCCACCTATATACAAAGTATCACTCTTTTCATTAAAATAAAAGCTTTTCAATGTTATCCCCAGCAGAGTCGCCATTTAATGAACGCCCTCCGAAAATCAAAATATATCCTTTTTTCTCTTGATTAAAAACACAACTTATTTTTTTTTAAATTTTGGGAGTCGCGACGCCGTTTTTAAGGAAAACATTGAAAAACCTTCGGAAATGAGAAAATGGGTCCGGGGGTCAAGTTACGATGTGGGAAGAGTATATGGAGCTCACCCACATCGCCTCTTTCGAGACTTTCAATCAAACAATGGACAATTATAATCATTCAAAGTGTGTGCAATTTGTGTCAACAAATAAGGCATGCAAATTTGGATTTCATTAATGATAGTGAAACTGGATACAACTTGTGAACCATGAAAGGGGGGGGGCACACCCTTATAAACGATGACTTGCATTACAAGGAAGGAGCTGAGACAGTCTGTCCAGAAATCTCGGATGTTGTCCGACACAGGACTTCCTCAGGAGAGGGATATCGGACGACATAAGGCCTCCTGATCAGATTGCCTCTTACAAAGGGGGTGGTTAATCCACCAAAGCTAATCTAGAATTAAAACAAGGCCATTTTAACTAAGGAGAGACACTATTTAGGGTCTGGAACCAACTTGGGGTTGATTGGAGTGAGCAAAGTCAAATTTGACTCTTTGTGATACAGATGTCGTATGACACAGGACACATGAGATTGTCCTGTGTCGGACGACAAAACCACCTCCATCATCAGGTTTCACCCAAATGGATCTCAGACTTCCCAAACAGTGGTAAATGAACTAAAACTACTTAAACACAGCTTTAAATCACAAAGGGGATCAATCTGGGTAGATCTGAAGTTACTGAAAGCCAAACAGCTTTCTGGGAGCTCCATGTCATATGACACAGGACCCCTTGAGGTGTCCTGTGTCGTCCGACATAGGTGTCCTATTTCAGTGCCCTTCAGCAGATTGATCCCACCTTGATCAAAACACAAAACTAAGCTATAATATCAACTGAAAGTAATAGAATAACCACACTACGTGAGTATTATGGGAGGATCACATGGCTTTAATGGCCAAATGTGGATAATCACATTTTTTTGGCCATTATCATGTAGCCATCACCTCCTAACTCAAACACAAGTAAACAAGATGCAAACTTTAATGCAAATAATGACACTAAATGTCCATATCTGAGGTGAGGAGATGTGAATATTGACGATTCACATCTCCACCACCTTTGTCATGCAAAATCCCAAATATTCACATGTTATTGAACAATAAAATCATGCAAGGCAAAATGAGTGAGTATGCAAGATGTAATCAGAGAGAGAGAGAGAGAGAGAGTCTAGGGACTACCTATTGTAGTCCACAAGGTAAAAGCACCAATAGTATGGTGTTTACCCCTTCAAAACACCAACAAAGTAGATCACTCTTTGGACCTTGGCTTGGATGTGTGTATGTGTGAGGAAGGAGGTGAGTGTGTGTGTATGAGAGAGAGAGTGAGTCTCTATTTTAGCAGAGTGACCTTACTTGCCAAAGTCTCCCTTAAAATGATCAGCAAAGCCCTTTATTTATAGGCATGCTGAGAGGAACTCCTATGTCGTACGACATAGAGTTTCCACCGCCTTGGGGTCGTCCTGTGTCGGACGACACCGGTCATCTTTAGGACAAACTGGGCCGCAGGAAGGCAGGCCCAATGGATCAAATAAATAAATGAATAATTGGACTAAATGCAAGCCCAAAACTAGTGCCAATCATGGAAAATAGACCCAAAAACACGAGTTCGGGTCGGGGTACTCACAACTTGATAAGCTTGGGGAACTGTAACATTAGTGGTGGATTGAAGAGGGAGAGAAACAATTCCAGCCCTATGATCAACGTTGCCAGCACCAACGATCTCTTCGTAAGACCCATCTTCGTGATGAATGATCGTGATCCCTCGGACATGCATGGCTTCCACAAACCTAGCATGCGTTTCCTCTTCTCGGGCCCTAGTAATTTGGGCAAGCAACTGAGCCTTGCTCTCACGAACCAAAGCAGCTTCAAGGGAAGCTCGCAACTCCGCCACAGACAAATCATTCATATCCAACTGACCCGAAGCGAAAGAAACTCCAAACTGAGCGGGAGACAAATCCTTTGTACCAAACATCTCAAATATCAAAATAGATGAGAGCTTCACAAAAGCTGCAACTATTTTGGAGACACGAACCAAATGAACACTGGAAGCCGGAGCACGTACCCAACTTGTCGCAACTGCAGAGGTGGGTATGGATTGATAAGGTGGTAAAGGAAGAGACTTTGAGGAAATTCGGGAGCGGGAAGGAATAAAGGGAAGGACTCGCGCAAACAACTTATTTATGTTCAAGTATAAATAAGTATCTTTTAAATCCTAAGTAAGGTTGGGAAAGGATAAGCCTTTATTTACGCAATCTATACCTCGGGGAAACCTAGGGACGCAACATTCAAATTACACCAAATGTTTTGCATTGACATTAGTAATAGGTAATAATACCTAAACAAGACCTAAGCACCATATGGGACAGACGAGTGATCCAAATTTCTGGGGAAATTTGGGCAGCATAACGGGTATTCTTGAAGAATTTCAAAGAAAAATCTGGCATGACCTCTCGTCCGTGCACGGTGACAATGCGGCATGATCTCTCGTTAGAACACGTCACGAGAGTGACATGTCCCCACGTGAAACCATGTTGCATTGGCAACATGCCCACAAGTGCAAGGTTTTGGGAAAGGTATGAAGGCCTATTACAAATTTTAGAACAACTCATTTTAGTGTGATTAAAATGTTGTATCCAAAAAAACCAACCAAGGGTAAGCTTTACAAGTGTGGCGCCACCTATGATGCTCTAGGGGGATAGGTTTGATATTAGGCACTCAAGCGTAGGCGACATACATCACCGTCCGCAATGCCGTCAATCCCACCCGAGGGTTCTAAATCTATGTAATGTAGTGTGCGGATGACTATGTTCTTTTATTTATGAAAATAATAATTTTTTTTTATTTTTTATTTTCTTTTTATTTGAAAAGGAAAAACAGACAAGAAAAACACACACACAGACAGGTCAACCAAGGTACCACAATCAAATGCGCATTTCGATCCAAGGGACTGCCCTTAGCCAAAACCTGAAGAACTGCTCAGTCGCCTGTTATGTCGTGTGACACATGACAGCATGGTCCAATCCTGTCGCACGACCTGGCTAGCCACTGAACCAGAACTTGAAACTGGAATCAGCCCCTGCCTCCTCATGGCAAGGAACAAATCACAACACCAGAGCACAGAAATATAACAACATGAAGCACATAAAAGGCACACAAATCTCACAATCTAATAAAATGCATGTACCACACAAGGTCATCAATGATGCACACAAAATGAATACGTTGGATGTTTAAATGAATGAAAGCACGACCCTTTTTTGAAAACCAGTTTTAGTCCCCAGCAGAGTCGCCACTGAATGTGCTCTCGCCGAAATTTTTATGGAAAAATATCTTCGTTTTGGGAGTCGCCACGCCATATTTTAAGGTACACTTTGAAAAACCTTTGAAAAGAGAAAAGGGTCCGGGGGTCAGGTTACGTGTTGGGAAGAACCGAGAGTTCACCCAACACGCCTCGTCCATAGACGAGTCTTTCTAATTAAACATCCAAACATATTCAAAGTGTGTGCAAACATCGATGACAAACAAGTGTAGTGAAATGAATTTTATTAATTGAAATGAGATTTTACAACCTGTGAGCCATTTGATTAGGGAGGCCACATCCCAAATACAGAGATCCAAACAGATTACAACTGGAAAAGGATCTCTGCAAACAGACACAGTGTGTCGCGTGACACAGCACATGCATGGCTGGATGTGTCGCGTGACACAGGATCCACCCAGGCACGATGTGTCGCGTGACACAGGATGTCCATCTGCAGAGATCTACAGATTTGAACACAGAAGAACCAGAAACCAACACAGATCTAATTATATCAACAATTCAGCTTCAGAAATACGTAATTCAACAATGATTCAACTAAGGGGGTGTGGATATGGGAAGATCCACACTCCCTTGGGAATCAAACAACAATTCCAATGATAATCAACTCATAAGCATGCATTTATACAAAACTAAATGATTAAACAGAGAGATGGCGATTGGATTTCAGTAAGTAAGACAGATGGAGTCGAATTACTGAGATCAGATGAGTATATGTGAATTGAACTATGGAAATGGCAAATCTAAGAGAGAAGAGTAGGGAATTGATGAGTTACCCTTGTAGTGTCCACGAATTCTATACCAAGTTTGGTATAGAACCCTTCAATGATATTCTTCTGAGGTTACTTGAGCTGAGGAGGTGTGATGGATGGAGGATCCAAGTGATGATGGGTGAATTGAGGTGAATTGGAAGGAGGATTGGGTGAGTTTGGGTATGAGAGAGAGAGGTGTGGGTGCTTGGCTGTGTATGGTACATTTCCAAATTGACAGAGTAACAGTAGGCAAAAGAGGGATCCAGATATGAGAGGGGTAGGGTCTTATTTATAGGCTGCTGCTGATGGGCACATTGTGTCGTACGACCTTCTGCAACCATTTTCCATGGCTCGAGTTATCGCGTGACACAACATGTCACCAACCGTTTCTGGCGCCAAAACCTGGTTCTGGAACATTCCAGGTTAATATCCAAAAGGTCCAAAACTGGTTTATTCCTTGTAGGTCCTTTAGCATGAGCAAAGTACTGAAAAGTACTTCCTTCACGAGAAACTTATGAAATGTTTCCGAAAGTCTCGGAATGGACCGGGAATTTACCAAAATGCCCCCTAGTGCAATTTTATCATATTAAAATGCACCTAAAAAGGGTCGCGAATTGGATTGGCGTACTTACAGAGGGCACAAAGGAACTCATTTCGAGACTTGGCTCTTTTGAGAGAGTATTGACATGGATAAGTGTATGGAAGCCCTTGTGGACAGGAATCAGTGTTCAGCTCTACTTTCCCTATGTTGTAGAAAAGGAAAACCCCGTCGAGACACGTTTTATCCAAAATGATCACAAGATTGCCCAAAATCCTTCATCAGTTTAAAACGCATTCATGGCCGGACCACTTCTGGTTGCCTACGTTCCCCTCGTTGTGAGGAGCTCAGGCCGTCGTAGTTCAAGCATTTGAGCAATACGAGTGATCATTTGAGATAAGACCATTTCATTAAATACAAAATAGTGTCTCGAGTCTAGCGAGAAAAGAAAATGACTCATACAAAAGTTGAATTTTTTTTTTACTATCCTGTCCGTAAAGGACTACAATAGCAGATATCCATGAAGGACTTTGGCAAAAGAGAAAACACTAGAACCTACGAAGGTTGACAAAACTACTGTAACATTTTTATTTAAGGATGAGTGGCCCCCATCATAGCTATTCCCATTGTTAGTTGAGTTGCGGGCCTCAAGATGGTACAGTCATTTGTGTCGCGGCTTAGGCTCATTAGGGTAGAGGACGTAGTAGTCGAATTTCCCTGATGGTTCCCCAAGTGTCCCTACACTGGCATCACCGGCCACGAACCTTTCTTTCAATTTTTGCTGGGAGGAAGCTTTCTTCTTCTTGGTAGGACGATCTCCATTTATCTCGTCTTGATAGTCCCTCTCAAGACAGTCTGGGCAGTTGCAGACATCCCACCAAATATGTTCGACAACTGGTAGTGGGATTGGAGCCTCAGGCTGAGCTGCGCTGGAGGGGTCTTGAGTTGAGTTGGATTGAGGGGATTTACTGGAATAGATGACATAGTAATCAAACTTTCAGGATGGTTCTCCAAGGGTTCCCACTGCGGGATCACCAGCTTCATATCTTGCTTTCAACTTTTGCTGAGAAGAGGGCTTGGTTTTCCTCTTAGGGGGACAGTGTTCACTGATCTCATCTTGGTAGTCTCTCTCGAGGCAATCGATATAGTCACAGACGTCCCATCAAATGTGTTCGACTGCTGGTTGTGGGTCCGGGGCTTCGACATGCTGTTCACTGGATTCGCCTGGAAGCCAATGGTTGGATTTCGGAGGGTAACGGGAGGCATTAGAAACTGGGGAAGCAGGCACATGCTTGTCCTTTAGGGGATCCCCAGTCAGCTGAGGAATTGTCAAGGTCCCGAAATGGCATGTGGCTTCCTCGATCCAGGCTTGTTGCTCGTTCTGACGTTCCTCGAGAGCCCTGATGGCCAACCATACTTCCTCATTGTTCGGAAGCTTCCTGGAGGCAAAGTCTCATTTCCATTGCTGATATCTGTTTGGACAGCTCGAGAAACACTGGGATTTGTCCGGTGAGCGTCATTCTGAGGAGGAACATTTGACTGCTGCTGAGAGAAACCGAACTGACTCATCCTCAATTGCTGTTTTAGGTCAAACCGTGGTGGCGGCGTTTTGAGTTGTTTCTCAGGGACCGGCTGACCTGCAGATCGAGAGGCAGGGGTGGCAATAGTTGCATAGGAGGCTGGTGGTGGCATCCTAACATACTCGGGGCGACCGAGAGTGAGATTAGGGTCCTCCTCTTCTTCCACGGTGAAAGTACCATCGGGATTAGGGTCCTCCTCTTCTTCAACCTTATACCAAAGATTTTGAAAAGTAGTAATACTTCTTTTACACATGTTTTGGAGATTATGAGCCCTATTATGGATCAAGTTAATATTTTGAAGTTCAAAGCGGCTAAATGTAGCCACGAAGCCGAGGAATCAAAGAAATTAGCCAACAAAAGTGCTGGGGAAGTGGAGAGACTGAAGAAAGTTATTGAGACTTTAAAAGAGGAGGTGGAAGTTGTTCGTGCTAAGAAGGTGAAGGAGAATGAAGCTCATGTAAAGGAACTTGAAACAACAAAGGAGGATTTCAAGTTTAATGCTACCAAGGCAGTGTTGGAGGCCAGAATTCAACTTATGGAGGAGTTCAAAAATGGGCTAGCTCCAAGTTGGGATTTGGAGGAGGAGAAGAGAACTCTGGAAGATTTCATTGGTGAACCAGCGGATGGGGAGGAGGTGAACTCACCGGCCCTTGAAACTCTTGACAAACTAGTTGATGATGCCAACAACGTTTTGAGCACCATAGTGGTGACTCGTGTTGAAGAGAATAACCAAGAGAAAGAAGCAACTATACCACCAGCGGCAGCAGGCCAAGATGTTTAAACAATTTGGTAGTTTTTAAGTAGTTTGGAAGGAGGAGAAACAAAAACAATTTCTTTTTTGCTTATTGGGTTATGTAATGGCTCATAAGAGTCTAAACAATTTATTTGGGGGTACTAGGTTGGTCTAGTACTCCAAGCTTTCTTAGGTTTTTAAGGGATTGGTTGGTTTACCCAACTTGTCCTTCAGCAGTGAAATATTTTTGGGAATATTTTTAAAGTTTTATAGAAGTATTTTAGGCTTTTCAGAAATACTTGCCTGTTCAATAGGTAAAATGTTGGTGATATAAGCAGTAGGTAACATGTCAATGTTACAACCAATAGTCACAACTTGAATAAGTGTGAAATCGCGCGCACGGGCGAAGGTGTCAAAACCTTAATTCTTTAGAAAAGATGTAAATCTTTTAACCATTAGCAAAATGTACCTTTGATCAGAGGTAAATCGTTTGAAGGAACATAACAAGTATCAGCCGTCCTGGCGTGTCAACATGTTCCATCCCTCTCCAGCTAAAGTTTCAACATGTTGGAGCCGTACTGGCGTGTTAACATGTTGAACTTTTCTTTCTCAGGTTCAAACATGTCGGAGCTGTACTGGCGTGTTAACATGTTTGACCTGCTCCAATTTAGGTCTCAACATGTTGGAGCCGTACTGGCGTGTTAACATGCTGAGCCTACTCCGCTTGCTCAAGTTGCATACCTTGCAAAACAAATTCATGTTAGGATTGGGTGTTAGCGTAGCTAACACCCCTCCGATGCTTAAGTTAGTAAGGACTTCTAATAAAATTGAAAATTGAAATACGCGAATGAACTTGGCACAAATTAAATCATACCTGAGAAGTCTAGTTGTTAACAACTTGACTTACATAAAATAAAGCTTCAAATGAATGGCATTCCAACTCCTAGGGACCCTATCTCCACTTGGGGTTGATGTACCAATATGCCCCTTTGCCAGCTTCAGCATCGATGAGATATGGTCCCTCCCACTTGGGAGCTAATTTACCTGCATTCAGTTCTCTTGTATTTTGAAATACTTTTCTCAAAACTAAATCACCAACCTGGAATCTTCTTATTCTGACGTTCTTGTTTTAAGATCTAGCAATCCGTTGTTGATAGGCTGCCATCCTTATCTTGGCTAAATCCCTGATCTCATCAATTGTATCTAGATCTTGGGTTAGCAAGAGATTATTTTCATCTTGAGTTAATAATCCATACCTTGCTGTTGGGATTGTCACCTCGACCGGGATTATAGCTTCCGCTCCAAATACCAAGGAATATGGAGTTCTACCTGTGGCCCCTTTTGTAGTGGTCCTGTCTGCCCAAAGTACAAGTGGTAATTCTTCAGCCCATTTTCCTTTCTTTTGATCTAGACGCTTCTTCAAGTTGTTGACAATCAACTTGTTGCTTGACTCGGCTTGACCATTGGCTTGAGGGTGGACAGGCGTAGACATGATCAACTTGATGCCCCAACGAGCACAAAAATCTCTAGTCTTCTTACTTATGAATTGGGATCCATTATCACATATGATCTCTGATGGTACGCCAAACCTGCTAATAATATTTTTCTTTAAAAATGAAATTACCTCCTTGTCTCTCACTTGCACATAGGCCTCTACCTTAATCCATTTTTAGAAATAATCAGTCATTGCCAACATGAACACTTTGCCTCCGGGGGCCTTAGGCAACTTGCCCACAATATCCATACCCCATTGCATGAAAGGCCAAGATGTGATGATAGAATGTAGAGGTTCAGCAGGTTGATGTAAAATGTTGCTGTGTCTCTGGCAGGCATCACATTTCTGCACATAGCTCATGGCATCTTGACGCATGGTTGGCCAATAATAACCAGTCTTGAGAGCCTTAGATGCCAATGCTTTCCCACCAGAATGATTTCCACATATTCCTTCATGGATTTCACTTAGTACGAGCTCAACTTGCTTATTGTCAATACATCTCAAATAGTGTCCTGCAAAAGATTTCTTAAACAAGACATTATCTATAAAAACAAAAGTTGAAGTACGCATTTTAAAAGATCTAGTATTCTTAATATCAGGTGGAATAGTTCCAAGTAGAAGGAACTCAATTATAGGTTGGGTCCAAGATGAACTCGTATCCTGTGCCCCATTAGATTGAGTAATTTATTGAGTTTCCTCTACTTGGTCTATTGACGGGTGCTTAACATAAATAATGGGAATATTAGTATGCAACATAGACTTGCAAGTTGAACCCAAGTTGGCCAATGCGTCCGCTTTTGTATTCTCTTCTCTAGGGACCTGTTCCAAAGAGAATGATAGGAATTTTGAAGCCAAAGCCTTGACATGTTGGAGATACAGAGTCATCTTGGAATGCTTCGCCATATAATTGCCATAAAAATGGTTAGCGAGCAATTGAGAGTCAACATATACATTTATATGCGTAATATTTAAACTTAAAGCTGTAGTTAAACCCATGATTAAAGCTTCATATTCGGCTTCATTATTCATCGCATTGAATTCACAAGATACAACTTGAGGTATGATATCACCTTGAGGGGATTTCAGAACTATTCCCAAGCCAATTCCTTTGGAATTTGAAGCTCCATCTGCAAACAGTGTCCAAAATCTAGGAATTGTTTTACCTTCAAGCTGTTGTACTTCCGCCCACCTCGGCCGCAAACTTGGACTAAAGTCTGCTACAAAATGGGCTAGAGCCTGAGATTTGATAGCTGTTCTTGGCTCATATGAAATGTCATACGTGCTCAACTTGACCGACCACTTGGCCAATCTGCCTGACATCTCTGGAGTTCTTAACACATTTCTCATAGGATAGTTAGTTCTAACAGTTATAGAATGTGTTTCAAAATAATGACGCAGTTTTGTAGCAGCAGTAGTTAAGGCTAAAATTAACTTTTCAAGATGAGAGTACCTTGTTTCAGCATCTAGTAAAGATTTACTTATATAATAAACAGGATGCTGTTCGCCTTGGATTTCTTTTACCAACACTGCACTAACTGCATTCTCAGATACAACTAAATATAAATAAAGGTGCTCACCGCGTTCTGGTTTAGCAAGTAGGGGTGACATCATCAAGTATTCTTTAAGTTGTTTAAAAACTGCCTCATGTTGGTCAGTCCATTGGAAGAGTTTATTCTTTCTTAGCACTTCGTAGAATAACCTGCACTTATCAGATGATTTAGATATAAATCTATTTAGGGCAGCTACTCTACCTGTTAACCTTTGGACGTCTTTGATATTCCTGGGAGATTCCAAGTTGAGAATGGCTTTGATCTGTTCGGGACTGGCTTCAATTCCTCTCTTGGTCACCATATAGCCCAAGAATTTTCCTACTTTAACACCAAAATTGCACTTTGCTGGATTAAGCTTCATGTTGAAAGCTTTCAAGATGTTAAACGCCTCAGCAAGATGCTCCACGTGATCTTCAATATGCTTGGACTTTACCACCATATCATCTATGTAGACTTCCACTGTCTTACCAAGTTGATCTTTGAACATCTTGTTCACCAGCCTCTGATAAGTTGCCCCTGCATTTTTAAGACCAAATGGCATAGAAATATAACAATATATACCTTCCAGGGTCATGAATGCAGTATCCTCTTGGTCTGAAGGCTCCATTTGAATTTGCTGATATCCTGAGGACGCATCCATGAACGTCAAGATATCGTGGGCAGCTGTCTCGTCAACTAGAGAATCAATATGAGGAAGAGGGAATGGATCTTTCGGGCAAGCCTTGTTCAAGTCTGTGAAGTCCACGCATACTCGCCACTTGCCGTTCTTCTTCTCTACCACCACAACATTAGCTAACCACCTTGGATATTGAACTTCCCTGATCATCTTGGACTTCAGAAGCTTCTCAACTTCATCTTTTATAATCTGGTTTCGCTCCTGGGCAAACTTTCTTCTTTTCTGGTGGACAGGATGGATGGTTGGATCAATGTTCAACTTGTGAGTAATGATGTCCTTGCTTATTCCTGTCATGTCCTCATGCTTCCACGCAAAACAACATTTCTGACTTTTCAAGAAGTCAATCAGTTCCTCCTCAATTTCTGACGAAAGATCTGTACCAACTTGCACTTGGGCCTCAGGGTTTGACTCATCAACAGAAATACTTTTCGTCTCATGCTCCACTGCTTCAAGAACATCCTGGGCCCTTTTCTTTAATTGCTATGCTTGACGAGAAACTGAACTTTCTTTCATATTAACCTTGTAGCATTCTTTAGAAACCTGCTAATTTCCCTTCAACTTGGCTACACCCCAAGGTGTTAGAAACTTGACGCACTGGTGATAAGTCGACGGCACGGCCTTAATGTTGTGGATCCAAGGTCTTCCCAAAATGACATTGTACAAGGAAGAGCATTCAATCACACAGAACATTTCCATAGAATTCATACCCTCCAAATAGATAGGCAACTTGATTTCTCCGACTGTTTGCTTTACTCCACCACTGAACCCTACTAGTACGGACGAATTCTTCACAACTTCGGACAAAGGAATGCCCATATCTTCCAGAGCATGAGTGAAGATTATGTTGACTGAGCTGCCTCCATCAATCAGAATTCTCTTGACCACACAATTAGCAATCTGCACCTGAACAACTAGACCATCATGATGGGCGTTCAACGTGTTGTCTTTATCCTCATCTTCAAAGGAGATAACTTGACCACCGGTGAAGTCACGACACCTTGAGGGCAGTTCTGACTGATCCTCCTTAGAACTCTTGGCATGACGCTTGGCTGCAGAATAAGTTGTGCCACAAATATGGGATCCACCTGAAATAACATTTACTACCTTGGTAGCTGGGGGAGGTGCAACTTTCTCGGGTCTGGACTACTCCCCTGAATCAGGTTCTTTGGACTCACTTCTGACCCTCTTCTTACCCAACAAATCCTTAAGAAGACCCTTGGATAATAGATGAGCAATCTCCTTCCTCAAGGCAAAACAATTCTCAGTGGTATGCCCAAAATCCTCATGAAACGCACACCACTTGGACTTGTCCTTCCAAGTTGTGAGCTTGTCACTCTTCTTAGGCCATCTTTTTTTGTCTCCAAGATTTTCCATGGCGCAAAGGACTCCTACAATGTCCACAGAAAAGCAGTAATCAGAAATTTTAGGATAGTCATTATCATCCTCATCTTGATCATCATCTACAAAATGAACTTTAGAAGATTCAGATTTAACAGAGGTTTTGCCCCTGTTAGACTTATAATGATGGGAATCTGATTTTCTGTCTGAGGGCTCAAATAGAGGAGTAGGGGTCCTCCCAGTTGACTTCCCCATTGCCAGGCTGTCATCCTCCAATCTGATGAAACGCAAGGCTCTGGTTCTGATTTCTTCAAGTTGTTTCGCAGGAGTCATCACCAACTCATTATAAAATAGAGAGCTCTTCTTCAAGCCTATACGGAATGCTTTCGTAGCTGTGGACATATCCAAGTTGAGTATAGTCACTGCCTCCTTATTAAACCCGTGCAAATATTCTTTAAGACTTTCGTTAGGCTGTTGCACGATTCTATAAAGGTCACTAGTCAACTTGTCAAATGCCCTGTTGCACGAAAATTGATTAGTAAACATATTGACAAGTTGAGCATAAGAAGAAATAGAATTTAGTGGAAGTCCTGTTAGCCATTTTAAGGCTGGTCCTGACAAAGTTGAGCCAAAACCCCTGCAAAAACATGCTTCTTTAAAAATAGGGGGGATACTTATAATATCCATCGATTCCTGATACAGTAACACATGCTCTGCTGGATCGGTGCTCCCGTCGTACTTCTTCATATGAGGGACCGAGAACTTCTTTGGGATCTCTACATTAGCTATTGCTGGAACAAAACGAGATTCGTTATAGCAAGTTGGAGAAACTTGGTGATAAGGCAAGTTCACTCCAGGTACACTTCGAAGCAACTCTTTTATGGTATGCATTTCCTTAACAAGTTGATTCTCTGCGAAAAGAGGAGTATTATTAAACTGAGATGCAGAAGTATCAAAAGCATTAAAGAAACTCCCTGTTTGCCCCATCGAGGGTATGGCATAGGTATAGCAAGATGACAACACAGGTTGGCTAGCTATAAGGCTGAATCTTGGTTGCATGATTGGAATGGACGTCACGATTGTGCTTTCTGCTGGCAAGGTACTGGACATAGGGATATCTCCAAAATGGCTTGGTCCTGTACCTGCACCAAACAAAGATCTAGGATGCAAAGGTGAAAATGGAGTAAATACTTGAGTTTCAGCTTGCTTCCCTTTACGCATGGCATCTATAGCATTGAATATCATGGTGTTCGTATGCTCCTGAGCATCCAACCGATCATTCACTTTCTTCAACATATCGGCCATGTTGGACATTAGCTCCAAATTGACAGCTTCCGAATTCAAAGATGGATTGCCTTGGGTGCCGGAAATAGGAAGCGGCCGACTCCTCTTACCTTGACTGCCGGACGATGGATTAGTCATTTCTATGCAAATAATCAAAGTTTCCCACAGACGGCGCCAAATTGTTTTGGTCAAATTTCAACAAGCGTTACCAATGACAAGAAAAATGACTAAAGAGATAAGAATCAGGGTACAATGATTATCGGGTTGAATAGAAATGTGCACAAGGTATTTGTTAACTAGGGAAAGCCCTTGAACAACTTGTTCGCCGGCACAAAACCCCGGGAGGTTTAGAAACCTGCCTTGACCAAAAGGTATATTAAAAATCGAGTTTGAGTACAGAGCTAGGAGCGTATACAAGGGAGCTTAAGCTAGTGAAAAAATGTGTGTGCTAAATACAGGTGTTTATCCCTTTTTATACCTCAAATAACGGCTAAAATATAAGGAAAATAACGAGCCTAGAATCTCGGAAGATAGGTTGATCTTGTTGAGATATTCTCGCCACTTTGTTGATTGAGGAGATAACGATCCGTTGCTGAAGTCTTTAATGAAGAAACATCATTGAATTAGTCTTCTATTCTATTGACACGTTCCCTGAAAAATAGGTTTAACGTAACAACAATTCAACCTGCAAGATGATCAAGATGTAATAGGACAACTCAAGTTGTTAGTACCAAGATGTTATGTGCAAGTTGAAAATAAGTTGACTGAAAATGTAGGGCCTAACAATTATGCCTTCACCTTATCTATAACTTCACCAACCCGATATTTATTTTCCCAACAAACAATATTTAATTGCAAATCTTTAATTTTTAAAGATTTTATGAATAATAATTGGTTGTTCGTTCATCTTAGTTCAAATTGGACTTTCAAATTAACTATAGCACGAAGTGGGATCATGTTTGGAGCGATCTTAAAGGGTCATAGGTGGAGGGGAAGTTTGTTTTGGGTCAGTAATGGTTGGTCTAACATGGGGACGTTGTTGTTGGAGAGAAGGGAAGGTGTAACAGATAAAGAAATGTATCCGGCCATCGAGAGTTCAATTCACCGGTTAAATTCTCTTTTGGACAGCAACGAACTAAATAATGTGGGGGGGGGGTGTGCGCTCGTTTGTTTTGCTAATTTAGATGAATAGATTTAAAGGTTAAAATGGTAAAATAGAAATATTGATGATTTATGTATTGTTGAGTGATATTTTTTTGGGTAAACTTAATAGTGCGGGGGCATTCAATAATATTGCGGGGATAAATAACAATTCTCTATATAAATTTAATTTAGAACAAATTTTGAAGTTATTTACTTTTAATATAACTAGTGAGTAACCCGTCGAAATTCGACGGGCATATTGAGGCTAATTATTTAAGTCACTTTTATTTGGTCTTCTTTCATGCGAGATACGGTGAGCCAAATCTTGCGGTCCACTTTTCGGCGTGCGTAGTTACCTTTCAATTTTCGCCTGCCATTGTCTCTCACTTACACAATTTTTTTATCAAAATTCAATCAAGTTAATAAATAAACAATATGAACGTTTATATTGAATTAAATATGTATACTTGATTTGCATAATTTCTATAAATTCCTAGTGGATTAATTATCCGACTGATAACCTCTTTCTTTTAATTAGTTATGTGTAGTGCACATGAAGAATTAAACAAGCAAATCTAATTTTATTAACTTGTTTGACTAACCCCAATTAAAATATTAACAAATTACACCTAAAAATTATCACGACCTAACTTCGTTTTGTTTAAGGTCAATGATCCAATTTAATTTAACAATTGAATTTCTTAAGATCACTGTACACACACACAAAGTCTAATACATCATCGAAAGTTTTGCCCACGTATAACTTAGAAAAATGAGGGAAAACAAATAAAGAATTAGCCATTAAGTGCAAACACAAAGAACATTCAAGTTGATTTTCTATCTTCATTTTCAAGGCTTGAAATGCCAAATGATATATTTTGTATGATACAATAAAAAAAATTAATATCTTTTCTTCCTCCCAAAATAAATATCCTAAAATATTTCATATCTGCAATTGAACAAAAGTAATTTTTTTTTCTAACATTCATTTTGATACGACTTGAAGATAGTAATATAATCAGCCCATATTTCAATGAATAATGCAAGGCGAATAAGAGAATACATGTAGTAGGTGTGATTTGCCTACTAGAACAGAGTGTTTAGTGCCCATTGAAACCAGGAAAAGAGATTCTTGTAAAATGGCTTCAAAGTAAACTGTTCATAGGAAGTACTCAAAATAAACCACCTTACCAGATGGGCTTTTATCTTAATTGTAGACATAATATCCTCTGTAATCAACAGCATCCTAAGAATTAAAACATTTGGCAAGTCTCAGAAATGTGCGGAAAAATCTAAAACTAAACAATAATAATAGATTCTAATATATCATTGTTTCAGAATCCTTAAAATGATAAGACCCACAATCCAAATTACTTCATAACCACACACTTCTTTCACTGCACTAATTCACAACATCATTAGTCTTCACATCAACCATTTTCAAGTATCACCTGTAATATAAAATTATGCTAATATTAGTTTTTGTTTTTTGAAAACAATATTTAGTTTTTGATATGAACCAAAGAGAGATGTGCAATATTTGGTATGGGAGACAAATGAATATATTACTAATATTTTCAATCAAACCAAAATAAATGTCCATTTGACATCATGGAGGGGGGTTGTTTTACAATAATGGGCATTCATTTCCGGATGGAGGGGTATACTTACAAGTACTGCACAAAGGCAGAAGATTTGGGCTCAGATCCCCATTTCCCTTTTGAACCTAGTGCAGGTAGCCTAGGCTTGGGCATTTTCAAATTTTTTTCTGACCTATGCTACTACATGGCACTAACACATGCATACTTACAAGTTGTTGATCCCTCCAGCTACAGCCTTCCCCAAGATATCAATCCCATCACTATATGAGTCAAAACTAAATTAACAGACAGACTGAGACATGCTAGGTCCATCTGTTGTATTATCAACTACCACTTTTCTTTACCATGCTTCGTACTCCAAACAACTTATATTTAAGTTCAAGTACTATAGAACTATATGTGTATATATAAATATATGGTCAAGGTATCAACAACAAAAACTTAATTACTGTTGAGGACAGTCCATTAGAGGTTCTCGTGCATCCTCTTGAGCCAGGCATAAGAATGTCGTATTCAGCTAATCAGAAAATTGTTGCATGTGAAAGGACGTTGAAGGATGCAAGTCACAAGGATGCTACAATCATCCTGCTAAAGGAAGATATAGAATCTGCTCTAGAAAGCTTCAAAGAAGTGCAAACGGAGATGTTAAAATACAAATGGTTGAAGAGAGCTTGCATGAATCTAAGACGTCACGATCTCAGAAAAAGGGTACGCAGTTATAATGTTTCCGTAAGGTGTACTGCATTTTGGGCAGTTTTTTGCCTTCTTATTGAATCCTTTAGCACACTTTACGTTGCTGCAACCATCGTAGTACCAATTAGCATGTGAATCCACATCAGATATGGTTGCCAATATGGTATATTCGCCAACCTAATAAAAATAATTATTTATATTAAAAGCAATTATGTGAGGTTAAATGAGGAAAAAAGGCAAAATTTATTATATACCTCTGTAAATGTGAGCAAATCACCAATTGTCTTGACATCTCCGATTTTCAACCACTGATCACTATTGATATGACTACTATCATTCGTGATAGTAGATAAAAAACGGTTGTTGGATGAAAATCCAATTTCACTGCTCCTGTAAAATAATAATGATATATTAAATTTAACCAAACAATCAGAATTAGTAAAACAAATTCATAGGTTCTTGTTAGAGTTTAATCTTCATTTACTTGCTAAGAAACTCCGTAACTTCGGGAAAGGCTGGATTGATATGCATTTTTGATGCGTGCTTCAGGGTACCAACACGGGTCTTTCCTGTATAAGGATTTGAAATGTCACTAATATGTAATAAGCCTTAATAATAGAAGTTATAAGATTTAAAACAAAGATTAAGTAAATATATTACCTTGAAATTTTGACAACATTACAAACTGTAAAATTAATATAACTGGGTCTTTCTCATCTTCGCGTCGTTTGTCAGTATACTGTTTTAGTTCATCTTCATATGACTCCCATAAGATGCAAGACAACTCCATTCCACTTCCAAAATGAGAGAACGTAATTATATAATAAATATAATTAAAATTGTTCACATAATTTATTGTTTATCCTTTAAATAATCAAGTATATGATATATTTAGATCACATACTCATTATCAATCAGCTGAACATCCAACTTTCTAGCACCGATTTTCTGCACATAGTCAAACTATCCGAGAGGTAAAATGACCTCGCCAATCACATCTAGCAAATAAAAAATCCATGTTAGTAAATATCATCATAATTCATTAAAGAGAAAAAGAAAAAATGATATGCGAGGTACAAATCTCACCCACAACAAATTCCACATTTAAAGACCCAAAAGATTCAAAAGGTGTGAACTCGAAACTATTATCCGAAATGTGGATAGATATATCGGCATTGGATACGTCGGTAGATGTTTCCTTCTACAGGTTGATGAAGAATCATATGATGACTCACTTGAAAAATCTACTGGAATTTCAGCTTTTGAAAAGCTTCAGGTATGCTTTCATTGTCTCGATTTGTCTAACAGGTTGATTATCTATTTTCCCGTTACCTTTTCCCGTTGAAAGAAAAGTAAATTGTGGTTGAGAGGAGTATCTAAGTGGCTGTATACTGGGTGAATGAGAAAGAAATAAGAGACATGCTGAGAAAATAAAAGAGGAGTATCTAAATGGTTGTGATATGTTGCTTACTGAAACTTCTGAGTCAATGAGCAATGATTAAGTAGTAGATGGGTTGTTTTTCATTGGTTTTGTCAATGATGCATCGGATCTGGATATTAGATAGTTTTTTTTTTTGCTTACGAAACCGAAAAATTATTTTTCAGGAACTAAATAACAATGTCAAAGAGATTGATAGAGAAGGGAACCAAGGCATGGATTTCAATATCATCAAATAACCAACATGTCATGTGGGAGAAACTTATGCTCAATGAGACCCTCAACACACCTTCAAAGCTTCAATCAGCGTTAATTATAGCTGAAGCAGCCCTCTCGGCACTGTTAAACGACACACCATGCCAGAACTTTGAGCTAAGGTGAATATATAATTTTTCTTGGTTTCCTCTATTTTCCTTCAGAATTTAATACTAAAAATAAAAAAAACATTTTGCAGGTTCAAGGAATGGGGTTTTGAGAAGGGGTGGGGTGATAAAGCGGAAAGAGTAAAGGAGACAATGAGATTTCTTTATGAAGTGCTGCAGGTGCCTGATCCGTTAAACATAGAGAAATTCTTCAGCAGAGTTCCAGCCATATTCAACGTTGTATTATTTTCAGACCACAGATATTTTGGTCAATCTGATGTTCTTGGAAAGCCTGATACAGGTGGGCAGGTAATTTACGTATTGGATCAAGTAGTAGCATTTGAATGGGTTTATAGGCTTTTAAAGGTGGAATTTTCTATTGGGTTGGTTTTCATTGGTTCTGTCAATGATGCATCGGATCTGGATATTACATGGTTTTTTTTTCTTCTTACGAAACCGAAAAATTATTTTTCAGGAACCAAATAACAATGTCAAAGAGATTGATAGAGGAGGGAACCAAGGCATGGATTTCAATATCATCAAATAACCACATCAGGCTGCAATTCAGAAAGTCTTCAGAATTCAGTCATTTTATGAAGGAAAGACAAGGGATCAGGTGATGATGAAAACTTCACGCTTATTTAGATAACAGGGGACTAATCAAGAATGAGATTCTAGAACTCGACATATGCTTCATCTGACAGCTAACTGAAGAATATTGTTTGATATAACTTTCATTAACTACACACACACATATAACATCTCTTCCATGAACATTCATCATAAAAGAAAAAGAAAAATAAAAAAATGGTTATTAAAAATCGAACCATCATGACTTTTTATGAAATATTTCAAGTGATAACAGATGTGCATACATTCAGTCTCTAAATGATTTACCAGCCAAACATAACAAACCCTTTTGATCGGTGCCCATAACAGCCTATAGTTGGCATCCACACATATTTTGATTGCCTTCCTACAACTACAACCAACATACTGTAACGACCCCGAATTTCCTTTAAATAAATATTATTCATAAACCTGAATAAATACCCAAAATAGGGTCCCAACGGATACTTAAAATTCAAATATTCAAATCCAACGGTAATTTAAATATTCAACGTTATATAAGTGCGGAAGTATCAAATGTAACGACTAGTATAACCTACTAGCTTTATTAAAGTAAAACTTCGGAATTCGTCGATAAATCTCCTATGACTCCTCAATGATCGCCGTCCTTCCTGCAATGATCTTCCATCCTTATTCCCATACCTGGAGGAAAAATGAGAATGAAGGAATGAGCGAAAGATGCCCAGTAAGTCATTACGTGATCTCCTTGAGTTTATGAGGAGATGACCTGAATGACGGTTCAATCGAAGCATTTCAACGAAAGGTTAATACAATAAAGTTTATTCAAGGAAATGTGGCATTACAATTCCATATCAAAGTTTTTATTCAGGGTATATACCCTACCTTGAGTAATTCCCATCCGATCATCTACCTTGATGTCGAGTGCGCATAAAAGTATAGACAAGTATGTAACAATAACATACAAGTCCCATATCATTTCATATAATCTTGACATGCATGTAACATTCATACAAGTCTATCATATAGTGCATTCATATTCAAACAAGAATACACATCAGCAAAGTCAATACTTTAGATATCCATAAACAATATATATATAATAGATAAGATTTTCCGAAAGAAGTTTCATATTCGGGGAATATTTTATAAAACACTATCGCCACATGATAGTATAGCTTTTGAAAAGACTCGATAGAGTTTCCAAAGAATCGATACACAAAAGTATTTAGGAACGTAATTCCTTGCCTTAGATTGCTTCCTTTGCACTTCTCGTATAACCTACAGTCATGCAAAGATATCATTTTAGGTACACGTAATGGTTTATTACTTCTTATGTACCTTCGTTGATTTATCTTTAGTTAACTTATGAGTTACTTTTGGACTCATCTTACTAGTTAACTATCTTTCTATTTTAGGTAACTTTCCTAAAATATTATCCTTCTATTTTAGGTAACCTTCCTAAAATAGTAACTTTCTATTTAAGGTATCTTCCTTAAATATTATTCTTCAATTTTAGGTAATATTCCTAAAATAGTACCCTTCTAATTAATGTATCTTCCTTAAATAGTATCTTTCTTATTTTAGGTAACCTTCCTAAAATATTTACCTTCTATTTAAGTATCTTTCTTAAATAGTATCTTTCTTATTTTAGGTAACCTTCCTAAAATATTTACCTTCTATTTAAGTATCTTTCTTAAATAGTATCTTTCTTATTTTAGGTAACCTTCCTAAAATATTTATCTTCTATTTAAGTACTCCCTCCGTCCCCAACCTAAGTGCACACTTTCCATTTTAGGCATCCCAAACCTACGTGCACATTTCTTAAAATGGAAATGAATCTTTACTATTCCCTCCACTCATTCTCTCTCCTACATTATTTTAATACTCACAACACCATTATAACTTACTATTCCCTCCACTCATTCTCTCTTCTATTTTATTTTCACACTCACAACACTTTCAATATAATACTCTCTCCTTAATTTATGTGAAAAGTCAAACCGGGCATGTAGGTTGGGGACGGAGGGAGTATCTTTCTTAAATAGTATCTTTTTTATTTTAGGTAACCTTCCTAAAATATTTACTTTCTATATTTGGAAACTTTTCTCCTTTTTGGATCTTTCCATTATTCTTGGGCTTACACTTCCTATTCTTAGAAGTTGCCTTTATTTTACTTTGATTCTTCTTCTTTTATCTTTTAAAAGTCTTTCTTTCCTTAGAAGTTAATTTTAAAAGCTTCTACATTGAGTATTTACAAAAAGATCCTTTGACTTTTCAGAATTTACAAAATAGTTCCTTTACTTTCAAAAATTGCAAAACAGTCCCTCAACTTTCAGAAATTACAGAACAGTCCCTCAACTTTTAGAAATTACAAAACAGTCCCTCAACTTTCAGAAATTACAGAACAGTCCCTTGACTTTCAAAAATTACAAAACAGTCCCTTGACTTTCAAAAATTACAGAACTGTCCCTAAATTCCAGATTTTCAGTTTGGTCATTAGGGTTTTTGAAAGTTGATTTTCAGCTTTTAACCTTGGTTAGATTTCTAACCAAAAGAACTTTTATTCAAATCAAAACCTTTTTGATACCAAAATATTTACCCAAAACAATTTTTTTATAAACAAGTTTTTCATCAAAATTTACACAACACACACACACATACACGGCACAAACACACACACACACACGGCACACACACATATAATACACAAAATATTTATTTTGTTTTAATCTTTCTTGGTATGAATAACCCTAGATTAACATCTATTAATTCATACACAAATCCTATTTCAATAATCATTTATAGGATTTATATTTTTCATCACATAATATATTCATACTCCTAATAACATTTAAACCCTAGTTTAATCATAGGTTAATAACTAAGCATAAAATTAAGATTATACAATTTTAAATGCAAGGGAATTGGATTAATACCTTGATCCAAAGATGATCTTCACCAAAGAAATTGGAAAACCCAAGTTTCCCCTCCCCCCTAGCTCGGTCGCCGCCCCCTAGATGATTAGGGTTTTTAATTTTTTTTTCTCTTTTGTGAATTATGGGGATTATGGGAAAATAGGAAGGGTTTTGGTGTTTAAATAGGGTGGGTTTATCTTTTAATAACCCATTTAGGAAAAGGCTTCCATAATACTATTAGGTTTTGGATTCCCTACAAGCCCATTTAACCCCCCATCAACTTGGCCCACTTAATTAAGTCCAAGTCCAAACTAACACATAGGTATTATTTTATTTTCTAATTAAAATAATACTAAAAAAAATTTAAAAAATTTCGGGCCTTTACATTCTTACCCCCTTAAAAGAGTTTGGTCCTCCAAACTAAACATACCTCAATTTTCGAAGAGATCGGGATACATTTCACGCATCTTGCTTTCGAGTTCCCATGTTGCCTCTCGTTCGGTGTGGTTGCTCCATTGCACCTTCACATAAGAAATCACTCGTCTCCATAGATTCTGATCTTTCCGATCTACGATCTTTATGGGCTTTTCGTCATAACTTAAATCAGCACGAAATCTCAACTGCTTGTATTCGATTATGTGACTCGAATCTGCCATATACTTCCTCAACATTGAGATGTGAAATACGTTGTGCACTCCAGATAGTACAGGTGGTAGTGCCAATCTATAGGCCACATTACCAATTCGGTCTAAAATTTCAAAAGGTCCTACGTACCTAGGGCTTAGCTTCCCTTTAATACCGAACCTCATAACACCCTTTGTTGGTGAGATTTTCAAGAATACGCGATCTCCTACTTGGAATTCTAGATCACGCCGTCGATTATCTGCGTACAACTTCTGCCTACTTTGTGCAGTCAATAACCATTTGCGAATTTGTTGTACTTTATCCGCAGTCACTTGAATAATTTCTGGTCCAGTTAATTTCCTTTCTCCTACTTCAACCCAGCAGGTAGGCGATCTACATTTGCGTCCATACAGTGCCTCATACGGAGCCATACCAATACTAGCGTGAAAGCTATTATTATAAGCAAACTCTACTAGTGGTAAATGTTCATCCCATGTGCCTTGCCAATTTAATGATGTAGCCCTTAGCATGTCTTCCAAAGTCTGGATCGTCCTTTCTGACTGTCCATCCGTTTGTGGGTGAAAAGCTGTACTCATCGTCAACTCCGTCCCCAATGCCTGTTGCAAACTTTTCCAGAATTTCATCAACAAATAACTTAGCCAACTTCTCTAGCGAGTCTGTCACCTTGATTGCTAAGAAGTGAGCTGACTTGGTCAATCGATCCACTATGACCCATATAGCATTCAATCTTCTTAGTATTCTTGGCAATCCAACTACCAAATCCATTGCAATATGCTCCCACTTCCATTCTGGGATGGGTAATGACTGTAGCAGTCCTGCAGGCTTCTGATGTTCACTCTTCACTTGTTGACACACCAAACATTTTGTCATGAATTTTGCTACGTCGCTTTTCATACCGTTCCACCAAAATGATTCCTTCAGGTCTTGATACATCTTCGTACTTCCCGAATGTACGGAGAATTTCGAACAATGAGCCTCCCTTAAGATTTCCCTTTTGAGTTCATCACTACTTGGTACCCATATCCTTGACTGATACCTTAAGATCCCATCTTTGCCCATACGAAGATCTTTGCCTTGCCCTTTGCTCATGAGGACATCCCTTTCCTCGTCCAGTCCTTGTGCTTCTTTAATTCTAACCAAAAGCACAGGTTGCATGCTCAATCGAGCTAAATATCCACTAACTCGTACTTCTAAACCTGTAATTCCAATCTCGTTCCATACTCTTACCCCATTAGAAATCAACATCGCCAAGGTTCCATGGTTCTTCTTACTCAGTGCATCTGCCACCTTATTGGCTTTTCCAGGATGATACAATATCGTACAATCGTAATCCTTCAGTAACTCTAACCACCTTCTTTGTCTCATGTTTAATTCCTTCTGAGTGAATATATACTTCAAACTCTTGTGATCAGTGTATATCTGACACGTCACACCATACAAATAGTGTCTCCAAATATTTAGTGCAAACACCACCACCGCTAACTCTAAGTCATGAGTAGGGTAATTCTTCTCGTGAGTCTTCAATTTTCTAGATGCATACGCTATCACCTTCTCATTTTGCATTAACACACAGCCTAGTCCCTTCAGTGAAGCATCACTGTAAATCACAAATCCTTCGGACCCCGTCGGCAGTGCTAATAGCGGTACAGTCACCAATCTCTTCTTTAGTTATTGAAAGCTCTCCTCACAAGCTTCTGACCAATTAAACTTAGCATTCTTCTGGGTTAACTTCGTCAATGGTCCTGACAACTTTGAGAATCCTTCTACGAATCTCCTATAGTACCCAGCCAACCCTAAGAAACTTCTTATCTCCGTTACTGTAGTTGGCCTTTCCCAATTCACGATTGCCTCTATTTTCGCTAGATTCACTGCAATACCATCCTTAGACACCACGTGTCCTAAGAATGCCACTTCCTCCAACCAAAATTCGCATTTCTTGAATTTGGCATACAACTTCTGCTTTCGCAGAATTTCCATAACTAATTTCAGATGTTCCGCATGATCTTCCTTCGTCTTTGAATATACCAAGATGTCATCAATGAATACTATGACACACTTGTCAAGAAATTCTTGGAATATTCTGTTCATCAACTCCATAAATGTTGTCGGTGCGTTTGTCAATCCGAACGGCATTACTACAAATTCATAGTGTCCATATCTTGTTCTGAAAGCAGTTTTGTGAAATTACTCGGATTTCGCACGATGCGAAAGGCGGTTGTCTTTCGCGGAGGGTTGGTGACTGAGAACTCGCTTTTGGGAAGGAGAGGAGTCGCCACGCGGTTTTTGTATTTTGAGCCCAAACGTTGAGAAACGGCTTTTGTGAAAATGGTGTCGTTTTTATTGGCAGCAAAAACTTAGGAAAAGGCTTTGAAAATAGGAGGGTCATTTTTATTGGCAGCAAAAATGAGTAAAAAGCTTTTTTTTAGTACCAGAGATTGTTAGGTTCGGAGGTCACATTACGTTTCGGGAAGAGTATTACGAGATCACCCGAAACGCCTCATATGACGAGTCTTTCTACCTTTCTCGAAATTGTGTGTGTGTGTGTGTATGTTTGCATTTTGAAATGGGGGCTTGAATGACAAGCTTAATCTTGGTTTGAATGTCAAACGTTGATTAGGTGACTTGTTTGAAAAGGCAAGCGTTTGAATGACAAACGTCGGTTTTTTGGAAGTTTTAGGAAAAGTGGCGCGAATGCTGATTTTATCTGTTTATCTTAAGTGTCAAATGTTGACTTTTAAGAAAAGAGCGTTTGAATGTCAAACGTCGGATTTTGAGTTTGAAGATGAGCGTTTGGATGCCAAACGTCATTTTGCACGTTTTGAAAGAGAGTTCGAAGGTCGAACTCCGGTTTTGAACCGGGCGTGTCATTGTTAACGATTTTACGGGAAAAATGTATTAAATGATTTTTTGAATGTCAAAAGTCGGCTTTTAAGTTTGAAGATGAGCGTTTGGATGCCAAACGTCATTTCGCGCGTTTTGAAAGAGAGTTCGAAGGTCGAACTCCGGTTTTGAACCGGGCGTGTCATTGTTAACGATTTTACGGGAAAAACGTATTAAATGATTTTGAATGTCAAATGGCGGCTTTTAAGTTTGAAGATGAGCGTTTGGATGCCAAACGTCATTTCACGCGTTTTGAAAGAGAGTTCGAAGGTCGAACTCCGGTTTTGAACCGGGCGTATCATTGTTAACGATTTTACGGGAAAAACGTATTAAATGATTTTGAATGTCAAATGGCGGCTTTTAAGCTTGAAGATGAGCGTTTGGATGCCAAACGTCATTTCGCGCGTTTTGAAAGAGAGTTCGAAGGTCGAACTCCGGTTTTGAACCGGGCAGTACATTGTTAACGATTTTTACGGGAAAAACGTATTAAATGACATGCAATAAACGAATCGGGTTGCGACTCGGACTTTGAAAAGTAAATACTATCACGATCCAAACGGGTCGGACTTTTTGTAAATGACAGTATTTAAAGTGCGGTATCAACGGAATCAAACGATCTGGAATTGTAAAGTACGATCGACGAGCCAAACAGCTCGGAATTGTAAAGTTGCATGAAAGTAAAGGACGTTCGACGGATCAAACGGTCCAGAATTTGTAAATGACAGGAATTTAAATGACGATCAACGGATCAAACGATCCGGAATTGTAAATGACATAAAAGTAAACGGAACGGGGTCGGAACGCCGTTTTAACTCGAGATTACTTCTCTTGCGGGAAGAGAAGACTATCTAGGGGCTAAAACGTATCGGACCCCCTTAGACGGAGGCGTCTACATTTCAACAACGTCGTCCGAAACGGTTGTAGCGACTGGCGCATAAACCGAGACGGAACGAAAGTTTCAAAGAGAGAGGGAGCTACCTATGGCTAGGTCGGCTCCTTTGGCTCGAGGGACGTATACGGGATACGAAAGTGTGTTTGGAACGATGTTTTGAAGTGGCGGGGGTCGTATTTGATCGAAATACAAAGATTTCACGCAAAACGATGTAAAACCGAGGCTCGAAGGGAGTGGAACTCAGTTTAGGCCGTGAGGTTTTGGTGGAAGGGGTGATTTTTTGTTATTGTAAATGGCTTTGACAGCCTTGGTATTTATAGGTGAAAATTCATGATGAGTCCGAAAGGACTGAGCCTGAAATCCAGGGGGTTTTGTGAAACTTTGGAAATTGGAGAGGCTTGCTGGCAATTCCAGATTTCCTGCAAATGAGTCCGGCCGGACTGAGACTGCATACCAGGGGTATTTTTGTCTTTTCACTCTAAATTTGATTGAAAGGTGACTAGAGAGCTGTGGCATGCAAGCCACGTGTCCCATGACTCACCAGCCTCGTGGGAGTTCGTGCCATTGTTCTCGGTTTTGTCCATTTTTAAAATAACAGTCCGAAAAATGTCCGAAACGCCCCCGAAAAGTGCCGGAAAGTGCGTTTTTCAGGGAAAGCCGTACTTTTACGTGCGACGACGTGTGTTGAGTACGTTTTGACGTTGGGATGCACGGGGAAGTCCCGGGACGTCTCATTGGCTTGGCAACGGGGAACTTAACGGGTTCCGATTAACCAGGAGCGGGCCATCTAACGGATTTTTGTTAACTTCTAACGGATTTTGACGATCCGGATTTGGGTACTTACAGTTAGCCCCTCAGCGACGTCACTTCCGAAGGAGGTGGGGTCGTTGAAAAAAGATAGGATTCAAATCGGGATGCCTTACTTTTAAAGAGACCTGGGCGGTCAGCTGGCTGGACCCTTAGCGAAAGGATTCCTACGTATTCCGAGCGGGAATCAAGCCGATCGTAGTTCGTAGGTGCAAGGACCGCGCATGAGGACCTTGACCGGAGCGAGACTGTTGGGAGGCATCTAAACCTGAGTGAGACCATTTCGAGGCACCTGAACCTGAATGGAGACTATTGTGAGGCGTCAGAACCAGGGATTTCTGAAACCTTCGAGGGCGTGTGGCGCCTCATACCAGAGTTGCTGATACATACGAGGGCGTGTGGCGCCTCAAACCGGAATTGTTGGATCATACGAGGGCGTGTGGCGCCTCAAACCGGAGTTGCTGAAACATACGAGGGCGTGTGGCACCTCAAACCGGAGTTGCTAGAACATACGAGGGTGTGTGGCGCCTCAAACCAGGGTTGACGAGGATACGTTTATCCTGAGACGAAGGCGTTCGTGCCTTGAGTGCTGGACTTATGATGATGGCCAGGTTTATCCTGCTGGGGATGGGGTGGCAATGATGGGAACGGTTGTGTTAAACTGGCGTTATTAATAACTCGGAAGGATTGATGTTATAACGACGGGGTTAGGAACGGGATGTGGTCTCGGGAGAGACTGACACATTGCTGGGGAAAAGTATCCAGAGTTCTGACGGGGTCAGTTAGGAACTGAGGGGATTGATTGACGTTTCTTCTTTAGACGGATAGTCTTAGGATCCTACTGGGGATGAGCATTCGGGCTTACCTTGATGGCCGAAGAGGGATTGTTGTGCAGGCTTATCTTGATGGCCGCTGAGGTGGGAGGATCGGGCTTCCGACTGGCGGCCGGGGAAGTGAACGATGGTGGGAACCGATAGAAATTTTGACATCGGGAGACGGAATTGTGACTTGAATTTCCGGAGACAGGATGGAGCATTTGAATTTCAAACGTCGGTTTGGGGCTGGAATGAACGTTTGAATGTCAAACGTCAACCTGAGATGGAAGTGAGCGTTTGAATGTCAAACGTCAACTTGAGATGTAAATGAGCGTTTGAATGTCAAATGTCAACTTGAGATGTAAATGAGCGTTTGAATGTCAAACGTCAACTTGAGATGTAAATGAGCGTTTGAATGTCAAACGTCAACTTGGGATTGAGAATTTAACGTCTGGAGACGAGAGTTAGTGAGGACTTACTGAGAATTTAACGTCTGGAGACGAGCGTTAGTGAGGACTAACTGAGAATTTAACGTCTGGAGACGAGCGTTAGTGAGGACTAACTGAGAATTTAACGTCTGGAGACGAGAGTTAGTGAAAACTAACTGGGAATTTAACGTCTGGAGACGAGCGTTAGTGAGGACTAACTGAGAATTAAATTTCTGTAGACGAGCGTTACTGAGGACTAACTGAGAATTTAACGTCTGGAGACGAGCGTTAGAGAAAACTAACTGGGAATTTAACGTCTGGAGACGAGCGTTAGTGAGGACTAACTTAGAATTTAACGTCTGGAGATGAGCGTTAGTGAGGACTAACTGAGAATTTAACGTCTGGTGACGAGCGTTAGTGAGCACTAATTGAGAATTTAACGTCTGGAGACGAGCGTTAGTGAGGACTAACTGAGAATTTAACGTCTGGAGACAAGCGTTAGTGAGGACTAACCGAGAATTTAACGTCTGGAGACGAGCGTTAGTAAGGACTAACTGAGAATTTAACGTCTGGAGACGAGCGTTAGTGAGGACTAACTGAGAATTTAACGTCTGGAGACGAGCGTTAGTGAGGACTAACTGAGAATTTAACGTCTGGAGACGAGCGTTAGTGAAAACTAACTGAGGATTTAACATCTGGAGACGAGCGTTAGTGAGGACTAACTGAGAATTTAACGTCTAGAGACGAGCGTTAGTGAAAACTGACTAGGAAATTAACGTCTGGAGACGAGCGTTAGTGAAAACTAACTGGGAATTTAACGTCTGGAGACGAGAGTTAGTGAGGACTAACTGAGAATGGATCCTCGGGGGATGGGGTGTTAGTGATGTCAAACTTTGGGGAAATTTTACACTTTTGGGGGCCAAAAGGGGTAAAATTGGAACTGCGAAAAGTTGAGGGGCTGAATTGGCAAGGAATCTTTCTGCTGCAGAAAGAGTCCAGCCGGACTGAACCTGAAGTTGACCAGGTTCATTCCAGCGTCGAGGCAGAGGCTGAATTTGGACCATTTCTCCATTTATTCCGACGAGAGGGAGAGAAAGGAGGAGAGAAAAACCAACCCAAATTGTGAGATTTGCTCAAATTTGTGAGAGAAAATCAACATGGAAGGTGATTTGGAACCAATGGCTCGTCATGGAAGGACCGATGACGAAAGAACGCGGTTGGTTCGGACCATTCGAACCATTACTCTCCCATTGAATCCGGCGGAGTTCTACCCGGCTAGGGAGAACCACAAATCCAAAGGAGGGATCGAGAGATAGGTAAGCTTCCTTCAAATTCCATTAATTTTAAGAATGTGCATTCTTTAAATGTTAGGAATTTGACTAGAAATGAGTTAGGGATTTTGGTGCCCAGATTGGGGCTTTTGACTTTGCTATGCGCCTTTGTCGAAATTGACTAGAGTGTAGTTCAATTGACACTATGGGTAGATGACATAAAAATTTTGGTTGCAAAATTCCATGTCTAGATATGTTTTCCGAATTTAAAGCATGTTTAAATCGGGATGGAGTAAATTTTCGAAATGTTCGAAAGAATTTGAAAGTTCCGAGTTTGACGGATTTTTCGAAGGGCTTTGAAAGTTCCGGATTCGACGGAGTTTTCGAAGGGTTTTGAAAGTTCCGAATTCGACGGAGTTTTCGAAGTGCTTTGAAAGTTTCGAATTCGACGGAGTTTTCGAGATGCTTTGAAAGTTCCGAATTCGATGGAGTTTTCAAAGGGTTTTGAAAGTTCTGGATTCGACGGAGTTTTCGAAGGGTTTTGAAAGTTCCGGATTTGACGGAGTTTTCGAGATGCTTTGAAAGTTCCAGATTCGACGGAGTTTTCGAAATGCTTTGAATGTTCCGAATTCGACAGAGTTTTCGAAGTGCTTTGAAAGTTCTGGATTCGATGGAGTTTTCGAAATGCTTTGAAAGTTCCGAATTCGACGGAGTTTTTGAAGGGTTTTGAAAGTTTCGGTTTCGACGGAGTTTTCGAAGTGCTTTGAAAGTTCCGAATTCGATGGAGTTTTCGAAGGGTTTTGAAAGTTCCGATTTCGACGGAGTTTTCGAAGTGCTTTGAAAGTTCCGAAATCCACGAAGTTTTCGAAGTGCTTGGAAATCGTGGACAGTTAATACTCCAACCGGGATGGAAATATTTTAGGAAAGGAATGAGCACTTGTAAGTACCCCAATCTGGATCACCCTCTTCCAAGCACATGGGAAACACCGCAGACTCACAAACACAGTCTCGAAGACCTATGGCACTCAAAACCCTCAAAAAAACCCTCAACCAAACCAAGGGATGAGCCTTTCTGGGATAAAAAGGGACAAAAGGACCTTTTGGGAATTTTCAGGAAATTGGAAATGCATAAGTGGTCCGTACGGACCTCTTTGTTTTAATAATTACTGAATCCCCTTAAAGTCCACAAAATTCCCCCAAATCCCGGAGAAAATGATTACCCTCATGCATGGTTGGTCCGTACGGACCTCTTTGCATGTTGAGGTGGTCCGTACGGACCTCTTTGCACAGGGGACATCATAATTACAGAATATTCACCATCACATATCCCCTCAAATCGAGGAAAACCAAAAATCTGGATAACCTGGGAGGTCCGTACGGACCTCTTTGCAGTTTTCTCCTACTATAAATAGAGGGCTCCCCCTCCCTCATTTTACACACCTCCCTCTTCTCTCCTCTCCCCCAGCCTTCAGGCTCCCCTCTAAGACCCTTCGGGGCAATCCCGGCCCCTTTCGGATCCTTTCGAGGCCTTCCGAGCCCCCTCGTGGTGCTCCGAAGCCTCCCCGAGCGCTCCCGCGACGCTCCCGCGCTGCCCCGAGGCACTCTCAAGGTACTCTGAGGCCCCTCGTGGTACTCCGAGGCCTTGCCTGGTCTTTCCAAGGCGTCCCGGCTCTTTCCGAGTCAAACCAGCGATCCCAAACCACGCCGAAACTCTGCCCGTGTGACTCCTGCCATCCCAACGCACGCCGAAACTCTGCCCGAGTAACTCCTGCCATCCCAACGCACGCCGAAACTCTGCCCTAACGCAGCCTACAATCTCAACTCACGCCGAAACTCTGTCCGCAGACAACCGGCCCCTCCCGAAGCAATCCCGATCCGTGCCGGAACATCATTCCATCCTCAAACACTATTCCCCAGCGGAAGACAGACACGAACCAACATTGGTAAGGCTTCCTTCCATTACTATTTCAATACATTTCAATACGCAGTGTACAATATAGACATCCGACACAGCATGCATTTTTAAAAGCACACACACACACACAACATTTAAAGAATATTAGGGGTATCCGAAAGACTCGTTTTTACGAGGCAACTCGGGTGAGCTCTAAGATTCTAATATTCTCTTCCCGAGGAGTCATCTGACCTCCGAACTCAAAATCTCATCACACAAAAATAGTTTATTATTATTTTTAAACTGATGCCCTTTTTCAATGTTTTGGGCTTAATAATAAAAACGACGTGGCGACTCTACAAAGCAAAACACAGCGAGACACCTCCAACCATCGCTAAAGCGGAAT
Source organism: Adenophora triphylla var. japonica (assembly GCA_022495995.1). Classification (NCBI taxonomy): domain Eukaryota; kingdom Viridiplantae; phylum Streptophyta; class Magnoliopsida; order Asterales; family Campanulaceae; genus Adenophora; species Adenophora triphylla. The sequence goes on from JAFEMH010000937.1 coordinate 547,891, forward strand.
AAAGCCAGATGCCGGGGCGCGAACGCGCTGCCTCTCGGATCCGGGCAAACATTCCCGAACAGCGACACGAATGCGAGATGCACGGGCCTCCCGCGCTCTAGGCCGAATCCCGGGTAATTTCAGTTGGCGACTCCGCTGGGGAACTTTTGTTTTAAAATCTTTTTAAACAAAACAAAAGATTTTTAAAACAATGATGAGGGTCAAACTTTCATTTTACCCCTTTCTTTAACTGTTGTGTGTGTGTGCACGTGCTTTACTTTTTATTTTTCAAAAAAAAATAAAAAATGCATCAATATATATCTGTGCATACATTTAAAATTCTTCAAAAGCTTCTGTTTTACTCAGAAAAAGAATTTTAGAGACCGCACACTACGCGCACTGCTGCCTCGGTTACACCCCACACTACTCACACTGCTGCCTTGGTTACACCGCACGCTATGCGCACTGCTGCCTCAGATACACTGCACACTACAACCCTTAACCCAGAATGGTCTCAGTTGCAGTCCGTTTGGTCTTCCTAGGCCTCTCGGATGCGCACGGGATCATTCCAAACATCCCATCCTAGCCAAGCGTCAACCCTGCACGTTTGAGTCTTGAGTCACACTCTGTCCAGACTCGGTTGGTTTTTACCCAGTCCGTGTCATACAGCCTGGATACATATACCATGCCGGCCATTTTCTGAGTCAAGGCTCGGAACTCAAGATCCCTTGCGCAAGCAAAGCAATGAAAGGTCATGCTAAAATCTCGACCTGATCTTGATTCCCGAAGCTACACCCAGACGATGTTCCATCCCGGATATACATCCATGCTCACATGACACCATGTCATCATGCCTTTGATACGTCAGCCATGACAATATGACCCAGTCAACGCCTAACGTCACAGATCCCTTGCGCAAGTAAGGTAAAGAGAGGTCATGCCGAACTCTTGACCTGATCTTGACTCAGTGGCCGGCTCGGTTCACTATTCACATGGCTAACACATCAAAACGAACATGACAGGCTCGGTCCTTAGGTTCGATTTTTCTTTTAGGCCGGTGGAAACCGCTTGCCCTATAGGACCCTCGCCCGGGGCTGTCCACCCTGGGATGTCGAAATACAGGTGCAAAATGAGGGGCTTATAGCCGCACGGATGGTCTCCACGACCCGGGATCTAGCATAGTTGCGAAAAGAAGAGCAATCTTTTCCAACCTACCTAGGACTCTGAGAAAACATGTTTTAAGTAAATTAAAACAAAAAAAAAATATATAAAAGAAACGGAAACCGCATGCCACGTGAGCTTTCCCCCTTTTATCCCGTGAGGCCATTCCTGTGTCTAAACCTTGCCCGTCACCCCCTCCAGCGAACCGAGAGTGGTTGAGAATACCCGGGAGCCGCCTTTTCAGTATCGAGGTCACAAGGTCCGATAGCCCTTCCAGTTCAATGGTCCGCACCGTCCGCTACTCTCCCATGACGGGATCAACAGATAACAGTGAGGGAAACGGAACCCCGCCACTAAGGAACCTCCAGACAATGGAGGAGGTGCTGCGAGCCTTCGAAACCATCAAGAAGTGCCAAGAAGAACAGCAAGCCTGGATCGTAGACACCTTGCGTCTTCGAGGAACAGTTGCAGTTCCCCAACCTGACGGAACCTTTGTTCTCATAGAGGACGAAGACATACCGCCCCCCTCCTCCCCAGTTTCTCAAAGCTATCAGCAAGTTCCGCCTCCGCCAAGCTACGAGATCCCAGCAACGCAAAGCAGCTCTCGCTCAAAGCTCCCCTCAGGCGTCAGTCAAGCAGCTCCGACATGCCCGCCTCGGCCACGGTCGGTTTCCCGGCTCTGCACATCAAGCTCAGTACCAACAGCACACATACGTGCCTGCTCTACCAGATCCCAATGCATCTCGGTATCCCCCAGGGTTCAACCATTTGCCTCTATACGAGCCTCGCAGCCATAATCAGAAGTCCCCATGCCTACCGGGGACAGGCATCCCGAGTGGATATCCCGACATCTCAAGCTTGCCACCTGCTAGTCTGCCACTTGGGGCTAATGAATCATTTCCCCAATTCCCAAACACAACCCTTAGCGGACCTGGCAATCATGCCCCTAACTTCAGCACTCCAGGGTATGGGTTGGTATACACTCAACTACCTCCCCAAGACTCCCGAATGGCGATCCCATCAGCCAATCCACCTCCATCTTCGGTTTCCGTCCCCGAAAACGGTAACCCACCTCAGACAGCTGATCCCCACATGGCTTGGCTTATCGATCAAATGAAGGACATGCAAGGCAAGCTAGCTAGTTCTCGGAAGGACTCCCTCCTGCCCACTGATCCAAGCAAAGTAGTCCCGCTCCCTCCGAAATTCAGGATGCCGGAAATGGAAAAGTTTGACGGGACAGAATGCCCAAAAACCCACATCGACACCTATGTCCTGGGTATGAGAGCCAAAGGGGCAACCCCTCAACAGATGGCGGATCACTTTCAGCATTCTCTCAAATCCACAGCGCTAAGGTGGTTCCTCAATGTAAAGGCAGAAAACCGCTCCACGTGGGATCAGATCAGTGAAATCTTCCTGGAGAAGTGCCGCCCCAACCTTGAATGGGAGACAAACCGCCATGACCTGCAAGCCACCGAACAAAAGGATGACGAACCAGTGGGGGAGTTCTACAAAAGATGGAATTGGAAGCTTAGTGAGATAATGGATCCACTTTCCAAAGAAGAGCAGATGAACATCTTCCATTCCTGCATCAAGCCATCTTTGAGGACCTTGATCAGCCACCATTTCTATCCAGATCTCCGTGCCATGGTCAATGTCGGGACAAAGTTTGAGAAGACTCTGAGTCTTCAAAAGACAACAGCAACCCCTGCCTCGTCTTACCGCTATCGGACAAACCTGGCAACTTCAACTCCTGCCCCGAAAAAAGGAAAAGAAGCAGCAGGAACAGTACACTACATTCAGAACGGAGCTCCAGTAAACCGCGATCAAGCAGCCCCAAAGAACAACAATCCCCCTCGCTTCCCACAATTCCAGCATTTAGACAACCTCGAAATGCCCTTGGGTCAAGTATTTGAAGCTTTGGTGAAACGAAATCTTCTCAAGCCTCTCGAGAATTTCCAACCGAAGACTCCCAAACCCAACATGGATATGAGCAAGCACTGCGCCTTCCACAACTACCCCGGCCACACCACCGACAATTGCTTCGTGCTCAAGCAGGTGGTCCAGGGGCTCATTGAGGAGGGAAAATTGGAATGCCCTCGTGGTCCCAATACCATCGGAAATCCATTCCCCCGGAACGACAGGGTAAACTCAATAGCCTTTGATGAAACTCCAAGAGAGAGCAGACCCCCTGCAATTTCCGAAACCGTCAGCATGCTGTCCCGCTATGACTGGGAGCGTGAAACCAGAGTCAAAAGGTCTCGTGACCGGGAATTCAGACAAGAACGCCCAAGGGAAACTGTCTCCCTACGATCTGTGCCCCGACCAAGGCATACAAATGGATGGATCGAATGCTCCCCAGAGGAGACTGAGTCAAACGGTAGCACGGGAAGCGGTTTAGTTTTCACAGACGATGACTTGCCGACATGTGAGAATCGGCACAACGAAGCCCTCCTCATCCTCATAAAAATAGAGATGTTCTTCCTTCCGAACGTCTTGATTGATAACGGCTCTGTAGTCAACATCATCGCTTTGAGCACACTGAAACGACTCCGTATCGACCGCTCCCTGATAAGGCCTTCACCTCGGGTAATCCGAGCCTACGATTCCAATGCACGTCCAATCGTAGGAGTCATCAATCTGAGGATCTAATTCGATGCACAACTGGAGTCGGTAGAGTTCCAAGTCGTGGAAATCAAACCAACCTTCTCTGCCTTGCTGGGACGACCTTGGATACATCAAATGAAAGCAGTATCATCTACTCTTCACCAATGCGTAAAATTCAACAATGCCAATGGAGTGATCGAAGTGATCCGCGGAAGCAGTGCAATGGCAAGTGCTTGGCCAGCAAGCTACGACCCAGAAGAAGGTCCCGACATGACCGAATACTCTTCTCCAGATGAGTCTCCTACCCTGTCCCGCTACGAAGTGGATCCTTACATCCACGCTCTAAGCCGCGACGAGCTGGAAATCGAAGAGCTCATGGGTCAGGATGACAACTCTGATATATGCGACTGTGAAGAATGCTTAAGAGAGGATCAAGAGATGGACGCCCTGATGGAGATTGATCGAGGAGTAGACAATTACTTCGCCGAAAACCCTCTTGCAAACTGGCTCATCATCGATCCCCCGATACAAGACAACCCTCTGGCCGACACTCTCGGATCTTACGGGGACAGCCATCACAGCATAGTTCAATTCAACATTCCAGTGTCTGACCTAGATGAACAGTGGCGCAACCTCCTCCAAGGCCTAATCAGGGAAGGAGATATAGCATGCCCCCTCGAATCAGACATTGTAAATGTCTTCCAAGCAAAGATCCCAGATAAAGAGGCAGATTCTATGATGGAGGGACATCATCAGGGGAGCAACCAAAAACCTCCGCGATCTGGTTTGAAATCGAACCGCATGCAAGCTATTTTCCGGGACTCATGCCAAGGGAAGATTGGCCACCTGAACCAGCACCACTCCCTCTAGAGCTACTGCCAGCCGAGAGTAATGAAGCCTGGTCCAATCCCTCGTCGCCTATAGTCTAGCTTCGAGTTTTGTCTGTGAATTCACATCTTTTGAGTCTTTTGACGGCTTTACGCCCAACGATTGTGAGTCTTTGATCAACAATGTACAGTCTTCACGCTTTCAATAAAAGGTCCGACCTTTCTAAAAAATCATTTCATTGCATCTTTAACAAGTGATGAGTTAACTAATCAAAAACAGTTAATAGAAATTCATCTATACAAAAGGCAAGCACATTAATTGAATAAATGCATCAAGTAAACATTTAAGCATGTTGTCAAACGAGAGAAAAACCGGGCCCAAGCTGCCGAGGAGGTTTTAATCACAACGATTTGCAAGATTGCTGAAGAGCCAAAGAGACGCAAGTCCGACGCCATTTCGAGCACAGACCAGATCTTCCAATACCTCAAGAACAGGGAAACCACCTTCATGAACAAGGAAGGCCCACACACAGAAGGGGTCAAAACCAAGAGCATCATGGCCCTAAAATGCCTCGCCTCTCACTTCGTCATCCTTGGGGACATGCTATACAAGAAACGCTACCATGGACCACTCCTACTTGCATCAACCGGGAAGAGGCAAACAAGTTCATGAACGAAGTCCACAATGGGGCTTGCGGTCCCCACATGAACGCCCGAGCCACGATGCAAATCATTCTCGGGATGGGCTACTCTTGGATCTCCATGGAGGCGGTGCATCCACTTTGTCCGAAAGGCTGCGACAAGTGTCAACGGTTCTCCAACCTCAATCATCTGCCTCCCCACGATCTCTCTTGCATGACTACACCACGGCCATTTGCCACTTGGGAATTGACGTCATCGGGAAAATCGCTCCGCCCGGGCGACAACGGTCACGAGTTCATCTTAGTAGCCATCGACTACTTCACCAAATGGGTCGAAGCCAAGTCCTACAGGGTACTCACCTCCAAGAAGGTCACGCATTTCCTCAAGGAAAACATCATCTGCCGATACGGCATCCCAAATGAGGTCATATCAGACAACGGTTCACACTTCGAGGGGGAATTCGACGAGGCTAGTCAGCTGAATTCAAAATCACACGCCATAAATCTTCTCCCTACCGGCCACAAACAAACGGCGCCGTGGAAGCAGGAAACAAAACCCTCGAATGGATCATCCGAAAAATGACCACCCGAGGACGAGATTGGCCCGAGAAGCTGCACCTTGCACTTTGGGGCTATCGAACATCGGTCGGAAACGACCACGGGAGAAACCCCATTCGCCACGACATACGGGATGGAAGCAGTCCTTCCCATTGAAGCTGGAAATTCCCTCACTCAGAGTCTTCTTTGGAAAATGACGTCAACGAAGTCGAATGGCTCCGGCCGACATGACGAATTGGCTCTGCTAGACGGCGACGACTAAAGGCCATGGAACACGTCCGAGCCTATCAAAGCGGGATGGCTAGAGCTTTCGACAAGAAAGTCAAGTCCCGAGACATCGGGGAAGGCGATGCGGTACTCAAAGAAAAGCCTCCCACTCGAACCAACCCCATTGGGAAAATGGGAACCCACATGGATCGGCCCTTTCATGGTTCAAAAGATCTTCTCACGGAGGTGCCATGAAGGCGACAGGACCTAGACGGCAATCCCTTCATGAATCCGAGTCAATGGAAGCAAACTTTGCGAGATACTTCGCCTAAAGAAGAACAAGCGTGCATCTCTTGGCACTCCATGTAGTGTTGAACTACGCGGACACTGAGCCCTCTAGTCAGGAGACGTAGGCAACCTTAATTGGTCCGGTCTAAAAATACACAAAAAAAGTCAAAAGTTTGAATGTCAATCAACACCTCCATCAAGCTATGCACTTTTCAAGAGCACGCCCCAACGTCACCTTGACCAAGTCAAACGACCGCGGCAACATCAAAGGACATCCGGAGGTCACTCAACGTCAAACGACTGACCCATGTCTACTTCCAAGCCAGGGGCTTGTCTTCACCCTCACGTACTTCAAAAAAAAAAATAGAGCTCGAGCAAGGGATCACAAAAAAAAATAAAAAAAAGCTCAAACAGAAGCTGCAAAATTGAGGTCAAGAGCCCGACGCCAACAAAGGACAAGGAAGCTACGGAAATGACCATCAAACGACTTGTCAGGGGATCATTCAACCTCTCAGCCAAGCACAAAGCCTAAGCAAAGGGGATTGCCGTCATGGCCAGGCTTCAGTCCACAAAAGTTCAAAGATGGACGCCGACAAGGTGCACAAAAGAAACAAAGGCAAACAAGAGATCTTGCGTCTCGAGAAAGCTTTAAAAGTAAATCACAAATCACTAACGGTTACAACATTTCTTGATGAGTTCAAGCACGGTCCACTCTCAAGTTCACAACATGCTAAAATACAGCTTAATACATTTAACAATTAATGTGTTTACAATGCAATGAATGGATACCTAGGAGGTCATTCCGCGCTATCTGCGCTTGTCCCCTCGCCATTCTTCCCTTTCTTCCCTTGTCCCCGGCGAGTCTTCTTTCGCTCCACGCGAACCAACTCTGCGTCTCTCAGTCCGAGATCAGGGGTCCTCCCCGTAGAGTCAAACAATCCAGCAGCTCTCGGGGCTTCATTCGCCGTGCTTCGGCTCGGATCTCCTCCTGCGAGTGCAGCAAAGAGGACCTCTCCCCGTCGGTCGGTCAACTCTGGTCTCGTAGTCAAATAAAGTGTCTCCGTAACATCCGAGGATCGAGACCGGGCTTCGGCACTCCTAAGGCAATAGCTACTACGGCAGCGGGTCCCAGAATCGCTACACGCACGCTCTCCAAGCCACTTGGGACTGCCCGACACGCTGCTCATACCGGGCCAGTGCAGTCATCAATACAAAACTCTCCCGACGTCTAAGGAGCACCGCGGGAGGAAAATGGAATACTTCCATACCCTCGAGAAAATACAAGAAAGCACACAGGCTGCCATACAAAGAGGAGCTATCTCTGTAGTAGCAAGGTCATCCCAGCCCAACAAAGGCTCCTGCTTCATCCCAACTGCCGGGAAACAAGCGACGGAATATAGAAGGAGGACCAAGACAAACCTGGAACTCTGACGACATAGGACCCTTCCTGAAAGACCCTCCTAGTCTCAATCCCCCAGTGCGGAACCCACCAACGGATCTGATGCGTACCAAGCCGTGCCATCCATCTCTCCCAGGCGGACTGATCCATATCCAACACAAGAGGTCGCTGAGCAAATGACCACGGGCTAAACGACGTCGGAGCCTCGGGCATGGCCTGAAGTCTCTCTCGCAGCCACAAGGTGAGCAAAGCGGGGATTCCCCCTCTCATGAAACGATCCCCAGTCGCCAGACGATCAATACCATGAAGAGTCTCCCCCAGCACCAATGGGACAATATCCTCTCCAGCTCTGCAGTGCCCAACCACATCTAACAAAGCGCCATCGCAAATGCCAAGGGAGCTGACTATGAAAAGCGTCGCCATCACGCACAAGGCAAATGCGTCCCATGAGACATCACTCTCATCGTCAACCATAAACCGCTCCGGCAGCTCAGAAATGTCAATATGACCCGAATCAAGGATCATGCCCTGCACTTCTTCCAACGAAGAACGAAGAAAGCCTGCAAGCTTCACGCTCACCGCAGAACCACCAATCAAAGGAAGCGAGATGGCCTCCACCTCCGGTCCTCCAATCAAAGCCCAAAAATCCTCGAAAGTGGGCACCATTTCATTGTAGGAGAAGCAATACACATGCCTCCTAACATCCCAGAACTTAGCGGCAGCCCGCAACAAATCCCAATCAGGAACCAACTCCTTAAAAGACCAAATCGAGCAAAGACGAAACCTTACCTCGAAAACCCGTCTCTGATACCTCATACGGCGCCGCATCCACGTTTTCAGCTGTTCAAGGAAGTGTGCTTGCCTCTCCTGCGAAATCCTCGGCAAAATTCTAGGAACATACGAAGAATCCATGGCAAAAATGGAGGTTTCTAGAGAAAATGGGGAAGAAAGCTCGAAAATGGCTGCAAATGAGGAAATGGGGAAAGACCAGACACTGGAAAGCATTTATTTCCCTCCCAAAAGCAAGGTTGGTCCGTACGGACCTCTTTGCAACCTAGGTCTGTCCGTACGGACCTTATTGCATCTTGGCCCCACTTTCTCAGCAAATAGTGCAACAACCCATTGTTCTCGGCGGGACCTTTGCTCCAAAGCGCCCAAACAACGGCCAAAGCCATTTCCGGCAAACATACACCACCCATAAACGCACTCTCAGCTCACGTGGCATGCACAAAATAAAAAAAAATAATAGCAACAATTTCTAGGACAATTCCCGGGAATCACAAAAATGACATTACATCCTAAAATAAAATGTGTTTGCCATGCAAATACTAGTGTTTTATTACAGGTACATCTAATGTCTGTTGCTAAAAGAAAAAAAGAAGATATGGAAAGAGGGAAAGCAAATGAACCCTAGTCCGACTCTTCAGCATCATCCTCCTCACCAAGGTCCTCAAGAGAAAAGTCGGGCATCCGGTGAACTCGCCGTCACATCCTCGTCATCAGTGCAGAGCCCCCTCCGGAGGCTGGTACTCAAAGTAATCGAAGGATCAAATCCGACGAAAGGATCAAAGAAAGAAGGCTCTGACGAACCCTCACCTGTGCATCCTGGCGAGGAAAGAAGCGAGTAAAGGGCAACGGCCTCGGCGCTCCCGAAGACGTCCGGCATCCATGCTATGCCGCCCCGCGAAGGTCCCTCTGCTGCGGCTCAGGCTCGGCTCTCGGTGGAGGAACATCTACGGAATGCCTCGAAGGCATCGGCGTGTCTGTGGCACACGTCGCGAAGGCCGGCAAGACATCTTCGACGCCATCTTCTTCGCGAAAGACCGCATCGCCACATAGCGGCGGGTCGGCATGTCAAAAGCCCTCCCGGGACTGCCACAAGCAAGCGGCCGAAAACGCTCGGCAATACGGTCATACTCGGCAACAAAAAGAGAAAAATACAAAAAAGATGCCAAGATGGAAAAGAGTAAGCACACTCACCGGTCTATCGGGATCCACGCGGTAGAGCGGCGAGCTGCTCGGGGACGGGTACGGACACCCTCCTCCTCGAGGAATCCCCACGAACATACGTAAAGTCCGGCCCAAGCATCGGAACCTCAGGGGACCACTGCGGACCAGCCTCCCTCTCCCTCGCCCGACACACAGTGGCATCCTCAACTTCCTCCTCACGAAAGCTCCATACTCCTCTCTATACAACACAAACTCATCGGCACTCACGCCGCCCAGATACCTCTCAAAATCTAACACATCCATATCCCGAGAATCAAGCATCCCAAAAGGAGGGTCCCTCGGAGCCAAGGGAAGCATACCCGGGCCATGCTGCCAGAAGACCCGCTCCCCCAGGTGCATGACGTCGCAAGTCAGGCCCCGCAGCATCTTCCGCTGCACTGTCACCAGGGGAGCCCTCTCGAAATCATCGCCCTCATATCGAGCCCAAGGATACAAAACAAACCTCTCCGGGCTATCTCTCTCCAAATGCTCCTGCACATCCCCGTAGGCGATGGTGAGCTTCCCCCTGCTGGTCCTCCTCCTCCTCACCGGGTGTGCCCAGCCTAACATAGCGGGATACGCTGCTACAGCCCCAGGATCTCTATCCCACGGGAAGTACTGGAAGATCTCGTAGAACCACACCTGTGACAAAAGCAGAAAAGGCTCAGTGCAAAAGAAAACGGAGAAACGACAAGTTGCTAAATCAAAAACAGCAATAAACTCATACCTCCAAAGCAAAGTCAAAACAAGCCAAGGAACTGGCTACACCCCGGCTAAACCGGTCCAAAGAGAAGAAGAGCTTGGCCAAGCCCGCCTCGCCCCAAGCTATGTCACAAACTCTCTCCAAATCAATCAAGCTCTCCAGCAGAGCAAAAGGAGCCGTAGTCGAGTGGTTCGAGAACAAAGTCTCGGAAAGTGCAAACCACAGGAAGGAGCGCGCCAGCTGCTCCGCCGTCACCTGGCCGGTACCCCGGACATAGGCCCCAATACTGGCCGTGATCCTCATCTCAAAATCACTATACAACATGCCAAGACCCCTGCGAGGAACAGGCGCAAAGCCCAGCAGCTCCGTCAGCACATCCTCGGCAATCATATCTCGCCACCGCACTGGCCCTCCTTTGAAGGAAAGCCCTGTGATAGCAGAAAAGTCCGTGGGCATCACCGTCACCTCTCCCCAGCTCAGATGGAAGGTATGGGTGGTATCCCACCAGTACTCAGAAAGGCCAAGGAAGACGCTCTTATTCTTCCTCGTGTCAGAAACCCCGGCCAAGTTCTCCACGAACACGCCCAGGCCAGAAGCGTAGACCAGCCTCCTGGGGCTCGGCCTACCATCCACAGAAATGTCCGGCATCCGCTGCCACAACTCAACAACAGCCTCGAGCGATCCCCGAGTCTTTATCTTCTTGGCCTTCCCAGCCAAGAGCCCCTCATCCTGCAGGTAAACACAGCAAAGGTACGTCAGTCACAGTACTTAATACCAAAAGAAAATCAAAGCACAAAAGACCGTCCCAACACAGCAAAGCACATATATCCCGTCACGAAACACGGCACATATTGCACATAATTTTTAAAAGGTCCAGCCACTCGACCAGTAATTGTCAAATCAGGTGACATCCTCCAGTAATTGTCAATCAGGTGACATCCTCCAGTAATTGTCAATATTAGGTGACAGCCTCCAGTAATTGTCAATCAGGTGACATCCTCCATTAATTGTCAAAATTTCAAGGATCCTCGACATTGTTCTTAACCTATCTAGTGATGCTCGAACTACGATTATGGCTTGATTCCTCCGGGATACGTAGGTAGCCTTTCATAAAAGGTCCAGCCACTCGACCACATTGGTCACCCAATCCATCTCGGCATTCGCCAGATTGGATCCTTTTCTATCGACAACCCCACTCGCCCGCAAGTGACGTTGCCGAGGGGCTTCGTAAGTACCCAAATCGCTCATGCCTTAGGATAATTTTCCGGCAATTCCGGTAATTTTTCCGGTAATTCCCCGGATTTTCCTAAAGTTCGGAACAATTCGGAACTGTTCCAAGCCTTTTAAGGGCTGAAGGGAATGCTTGGTGATTATGAAACACGTTTTCTTAATCCCAAAACCCTTCTAGAAGGCCGCCACCTTGCACATTTCTAGAAGAAGCCGGATACTGGCTACTTATGTCGTGCGACATAACCGGCCGGAGAAACCTTCTAGAAACCTGCCACCTTGCATGTTTCTAGAAGGAACTGCATGTGGCTACTTATGTCGTGCGACATAACCAGCCAGAGAGAGAGTTCTAGAACCATGCCACCTTGCATGTTTCTAGAAGGAAAGCGGTTATGGCTTATCATGTCGTGCGACATAACAAGCCCATGCAGGCAGCCTATAAATAGAGGCCTTCACCTCTCATTTTGGACACCTCCTCCACCCCTCGGTCCCCCTCTATAGGGAATACGTCCAGAATCCTTCTCTTTCCTCACATACCCTCCAAATCACCCCAATCCTCCTAAATCAATTCTACACACACTTCCCACACACACACTTCTCACATACATCAAGAAATCAAGGAGTTCCCAAGGATCCAAGGCACGAACTCGGTCTCGGGAGGAGGACGCTAGAAGGCTCCTATATCTAACTTGATATAGGAGTTGTGGATCTTCAAGGGTAACGAGTTTCTACCCCTTTTCCACTCTCTATTTTCCTTTGAATATGAAATCTATGTGTTACATGCATTGATAATGTAGTATTCGATTAAAGTTGCATACTTTAGTGTTATTACCCAGATCCACATTTTATTTCATTACATTTCATATAAAATCTCCGTTTTGACTTGGTTTTGCATGAACACTCAAGATGAGTGTGGATCCCTCATATCCACACCCTCTTGAAGTGTTCATTATTGATAAACATGCTCTCTGAGATTTGTTTGTGAAGTAACTTGACCATTTTGGTGCCTTGTTACCTCTGCAAATCTCAGTTGTTAAGCCTCTGCAAAATGGCTAGTTATGTCACGCGACATAGGCAGCCTATGTCACGCGACATAAGTAGCCAGTTGCGAAGCTTCACAATTTCAAGCTGTAATCTGATGTTAATCCCCATAATGCTATAATCTGATGTCTATCTGCAATTTAGATAACATCTATGTACATAATGTGTCATCTTTTTATTAAAATACCATTTTTCATACATAAAGATGCATCCTTTGCACTTAAATCTCATTTTCATGCATAAAAATCATCCTTTTTGCATTTAAAATCCCTTTTCACATTAAAGATGCACTCTTTGCACCCAAAGACTCATTTTCATACTCAAAATGCATACTTTGCATTAAAAAATCATTCTTTGCCATTTTCATGCATCATTTGTGCATTAAATGCTATTTTCCAACATAAAAATGCATTCTTTGCATAAAAAATCTTTTCTTTGCACAAAAAGCATCCCTTGCAACCAAAAGACATGCTTTACACTCTAAAATGCCATCTTTTCACTAAAGTATCATTTTTACATGCATTTCCCCCATTCCCCCATTAACAACCTAGGAATGGACCGGTGTAAATTTCTTATCTTTACATTGTTCCTTCCATTAAAGGTTTCATGATTTCTTTAGAAAGGGACAACCTTGAACCCTATATCTCCAATTATCGCTTAAGAAAGAGTATGAAGCATCTATACGAGCTCAACCGTCTTAAAGCGTAGGATTGATGGGCTAAGGACCTTCCTTTTCTAAAGAACCTTATCTTTGACCAAAACGAGAGACATTCTCTCGATCACGCAAGTCCCGAGGGTCCCGAGGTTAAAATGCGATGATCACAAGTCATAAGATGAGGACGGGATCATAATCCCGAATACATAAAATCCAAGAAATCCCGAGCGACAACCAATAAATGGTTTGTACGTCCGGAAGACAATTTGGGACATTCCCTCCTTATTTTCAAACACATGCACACAAGAAAGCACGCAAGCAAGCACGATTAATGAAATCATGGGAGACTTGCTCCGGCAAGGCACCTTGGGTGAACGCCAAACGTTCTTCCCGAGGGTAACTTAACCTCCGAACCCATAAAACCTTTTTTTCAAAGTTTTGAGGTAATCAAAATGGCGTGGCGACTCCGTTTTTCAAATTAAACCGGATGTCTTCAAACTCGCGTGAATCCAACAAAAACAAAATTTGGGCACACATTCACAGTTTGGCGACTCCGCTGGGGAATCATCCCAAAGGAGAAAAGCTTTTATTTTCAAAACAAAAATCGATACTCGGTATATAGGTGGAAACCACTTACCCTTCCTGTACACTCCCTGACGTGGGAGTTGGGATAACCGGTGGTTTAACAATCCACGTACCAGTATCCCTTTTCGAAAAACAATTTTGAAAAAAAAAAGAAAGCTTTTCCCTTTGAGCGGGTTAGACTCCCATCACCGATTTCATTAATCGCGCTTGCTTTCTTTACCATGCATTGCATCATTTGCATCTTGGAATTTGTGCATACTTTGAAACGGGAAAATAACCCGAAAAATAGCAAAAGGAGTGGAACCTGGAAAATTGATCCATGCAGTCGTACGGCTCAATCCTCATTGGATTCGACCAGGGCGACCTCGGTGGCAATTCCACCAGGAAAAATCATGGTTAATCTGGCGATCCTAGCGGCTTGGGGCTATTCAGCTCCATGGTAGCAGGGCTCCCGAGAAAATTTACGTGCTTATGTGTTGCATTTTCCCCATCCCGAAAATCATTCCTTTAAAACACATTATGAAAATCTCTGTTTTAACTCAAAAGGAACATTTTTAGGAGACCGCACACTACGCGCACCGATATATCTGTACACTTTTGCACGCACGTCCTTCAAACCCGAGGGTGGTTCAGTGCGATCACGGACGGCCTTACGATGCTCCGGCGCGCACGGAATCATCCCAACCTCCCATGGCGGCCGGTGTCGACCAATGCACGGTCCAGGTGTCACACGTTTCAAAAAACCGTGACTTTTGGTTGGGTTTTGGTCTAGTCCGTGTCATATAGCACAGTTGCATACCCACGTAAAGGTCAAGCCTTAGCTCATAACCGAAGCCAAGATTGTCGCTCAAGCGAAATTGCCAAAATTCCGACAAGGAAAATCGGTGGGATCTTGACTCAGACATTGACTATTGACCTTGACCCGCGGAATGCATAAGAGTCAAGGACCAGAGTCTTTGCCAAAAATCAAAAGATCTTTCGCTCAAGCGAAGCTCTGCCAAAATTCCGACAAGGAAAAATTGGCAAGATCTTGACCGGCATTGACTTCGATTTCGACTCACGCACTGCGTATGCAACGAAGTTCAATGTGACACTGTGTCATCCGGCTTTTTACCGCCCGACCCATGCCTATTATTCTCTCGGACATTACCGAAAGTCAGAAACCGTCATTCGCTCAAGCGAAACTCTGTCAAAGATCCGTCAAGGCAGAGAGACGAGACTTTCCCGGTATTGCCTTGACTATAATCCGCATCGCTCGTGTGTTGAAAAGTCCTATGACCCGCTAGACCCGATAGGAGCGTTCTTTACTCTCGGTCGGTGGGATCCGCGTGCCCTATAGGACCCTCGCCCGGGGCTGTCCACCCTGGGAGGTCGAAATACAGGTGGAATACGAGGGGCTTATAGACGTAGTGACGGAACCCACTGATCCAGGATCTAGAGTAGTTGTGAAAAAGAAGGGCAGAACCCCTTTTCCAACCAATTAGAGATTAATAAAAGACATTGTTTTAAGTAAACTTGAACAATTAGTGTAATCATAATTGCATGTTCCTATCTCTGAAATCCCTAATCGAGACCTTTTTCGGTCCGATCTCCGTTTTCCTCATCCCGACCTTTCATGGTCAAATCCCTAATCGAGATCTTTTCGGTCCGATCTCCGTTTTCTTTATCCCTACCTTTCATGGTCAAACCCTAATCGAGACCTCTTCGGTCCGATTTTTGATTTTCTTGTCCCGACCTTTCATGGTCAATCTCTAATCGAGACCTCCTCGGTCCGATTTTCGATTTCCCATCTCGACCTTTCGCGGTCAAGTCCTTAATCGCGACCTCTTCGGTCCGATCTCTACTTCCAATCTTGACCTTTCAAGGTCTCATCTTTTCCGATCAATTAGGATTAGGAGAAAATGCGTTTCGAGCAAAAGTTAAAGCGATAAGGGCATGTTACTTGAGCCTTCAGCCTAAACACTTACCTTCGAGTCTAAACCTTACCTATCCCCGAGTCTAAACCTTACCTATCCCCGAGTCTAAACCTTGCCTATCCCTTTCCGCAGCGAAAGAAGTGAGCGAGAGTACTTGGGTCGGCGGCTTTTCGGTTCGGACGGTTCATCCGCTCGAGAGAGTCGAATGGCGAGATTTGACAAAACGGTGAGGGTATGGGAAATCGGATGATTAGGAAGGAAGAGTTAGTCCTGGCTTTGGAAAATGCCCGTAAGGATCACGAAGAAGCATTGTCATTGCTCATCGGTGCTCTTCGCCGCAATGGAATCCAAGTAACAATTGAGTCCAACGGTTCTCTGGTAGTGGTCGAAGATGAGACTCCGAGTAGCCATCTCGGTTCCCCGAGCCTATAACCAATACCTTCCTCCATCCACATATGATCCCTTGCCAAGGACCACTTCTCCTCGGTCCTTTCCAACATCCCGGCTCATCGGGGCCCCATTGCCCTCGGCTTCTCAAACGGATTGGATTTCACCCCACTTATCCCTCGGTCTCGGCAATACACCGCGGTTTATGCTCCAACCTCACATAATCGGTTTGAGATATGTGGCTATGTTACGAAGCCCCTATACCCGCCTGAATGCGATCATGAGTTGCCAAAGGATGAGCAGGAGTTTCAGTGTTACCTCTAGGACTTAATGAATTCAGCCCGATCGGTTAAACTCTCTACAAGTCACATTGCCGATTCCAGTAGCCCAGAGTCCCCAGTTGACCCCTATGTGGCAATGTTGATGGAGCAAGTGAAACAGATGCAAGAGAAGCTTGACCTCATGATGAGTATCAATACTCCCTTGACCCAAGATGTCGGACCGAGCAAGGAAATGACTCCACCAAGCATAACCCAATACCCAAGCGGCAAGTGCACTGGCTCGGCACCGATTACCTCACAAAGGAAAGAATGTCATGACTTCCTTGACCAAATCCAACGGTGGAACCAATTGGACAATGGGAATACGAGTCTTGAGAA
The DNA here is from genome assembly GCA_022495995.1 of Adenophora triphylla var. japonica. Classification (NCBI taxonomy): domain Eukaryota; kingdom Viridiplantae; phylum Streptophyta; class Magnoliopsida; order Asterales; family Campanulaceae; genus Adenophora; species Adenophora triphylla. The sequence goes on from JAFEMH010000937.1 coordinate 564,717, forward strand.
TAACAAGGTCCCCAGAAAACCTCGCTCCTTTCACTTTAACAATACGAGAGATGCCTTTAAGCAAGATTACGGAAGAGCTAGTGAAAGAAAAAGCTGATAAAGCCACCGGAGAATTGGAAGCCCGGGAACCCCGGTATTCGGTTGGATGAGTCCAAGCATTGCCTTTTCCATCAATACCATGGGCACGACAGCGATGATTGCACCTATTTGAGGCATGAGATCCAAAAGTTGATAGAAGATGGGAAGCTTGAGAACCTCCGTGGGCGAAAAAGGCAGAAAGTTATGACAAGAGGTCAATTCAAGAAGTGCAAGGTCCAAAACGTCGGCTGATGATTTTGGGATGCCCATGAGCAAAGTTTTCAACGATTTGGTGAAACGAAGCCTTCTCACACCTCTCGAGAATCATAAGCCAAGAAACCCAGTAGAGTTGACGGGACCAAGTTACGTGAGTACCACAAGCATTATGGTCATGTGACGGACAAGTGTGTGGATGCGAAGAAAGAAATTCGGTGGGCGATCTACGAAGGAAAGCTCAAGCTCCCACAGCGGTCCAACCCGCGAAGAGTAACTAGACTAGGGTTTACCTATCCTTAAAAAAAAAAAAAAGGAAGAAAAAGAAAAATAGTCTCTCAGTCAACCTTCGTAGGTTCTAGTACTTTTCTTTTTCAATCAAGTCCTCCACGGACATTGTAATTAATCTTTAATTTTCTATAAAAGAGTCTTCTTCTTTTCTTGCTAGACTTAAGACATTATTTGCACACCTACATTACATTTAATGAAATGGTTTTATTTTATATGATCACTTGCATTGCTCAACGAACAATCTCTCGAAATAATTAACGTTCTGATTAATCGGTGTGAGAAAGTCAACTAATGCCATACACTTTCCTTACCCCACAAAAGGCCTTCATCAAAGCCATACATTTTCCCAACCATGTCCTCACCATCACCTTGACCAAGTCAACGACGGCGGCATCATCAAGGGATAGCAAAAGGCCATTTAGCTTCAAGAGATTGACCCGTGTCGATAACAACCTAGGGGCTTGGTTTAGATCTCAAGGGTATCAAGAATGTTCAAGCGGGGCTCGCCTTGGTCCTCATGTGCTCTAGAAAATAAAAAAAAAAATGTAGTGCAAAAAGAGTAATACCCGGCTAGGCTGAAAATCCCGAGGAAAAAGTGCGGGTCTAGGCAAAAAACGAGGTTGCACATATATAAAAAAAAAAAAAGAAAAAAATCTTAGTGCAAAAAGAGTAATGCCCGGCTAGAGTGAAAATCCCAAAAAAGGGCGGTCTAGGCAAAAAACGGGGTTGCACATAAAAAATAAAAGAAAAAAATGAGGCCAAGTACTCGGCGTCACCAATCAAAAGCTTGACGGACGAGTAAGATCAAAGCTCGAGAATGAAAGTTGTCGATAACAATGGGGTGGTCGAAGCAAAGCGAAGTATTTCATAAGCCTTTAGGTAGGCACGTGAAAGAGGAAGCAATCAGAGGCAGCCGTTCAAGAATGACTTGGTCAAGGAATCATCCGAGGCCCACGCCTCATCATCTCATCCTAGCCTTTTCACTAAAGGAACCACAAATCCCATTTCCCAAAACGGTCAGGCCAAGGCCGAACTACGGCGACTGAGGCTCCTCACAATGAGGGGAACGTAGGCAACCGGCAATGGTCCGGTCATAAGCATATCCAAATTACCGAAAACCCGGTCTCATCAAATGACCTCTCCCATGGACACGGTCAAATCCCGAAAACCCGGTCTCATCAATGACCTCCTTATACACAAACCTTTCTTTCACACCCAGCCAACCTTGATCCGCGACATTGGTTGACTTTCTCCTCATGATTAATAAGAATGTTTGTTCATATCGAGATTAGTGGTTGAATAACCCGAACATTAATAAAGGGTTTTAAGCAATCTTGTGATCATTGTAAATAAAACAAGTTTTCAGATGTCTTGACAAGTCTTCCTTTTCTACATCTTAGGAAAGATAGCGGTAAATGCGATTTTACGTCGGCGGGGGCTTCCATACACTTTTACCAACCTTTCTACGCTTATACTCTCTCAAAAGAGTCAAACCCAAAGCGAGTTTTGTGCCTACATCGAATAAGGCCATCAAAATAACACAAAATCGGGATTATTCCCACCTTTTGAAAAATATGCCCCTGCATGTATATATCTTCCTAAAAGTTCTTCTCTTCGTCCACATCTTCTTAAGGTTGGTGAGTGACTAAAAAAAAAAAAAAAAAAAAAAAAGGAAAAGGATAGGTTTTCCCTCTTACGCTACAATTTGCATTAGGGTGCCTCGAAACTCTTCCAAGGTTGGGACTTTGTCAAAGCGTTCCTTTAAAGCTTGGGGCTTCTTTAGCCATTTTTGGGGTACGCATCGGGTTCTTCACTAGGTCCCTAGATAAATTCGATTTTGGTCGAGATCAACCTCGGGATCACTTTCGCATGTACCAATCATATTGGGATCTTCTCCTTAGGCGGGGCTTCACCAAGACCTCGCCTACTCGGTTGTCAGTGGGGCTTTGCCACCGGGATTTTGCCAATGAAAGGATCTTTCCTTACTTCAAACAAGATATGGGGCTTTTGCGAGAGAGTATTTCCTTAGGCCGGGGCTTCGATAAGTTGCATCCATCCCTAGAAGAGAGGATTGGTCACTCGACATACGCTTTGGTTGTAAAAGCACTGTCGGCGCATCGACTTCAATGCGCAGAGTGTGAGAAAAGAACAGTCTCGGCTCGAGAGGGAATGCTAGTCCACATAGACAACATCTCAGTAACAACAGCAGTTCAGTCCGCACCCAAGAGATACAACCCCACTTGTTTGAAACCCATCTTAAACAATTCCAAAATACATTCCATATGTACATCCAGACCCAGTCCCTACCATGTTTCCAAGAAAAAATCACCCCTAGGCTCAAGTAACGTGCAAATGATAACATTTTCTCCCAAAAGCGCCTCCGTTACTTCCGTTATAACGAGATAACGCTAGGCGACAGTTTCCTAATCGTCAAAATCCAACTTTTGGCTACCTCTATCACAGATTGAGAAGTATGCTCAAGTTATCCAAACTCTAGCTACCTCTATCCACTCGATAGTGACGTAAGCTTTAGCTTCCTTAGGTGACGACCTCCACTAATCGTCAAAATCTCAAGAATCCTAGATATCGTTCCTAAACTGTCTAGATGAAGCTTGAACTACGATCAAGGCTTGATTCCTCGGGATACGTAGGTAGCCTTTCATAAAGGTTCAGCCATCCGACCACATTGGTCACCTTTTTCTTCCTCCACTCTCCAATGGTGCGTAAGCTTTTCATAAAAGTCCAATTTTATGACCATGTTGGTCACCCCCTTTAATTTGGAACATTCATATGAAGGATTGGTTGTTTGACCTCCTAGGTCACCCCGTTTCCATCCTTATAGGAAAGGACCAAATGTCTCTTTGCCATTGTCCCAAGGAGGCCAGGTAGGTGATCTCTTTGATCCCCCAATTCCAACCCGTGTCGGCAATTCCAGTCCAAGGCCAAAGGGCATGAAAAAATTCAGTTCGGAGCTTACTTATGTCACGCGACAAACCTAGCCGAGTTGGCTTCTTATGTCGTGCGACATAATAAGCCACATCGGACATCGGCAATCTGCGGCTTCTGTTCTCCCGGGGCAATCCCGACTTGTCAATGGCTGTAAATACCACCCATCCACTTCTCGAATGCATAGGGAGGGTTCATTTACCCCATATACACCCATGCATTCATTTACAAGTTAAAAATCCATCCAAGTCATCCATTCAAACCATTTGTACATACAAAGTAGATCAAGTCCAAAAGTTGTGCATAAAAAAAAAATAAAAAAAAAATAATAACATGTGTTTTCCCCAAAGGGAGTACAATAACCAAAAAGCCACAAATGTCTAGGGAAAAAGGGGCTACTCTGAGATCATCTCCATCCCATCACCCTCCTCATCTCCATCCTCGTCGTCATCCTCGGCCTCCTCTGGCTCATCGTCGGGATCGTCAGAAGGTGCCTCGTAAGCTATGGTCCCCGTGCGATAGTAGTCGTCAGCTCCGTGATGACGACGAGTCAAGCTTCGTAATCTGTGGCCGTCTCGGCTCCACCGTCCTCATCCTCATCCTCATCATCATCGTCAATCTCAATGGAGTGCAGTAAAGAGGCACATTTGCGATCTTTGTCAGGCGTCGGTCCTCTAGTGCTCCCGGCCCAGGTGCCCACGTCATCAGAGCGGCTCTTCTTCCTTCTCGGTTGGCCGGGTGGAGAGATATCAATCGAACCACTGTGGCCGTGCGATTCTTCCGAGAAACTCATGCCTTTACGGAGCTTGCCAATCATGCCCACGGCGCCGGTATATGCCACAGTCAAATGTACGTAAGCTGACGAAACATTACAAGCGAGACATAAAAAGCGTCGAATGCGGTTCTTGATAACAAAAAAGAGATGCAAGCAATCCAAAGAGGCGTAAGGAACGGTACTTACGGATCTAGAACCTCGCGGGAGCACCGGATGAGGATGAGTGCGGGACATATCAATGTGAGCTCGCCTCATGCGGCCGCCGCCACGATAATCAATGAAAGTCGGGGGCAAAGGAGGTCTAGCTACGTAGCCGGATCGAAGGCCGCGCTATGAGCGCCATAGCTTGACCAACCTGGTGCATGGGGAATTTGAAGATGTCTAGCCACGTACATAGTATAGTCCCCCTCCCGTGTGTAAAGATGTCTTTTGCCATGCCTACGATCGGAAGCATCTACATTCGCGGCGGCCCGAGGCAACCACATCCTAGGCCGGAGGATCATCGGGGATCAGCGTGCTTATTCGGCCCATGCTTTGTCTATACACCCTCTCTCCTAAGTACAAGGCATCTCGGACAAGCCCACCGGTAGCTTGCGACACTCGTGAAGTGCGCGGCGTGATCTAAATCCAGCGGCATAACGGCCGAGTCCGGGGAACAAGCTCGGCCTGCTGTGGAATCCCTCTCGGGCATGTCGGCGTATCATGATAAGAAGCGGTAATCCTGCACCTCGAGCCCTCCGGCGTCTGAGTGCATTTCCTGGCATCCTTCGTCCACCGACGAAGAGCGGGAAAAAGTGGTGGCGAAACTCATCCTTGATCTGCCACTCATAACGGCCCAAAATACTCGTATGCCCCGAGCACGAAAAGGAGAAGAAGAAGTCAAAACGAGGGAAAGTAAGGGATATAATGAAATGCGCTAAGGAAAAGAGATCAAGGTGAGAGAATACCTCGAAAGCCGGATGAAAGCGGTGAAGTACTTCGCCTTCCCTCGGCGACGTCATCTAGGGCCAAATACATCTCGGCTAAGCTGCCTCTCCCCGGGAAAAATTCCCAGACGGTATCCCGTACCTCAGCAGCTCAATAGTGAAGCCCAAGGCGATAGATCTTGTTTGTTAATGAACGGCATGTCGGAAAAGCCCACCCATAAGAAAGCTCTAGCCAATCTCTCGGCTCTCGGCCCGGCTCTCAGCGGGATCATCTACCACGGTGTAGTCCACTGCTACGCCCTCGATCAAGCCATGCAACTCGCCTAACTCATATCCATTCCCCTTCTTGATTGTGGGAACGAAGCCAAGTAAGCCCATAAAATCATCATCGGCAATAGGTGGGGCTCAACTCCTGTACGAGGCTCCTCTATGTAGAGCGGCTCATCCGTAAAGGCGATCTGTGATGACATGCAAAGTCCAGCGGAGTGATCGTCGTCTCACCCCGAGAGAAGTGAAATGAGTGAGTGGTCTCCCACCAGAACTCTCTGAATGCCCTCACCAGATCCACGCTCCTGCTGAGTGCCCCAGATGGCCTTCGCCATCTCAAAAAATTGCCCTAGCCCGGCGGCGTAAATCATGCCCTTAGGCGAGTCCACACTGCTCCTGGCTGCAGGCAAGCTATCCCATAGCTTTGCCAATCACCTCGGGAGCCACGGGTGCGCAATCACTGCAAGAAAACATGGCACAAGTATTAATATTTCGTGCTATTTCTGAAAATCATCTCAAGCAAAAATGGGTCAAAATAGATCAATGAATGGCATGCATTACACTTCCCAGATCAATCTATGATTTCATGCCAGTTCATGATTAATTCATAAGCCCAGTCTGAAGGCATTCAGTTCAAATCAATTTCGCCCAAATTGAAAGAAATTTTCCAAGAAACCCTAGGTTTCTTACCTCTTTCCTTCTTAGAGACATCCGAAGTATGCTCGTAGTTTGTGGGTAGAAATCTCCTCTTGGTGCGTCCGGAAGAAACGGCCGTTGATTCCTTTGCACCCCCTTTCTTCGAGTAGCTAAGTTGGCATGTTGAGAAGCCCTCTTGGTCGGATAGAGCCTAGGAGGCATTCTTCAATTGAATCGGACTAAGAAGTGTTGGATTTCCCTCGAATCTCCCTCTCTGATGTCGCTCTCTCTCTTTTCTCCTTTGTCGCCTCCCTCTCAATTTCAAGTTCAATTGATTTTCAAAATGACAGTGTGCGAATTTTAAAGAATCTGTTCACTGGCCTCTTATGTCGTGCGACATACTAAGCCTCTGTGGCTTTGTTTTTACAATTTTGCCCTGAAGGCTCCATTTTACAAATTTTGTCCCCGTAGGCTTTGTTTTATCCTTTGTGCCTTGGCATTTTCAATCAAATTTTCCCTCCAGTGCCCCCCGAGGCTTATTTTACAAGTTTACCCCCTCGTGGCTCATTTTATTTGCCTTTGGCATTTTTAATTCACTTCTTTTACAAAAATTATCAGGATACATCCGACTTTCTTTACAAAAAATCATCAAGTTCTTTTTACTTCTTTAATCTACGAAATAACGTCTTCTAGTTTTAGTCTCAGTTATTTCCGTCATAAAGAAATAACGTCATCTAGCTTTAGCTCCTCTCTATCTCAGTCATAAAAGAGATAGCGCTAGTAGCTTTAGCTTACATTAAAGGAAATAATTTTTAGGTGACGGCCTCCGGTAATTGTCAAATTAGGTGACGGCCTCCGGTAATTGTCAAAATTAGGTGACGGCCTCCGGTAATTGTCAAATTAGGTGACGGCCTCCGGTAATTGTCAAATTAGGTGACTACCTCCGGTAATTGTCAAATTAGGTGACGGCCTCAGGTAATTGTCAAAATTAGGTGACGGCCTCCGATAATTGTCAAATTAGGTGACGGCCTCCGTAATTGTCAAATTAGGTGACGGCCTCCGGTAATTGTCAAAATTAGGTGACTGACCTCCGATTGTCAAATTAGGTGACGGCCTCCGATGGTGTCAAATTAGGTGACGGCCTCCGGTAATTGTCAAATTAGGTGACCTCCGGTAATTGTCAAATTAGGTGACGGCCTCCGGTAATTGTCAAATTAGGTGACGGCCTCATTGTCAAATTAACCTCATTGTCAAATTAGGTGACGGCCTCCGGTAATTATCCAAAATTGTGCTACCTCTATCCGCGAATAGTGACGTATGCCCGAGTCATTGTCCAACTTGTGACTACCTCTATTGTCAAAATAGGTGACAACCTAGTCATTTCCAACTTGTGCTACCTCTATCCATGAATAGTGACGTATGCCCCAGTCATTCCAACTTGTGCTACCTCTATCCGCGAATAGTGACGTATGCCCAAGTCATTTCAACTTGTGCTACCTCTGTCAGCGAATAGTGACGTATGCCCAGAGTCATTCCAACTTGTGCTACCTCTGTCAGCGAATAGTGACGTATGCCCCGAGTCATTCCAACTTGTGCTACCTCTATCAGCGAATAGTGACGTATGCCCAGTCATTTCCAACTTGTGCTACCTCTATCAGCGAATAGTGACGTATGCCCAAGTCATTTCCAACTTGTGCTACCTCTGTCAGCGAATAGTGACATATGCCCAAGTCATTCCAACTTGTGCTACCTCTATCAGCGAATAGTGACGTATGCCCCGAGTCATTTCCAACTTGTGCTACCTCTGTCAGCGAATAGTGATGTATGCCCAAGTCATTCCAACTTGTGCTACCTCTATCAGCGAATAGTGACGTATGCCCAAGTCATTCCAACTTGTGCTACCTCTATCACGAATAGTGGACGTATGCCCAGAGTCATTTCAACTTGTGCTACCTCTGTCAGCGAATAGTGACGTACGCTCAGTTTCCCAACTTAAGTTACCTCTATCTGTCGCCAGAGATGGCGCCATAAGCTCTAGCTTCCCGGATGCCTCCGGTAATTGTCAAAATCTCGGATCCTAGACATCGTTCCTAACTATCTAGTGAATTAGAACTATGATTATGGCTTGATTCCTCCGGGATACGTAGGTAGCCTTTCATAAAAGGTCCAGCCACTCGACCAGTAATTGTCAAATCAGGTGACATCCTCCAGTAATTGTCAATCAGGTGACATCCTCCAGTAATTGTCAATATTAGGTGACAGCCTCCAGTAATTGTCAATCAGGTGACATCCTCCATTAATTGTCAAAATTTCAAGGATCCTCGACATCGTTCTTAACCTATCTAGTGATGCTCGAACTACGATTATGGCTTGATTCCTCCAGGGATACGTAGGTAGCCTTTCATGAAAGGTCCGGCCGCTCGACCGACTTGTGGTCACCCGATCCATCTCGGCATTCGCGGATTGGATCCTTTTCTATCGACAACCCCACTCGCCCTGCAAGTGGCGTTGCCGAGGGCTTATGTAAGTACCCAAATAAGCTCATGCCTTAGGTTAATTTTCCAGGCAATTTAGGTAATTTTCGGTAATTCCCGGATTTTCCTAAAGTTAGGAACAATTAGGGCTGTTCCAAGCCTTTTAAGAAATTTGAAGGGAATGCTTGGTGATTAAGAAACACGTTTTTCTTAATCCCAGAAACCCTTCTAGAAAATTTGCCGCCTTGCACGTTTCTAGAAGAAGCGGATACGGCTACTTATGTCGTGCGACATAACCGGCCGAGAGAAACCTTCTAGAAACACCACCCTTGCATGTTTCTAGAAGGAAGCTGCATGTGGCTACTTATGTCGTGCGACATAACCGACGAAGAGAGTTCTAGAACCATGCCACCTTGCATGTTTCTAGAAGGAAAACGGTTATGGCTTATCATGTCGTGCGACATAACAAGCCCGTGCGGGCGGCCTATAAATAGAGGCCTTCGCCTCTCATTTTGGACACCTCTTCCACCCCTCGGTCCCCTCATATAGGGAATACGTCCGAAGCCTTCTCTTTCCTCACATACCCTCCAAATCACCCCGATCCTCTCAAATCAATTCTACACACACTTCCCACACACACGCTTCTCACATACATCAGAAATCAAGGAGTTCCCACGGATCCGAGGCACGAACTCGAGTCTCAGGAGGAGGAGGCTAGAAAGGCTCCTATATCTAACTTGATATAGGAGTTGTGGATCTTCGAGGGTAACGAGTTTCTACCCCTTTTCCACTCTCTATTTTCCTTTGAATATGAAATCTATGTGTTACGTGCATTGATAATGTAGTATTACGATTAAAGTTGCATACTTTAGTGTTATTACCCGGATCCACATTTTATTTCATTACATTTCATATAAAATCTCAGTTTTGACTTGGTTTTGCATGAACACTCAAGATGAGTGTGGATCCCTCATATCCGCGCCCCTCTTGAAGTGTTCATTATTGATAAACATGCTCTCTTGAGATTTGTTTGTGAAGTAACTTGACCATTTTGGTGCCTTGTTACCTCTGCAAATCTCGGTTGTAAAGCCTCTGCAAAATGGCTAGTTATGTCACGCGACATAGGCAGGCTATGTCACGCGACATAAGTAGCCGGTTCTGCGAAGCTTCACAATTTCAAGGCATGTCTGATGTTAATCCCCTTAATGCTATAATCGATGTCTATACGCAATTTAGACTAACATCTATGTACATAATGTGTCATCTTTTTATTAAAATACCATTTTCATACATAAAGATGCATCCTTTGCACTTAAATCTCATTTTCATGCATAAAAATCATCCTTTTTGCATTAAAAAACCCCCTTTTCACATTAAAGATGCACTCTTTGCACCCAAAGACTCATTTTCATACTCAAAATGCATACTTTGCATTAAAAAATCATTCTTTGCCATTTTCATGCATCATTTGTGCATTAAATGCTATTTTCCAACATAAAAATGCATTCTTTGCATAAAAAATCTTTTCTTTGCACAAAAAGCATCCCTTGCAACCAAAAGACATGCTTTACACTCTAAAATGCCATCTTTTCACTAAAGTATCATTTTTACATGCATTTCCCCCCATTCCCCATTAACAACCTAGGAATGGACCGGTGTAAATTTCTTATCTTTACATTGTTCCTTCCATTAAAGGTTTCATGATTTCTTTAGAAAGGGACAACCTTGAACCACTATATCTCCAATTATCGCTTAAGAAAGAGTATGAAGCATCTATACGAGCTCAACCGTCTTAAAAGCGTAGGATTGATGGGCTAAGGACCTTCCTTTTCTAAAGAACCTTATCTTTGACCAAAGAGAGACATTCTCTCGATCACGCAAGTCGAGGGTCCCGAGGTTAAAATGCGATGATCACAAGTCATAAGATGAGGGCGGGATCATAATCCCCGAATACATAAAATCAAGGAATCCGGCGACAACCAATAAATGGTTTTGTACGTCAGGAAGACAATTTAGGACATTCCCTCCTTATTTTTCAAACACATGCACACAAGAAAGCACGCAAGCAAGCACGATTAATGAAATCATGGGAGACTTGCTCGGCAAGGCACCTTGGGTGAACGCAACGTTCTTCCCGAGGGTAACTTAACCTCAGAACCCATAAAACCTTTTTTTCAAAGTTTTGAGGTAATCAAAATGGCGTGGCGACTCAGTTTTTCAAATTAAACTGGATGTCTTCAAACTCGCGTGAATCCAACAAAAACAAAATTTGGGCACACATTCACAACTTGTGACAATTTTTTCCCACGGATTGTACTTTGTACATAAATATCATAAGGTACAAAAACACCAAAACATGCATTTTCATAGAGAGGCACTTTATTTTCACAAATAAAAGCTAATCTACACATTTACGCACACAAAATGCACATATTCACAATATTTACATGCTAATTTTCAACAATTCGTCAAGAATTTCACAAAAGGCATGGCAAATAACAAAAACTCCAAAATGCGAAAAACTAAAACCTAGTTCTAGCATTCAAAAAATTCGAAACGGGAATCAAAAACGGAACGGATTTCTTACCTCCCCCAACGTTCCTAGAGCGACGATTGTGCACCTCCGGATTCGGATACAATACATCCGGGTTCTTCGAAGATGGAACAAAGGAGATCCAATTTCTTTGGAGCTCCATCCGTTTGCTCGATCACTTCTTGGGCGCTGCGTTGTCGAGCGACCCCTCAGAGCGAGATCCTTCTGCCATTGTGAGCAATTCAAGCTAAAAAATGGAGGATTTTTGAAGTTAACAAATGGAGGTTTTTCCTCTCTACTCTCTCTCTCGGGTGGTTATTAGGCGGGAATGGGAAATGAAGGGGATGCCTCGGTTTTTATCCCAGTCGAAACACAGGAAGCTGTAAAAAATCAACTTGGTCAGCTACGGACCCTCTTTCACATCCAGGTTGCATTGTCAGGTACGGACCTTGCTTGCAACGAGGGAGCCAAAGTACTTTTACGCCCTTATAATCTTTACCCACAGGCATCATCTGAGGCTTCCTATTTCAACAAATTCGGTGCAATATGGTCCTTAACCCGTCAGATTCAAAGAACCAGTAGTCAATGTAAGGCAGGACTTCGCCCTACTCCAGTAACGGCAGATTCAACCACCGGAAACCGTCAATATAAGCTAGGACTTTGCCTACTCAACGGCAATTCCTGACCACCGGCGGAGTCAATGTAAAGCTTCTGGACTTCGCCTACTCAACGGCAATTCAGCACTTCGGCCGTCAATGTAAGCCCGAACTTCGCCTGCTGAACGACAATTCAACCAACCGGCCGTCGATGTAAGCCCGGACTTTGCCCGCTCAGCGGCAATTCAACCACCGGCCGTCAATGTAAGCCAGGACCCACTTCGCCTACTCAGCAAGCAATTCAACCATAGGCTGTCGATGGCAGGACTTCGCCTACTCGTGGCAATTCCCGACCCACCAGGCCCAGTCAATGTGGCAGACACGCCTACTCCGCGGCAGATTTCAACCCTTAGGCCGTGATAGCGGACTTCGCCTACTCGCGGCAATTCCAACCACCGGGCCGTCAATGCTTAGGACTTCGCCTACTCAACGGCAATTCAAGCAGGCCATCAATGTAAGCCCGGACTTCGCCTACTGTTGCCCAGTTCAACAGCAGCCGTGTCCATGTAAGGCCGGACTTCGCCGGCTTCAGCGGCAATTCAAACCACCGGCCGTCAATGTAAGCCCGGACTTCGCCCAGCTTCAATGGCAATTCAAAGCACCGGCCATCAAAGTAAGCCAGAGCTCTTTCCCCCGGCAGAGTCAAAAGGAAGTCGTACGAGGACTACATATCTGACCTTGGCGCGTCAGTGTAAGCCCGAAGGCCTCGCCCGCTCCCGTGGAGGCAAGAGTGCGAAGGAGCTGACGCCTCCCGGCCACCCAGTCTCGAGCCGCAAAGTGCCCCTCCAAGTAACGCTCAGCGACAACGCTGGCCACCGACCATCAAAAGTAAGCCCGACGTCACCATCTCGGCATGAAAAGGCCCCTACAAGGCCACAATGATCCCCCAACGGATGAACACCGGCGGCCGTCATGGGTCTGACCTTCTCCCCGGTGAACAAAGCCTGAAGCGATCTGGCCTCTCGAAGTCAAGCACAAGGCGGCCACGCCTCACAAAAAAGCCTCGCCGGGATCATACTCACAGAACCGAGCTCTCGACTTAAGTTCATACTCCGAACTAAGTCT